>CAUDMG010003018.1:1557500-1970806 GCA_958450375.1 Homarus gammarus
ATTCCTCCGCCTCCTCCTCTTCCTCTTATTTTTCATCTTCTTCCCCCTCCTCATCTTCCTCCTCCTACTCCTACTCTTCTTCCTCTTCCACCACCTCTTCCTCCTACTACTACTCCCTCTCTTCCTCTTATTCTTCATTTTCTTCCTCCTCATCTTCTTTCTCCTCGTAATCTCCTCCTACTCTTCCTCCTCCTCCTCCTCCTCCTCCTACTACTACCCCTACTCTTCTTCCTCCTACTCCTTCTCCTCCTACTACGTGGCCTCCAGCCTCCCCCAATAACCACACCTTCGCCGCCATTTTATTACCTTAATATTCAATATCCTAATACATAAGTAGCTATCCTGTCTGTGTTGAGTTTCTTGAGCCGCAGATCTATGAGGCATTCAGTGACTGTTGCCTCATAGTCAATATATGCAACTGTTGTCGGCTTTGGGGCCGATGCTCTCTTCCCCTGAGGCAGAGCAAAGCCGATCTAAGGAGAGAGGACAGCCGACATCTCATTTTATACTGCCCATTCTGGGGTCACTAATCCTAAGGGGATAACTTAAATCTACTCTTAATTCTAAGGTCGCTGTCACCAGACTCCTGGACAGTGTGTAGCTTGTTTAGGTAGGTGGCAGAGCGAGCCAGTCATTGGGTTGGGTTTTTCATTGACCAAATCGAGAGTGGAAGGAAAGGTGAAACATCAATCATGACTTAACTAATGTATTCCTTAACCAAACATATTGCATCCCGTCACAATAGCTGGCCTTCATCACAATAACTACTACTACTACTACTACTACTACTACTACTACTCTTCCTCTTCCCATTCTCTTGTGAGTTTTGTACCATTAGAACCTTCCCGAACACAACCAAAAGCCTGAATAAAGACGATAACAGATAAGGTAAAGTCGATCAGGGATTCCGCGCCATCTTGGAATTCTGGTAGACTGTCATGCCACACTAACCGATCAGAGCTTAGCCTAAGACGAGCTTCACCAATAGAGTAGTTAAGATAATTAGATTAGATTAATTTGATCCATATACATCCAAGTCACGAGGTAAGGTAAGGTTAGGTAAGGTTTGTTTAGTTAAGTTTAGTTTAACAGGACCAATATATATGTTAAGCTCATTAGATAAGACTTGGGTTAGGATAATTAAGTTTCGCTTTGGTTAAGGTTAGACTGATTCGTGCCATACTGTAGTCATAAGCGACTCACACCACAGCCATCCAGAATTCCGAGATCGCGTAAAACAAGAAATAATCACAGTAAGACCACGATGGATTCCGTACTAACTAATATACTATAGGACTAGATGTGTGTCTGTCTGTCTGTCTGTTCTGGGCAGTCGAAACGGCACAATCGTTTTTCATCAAACTTGGTGGAAAAATCGCAAAAAATTCGTAGAGTGGAACAAACCTGGTCCCATGTCGATGGTTTCTTTAGGAAGGCATTAATTAACAACTTTATTTACGATGGAAAACGATGCAAGTCTACGGACTTGGCGCACCCTAATTAACCATGCAAGTCTACGGACTTGGCGCACCCTAATTCGCTATACGCTAGCCAAGCACAAGCGTTCAAACTTTCTCTGGGCACGAAGGTACCCGCGATCACTTGCCTTCACTATAAAATTCTAATATACTATAACAACGTATAGCGGGCATATTTTATATAACAAACATCTATTTTATGCACATGAGGAGATATAACAAAGAGTGTAAAATTCGTTATAACAGCCAATACAATTTCTAATCACGTCTGTAGATAGAAAATATTTTGGCTCACCTGAAGGCTGGCCCTCCAGCCTATATCACCTGTTGATTAAAAACCATCTTACCTCTACCTGGGAGTGTTGGGTTTCGTTTGGTTGGGTTAGGTGAGGTTAAGTTAGGTTAACTTTAGGGCGTTTAATAATACGGTAATATAAACTGGATGGAAGTTTCATTTTTGTTATATTACAGCATATAACTTTTGTTGAGGCCGAATAAAACGATATAAACTTGGGCCTATATCCCTTATCTTTATAAAGTTTATACAGTAGGTCAGATTTAATAAACTTTCTAGGGGCTACTAGACGATACAACTTTTTTTTATTCCTTACAGTGCTTACACCATTCAACAAAAGCCTTATACATAAAAAAAGAAACAAAATATTACAAAATTTCCAATAAAAATTTCAGATATTCAACAAAAGCATTATAACTTCACAAGAGGGCTTAACAAAACATAATAACAAATACTCTAAATATTTCAACAAAAGCCGAACAAGTATCAGTAAAACAAATAAAAGTCATTACGTAAACATATTACCGTAAATCGTTAACCAAAATCTTTAAACTCTGTCAAAAAACAAGACGAATTCTGGTGTACGAAGGAGAGGAAGAGGAAGAGGGAGAAGAAAATGAAGAAGAAGAGGAAATGAAGATGAAAAGGAATACAAAGAGGAAGATGAAGATGAAAAGGTAGAAGAAGAGGAAGAGGAAGAAAGAATAGGAGGAGGAAGAGAGGAAAAGGAAAAAGAGGAAAATGAAAATATAAACAGAACGAAGGATAAAAATAAAAAAAACCATAAACAATAAAGATAAAACTAAAAATGGAAGCTGTTGTGACGCCTTACCTTCCCACGAGAGTCACACGAATATGAAATCTTCACTTTTTCCCCTCCACTGTTATACCCTCACGAGGACTCTTTCTTTCTTTCTTTCTTTCTTTAACGTATAGGAAGCAATTACTCACTCCCTAGGTACCCGAGGGACTTTTTTATATCACCTCTCACCTGGAGTTGGTCACAGGTATAATGTTTTTTGTATTTCTTTTTAAAACCTCTACAGTATAGACTTATTTGGTTTACCTATGATTATTAGAGTTTATCACTGTATTAAATAGCAAACGTTGTGTCAGGTAATGTTGGGTATATATATAATAATTAGTTATTTATGATTTATATACAGTATATACCTGGTGTCTAACGAGTGCAGGGGTGACTTCTAAAAATTTCCTCTCGTTTAAAAATCAATTAAAAAAACTACCTATCCAGACTCTTTGGGTATTTCCTATATACATTCGCAAGAGAAATTGTCGTTTATGTACATTTCATTATACAAATCCTTAAGTATTCCATGCACTTCACTCATAATGTTATCATGCCATCTGTCTCCATAATTATCATAGTTTGCATAACAGAGTCTTATTTATCCACGGAATTTATTGTTCATTACGGCCAAGGTCAAGCCTAATTACTGTGCACGCTTTTCGTTTTTTTTTTTTTTTTCAATATATGAACATCATGATTTATACATTTTTGTTTTTGTTTTCAGTCTGTGCATAATATATTTAGTTCTCTTTATAATACTCCGGCTTGGCTGGACTATTTTAACTCATTTGTCACTCACCACTCATTGATTTCCGGTGGTCACTCATAGTACAGAGAAAACATCGTCCGCACACCTGTTCCTTAGATCTCGGCTGCAGTACCTTCTCGCAAGAACCCCGAGAGATGACTGGATATTTGCGACCCTCTTTATGTCACCGTAAATAAATGCTTGCGTTACTTGCCAACAAAGATTACGTCACTGTCCACGAAGGTGTTGCCATTCTAAACAAAGATGATGTCATTGTAAACATCCAAGAGTTGATAATTATATTTGGTCCTTGTGCTGTACAACGCTTTACTCTCCTTGTATTATGTCTTGTGGGAGTTACTTGGTAGTGAAGCACGGCACCACAGACACACCGTCAACAAGGTCTGACTTACGTTTCATCTTCCAAAACCAATGATCCATGGGTGATGTGTTCATGCCACCATATTTATTGTCCCATAACAAGACAATCGCCAACCTCTTCAAGATTAAAGCTCCCACTGCGGAAAAAAGGGAAGATGCACTACAAGACAGCCCACGGATTACAAAATCGCCTGGAGGAGCAAACCGCCCGGACGCGACGGTAAGGCAGATACGAGTAGTATAGGCCAGGCCAGGTTCTCGCTCTCTAGCTGTCTCTCCCCCGCTGCCAGCCAAGCAAGGTCTTGCTACTCAACGTCGCGGGGTGTGTGTCTGTGGGTGTGCCGCGCTCAGCTCCGCGACCTGTGAGGGTACCAGACCAACTGATGGCTCCGTCCAACCTGCACCTCGCTCACTGCACTCCCACACTACCAACACCAGCACCACGCTTGCCATAGCGACCACTACTACTCCTCCTCCTCCTCCTCCTCCTCGCTGATAGGATTGGTTTGTGATTTTCCTTGCAGTTGGGGATGGTATTGGACTGGGAGTGGGTTGAAGGTCCTATATAGTGGCTAGCTACACTGGTGGTGGTCACAGACGGGATTGGTTTAAGGCTCTCCTGCTCCACTGTTGGATTGGCTTATGACTTTTTTGTCACCCGAGTGGAGATGTTTTATGATTTTCCTTTATTTATATTTATATATATATATATATATATATATATATATATATATATATATATATATATATATATATAATATATATATATAATCCACAGCAGACACGAGAACACGAAAACAAAGGCTATGCATCTCATGTATTGATCTGTATATAATTTAATGTCATCAAACAGCCCACTCCCACCACCCCCCCCCCCAAAGGTGGATATACAAGGCCCCCATAACACCCCACAACACCTAACAAGGACCCCATAACACCCCACAACAGCCTCGTACTCCATTGTTACTACTGTTATTATTATTATTATTATTATTATTATTATTATTATTATTATTACATTAAAGCGACAATATCAAACCCTCACATCTCTTTAACCCAGACAGGTAAACACACACACACACACACACACACACACACACACACACACACACACAGCCAGCCCACCAGGGTTCAGTGACACCGCCCAAAAACACGACACATCAAAGTCCAACACCATAGTGATTTGCGAGTCTTTGAGCTTAAAAAGAGACCGACAGGTATACAAGATTGCCTTAATTAATCTACCTGGAGAGGGGAGTGGTGGAGATTACAGCAGACTGTGATGCCGTGAAATATATAACGAGAGAGAGAGAGAGGGGACAGGTGACACGGGTAAAGGTAAACATTATCTGCATCGTGTCTACAAACAGGTAATGATACAGGTATTCTCTCTTCTCATAAGAACATAAGAATGGAGGAAACTATGGCGGTATTGGCTCATACTGGGCAGTCCCGTTTACACCCAACCCCTATCGCTCATATATCCATTCAACTTTTGTTTGAAGCTATCCATCATATTCGAGTTAATGATGATGTTTGGTAACTTGTTCCACTCATCCACTACTCTATTTTCAAACCAATGTTTACCTACCTCGCGCCTAAATCTAAATTTGTCTAATTTAAAACCATTGTTACGAGTTCGCTCCTGGTTGGATAGTTTTAGTACCTTTGTTATGTCCCTTTTGTTTAGTCCTGACTTCCATTTATACACCTCGATCATATCGCCCCTCACTCTACGTCTCTCGAGGGAGTGCAAATTAAGATGCTTTAACCTATCTCTGTACTAGAGGTTCCTAATGCCCGGGATTAGTCTTGTCATTCTCCTCTGAATTCGTTCTTTATGAATTAATATTTTTTTACATTAGCGTCAACAAATGCCTTTAAAAATAACTACAGTGTTTTGTATAACTGTTTATACTTTTCATTGCGAGCTCGCTCGTGTGTGTGTGTGTGTGTGTGTGTGTGTGTGTGTGTGTGTGTTTAAGGAATATGGCGAACAATATAAACAGATATACATATATAAACAGACCCAACATACAAATACTGGCGTTCCATCGTCCCCTACAACAACTGGAAGTGAGGCACAAGTTACGTTCCTTATAACCCAACAACCCTTTGACTAGCTCTCACAACACCCAATTGCACCCTACCACAATAGTTCCCACAACACCCTAAGACAGGTCTCACAACACCCTAAGACAGGTCCCACAACACCCTAAGACAGGTCCCACAACACCCTAAGACAGGTCTCACAACACCCTAAGACAGGTCCCACAACACCCTAAGACAGGTCCCACAACACCCTAAGACAGGTCCCACAACACCCTAAGACAGGTCCCACAACACCCTAAGACAGGTCCCACAACACCCTAAGACAGGTCCCACAACACCCTAAGACAGGTCCCACAACACCCTAAGACAGGTCCCACAACACCCTAAGACAGGTCCCACAACACCCAACTGCTCAGGTAAACAACTTTTGACCTCGTAAACCATTTTTCCCAGTGACCAACCTCGTGATCACGGCCTCAGAAACTCACTAACTTGGTCAAGACTTGTGGCCTCCCTCCTCATGCAGTGCGTTAGGTCAAGACGGGTCACTCCCCTCAGTCAAGGAATCCCGAGGGGCTAAAGTAATTCTTGGGCTCGTACATCCTAAATCGGTGAAGATGGTCAGGTCTCTCTCTCTCTCTCTCTCTCCTTAACCCACCCTCTCTCTCCCTACTCTGTTTCTCTCCCTTCCTAACCCCTCTTCTCCCCCTCTCTCTCTCTTCCAAACCCCTCCCTCTCTCTCTCTAAACCCCCCTCTCTCTAAACCTTTCTCTGTCTCTCTCCCTCAATCACCCACCTTCTCTCTCTCTCTCTCTACTCCAGATAACAACTGCTCCTCGTAAGATACACTCGGTTTAAGTGATACTAGAGCCGACGCATCTTAACTTCCTGCGGTTGTTGATCAATGTCCATGGCGAAGGGGTTAGTGCCTTCTCGTCTCTATTTCGAGCCTAGTAATGTAACCTGAGGGTGGGATGACCTACCCTGCCACTCTCCCTCCTTCAGTGTACCCGGCAGTTTTCTTGGGTGGCTGTCCTACCGATTTTATATTTACTTTTAATCCCCCCCCCCTTTTTTTGACTAATTATTGATCATTATTTTTGCGTCTCTGTTTACTAATTATTTTTCTACTTTTTTCCCTCTCTGTTTACTATATTTAATTTTTTCCGTCTTTTTCCCTCCTTATCTTTGAATTATTATTTTCGTTTTTCCCCCCTCTCTATTTTCTAATTAATTTTGGTCTTATTCCCCTCATTATTTTTTATTCTTTATTCATTAATTTTTCTTCATCTTTCCCCCTCTTCATAGTCTCCCATCTTTTCCCTCTTTATTCTATTAACTAACCACCTATCGTCTGTTTTTTACCTATCTATATCTTCCTTGTGTGTGGTGAGCGTCCTACAAAACAAATGAACCTTCCCTTACGCCATTTACACAGCGATACTGACATCCTTAGCTGAAGTAAAATTAATCTAACCCTTATTAGACTCTTTCATTTATCTTTGTTTTTCCTTGCCTTCCATCTCAATGACGTGTCTCAGTAGTGGGTCAGACATATGGCTTTAGTGGGTCAGACATATGGCTTTTGTGGGTCAGACATATGGCTTTTGTGGGTCAGACATATGGCTTTAGTGGGTCAGACATATGGCTTTAGTGGGTCAGACATATGGCTTTTGTGGTTCAGACATATGGCTTTTGCATTCCACCGTGTGATGCAATTTCTTGAAGATTAGAGAACCCGAGGCAGCTATAAACAAGTGGTGGGAAGGGAAGGGATGGAGGAAGGGGGAAGGGGGGAGAGGAAGAAGGGGTGAAGAGGAGGGAGATATATAGAGCCTCTTGTTCCATAGTCAACACACAAGAGCACCATTAAAATAAACATAGTTTCCTTTTCCCATGGCGGTGGTGAGGTGGTTCCCAAGGCCTGCCATAGACGTAGAACGTGTCAATATCAAAGCAAGAGCAACACCACGAGTCCATCTCACTCTCGCCCAGGTGATGATAACGTGAGTCGCCAGCCTTCCTCAGGGGCTCCTGGGGTATCATACGTATATATATATAAATATATTTTTTTTTTATCTGAGCCCCAAAAGGTATAGTTGCTCTCTCTCTCTCTCTCTCTCTCTCTCTCTCTCTCTTCCTGGAGATAACTTAACAATTTTACAAACATATATGCACATAAACAGTCAGGCGCGCGCACACACACACACACAACCATTGTAAAAACTATCAACACCTAATTATTATATATCATATTTGTATCACTTATGTTACTTGTATATCATTTGTAAATCAAGAGACCCATTCCACAATTATGTAATTGTATATTTTCAGCCTTCCGGCTGCCATGCTCTTTCAATAAACCGTTAATTATTATTATTATTATACACACACACACACACACACACACACACACCTCAGGAGGAACAAAGTTAGTACAGATGACACTTTTTTTTACGAATATTATATCAGTTCAGACACCGTGACAAAATGACCCATTATTCAGGCATTAACTCTGGCAATCTGTTTTCAATTAAACTCTGACTAAATTTAGCTTTTACTAAACACACTTCATGTCACGCCTGGGTGTTGTGTTGACCGGGCGGCGGGTTCCAGATGACATAACACACCCACTAACCTGACTTAACCAAACCTAACAAGCCCTCAACTGATCTACAACTTAAGCTGATGATCTACAATATCCTAAAATGCCCCAAACCTTATCAAAACCTTAACCTAACCTAACCTAACAGACCCCAAAACCTGACTTAAAAGCTTAACCTAACCTAACCCAATCTAACCTAACCTTAACTAAGCTAACCTAATTTAACCTAACCTAACTATTAGAATTGAGGCTTATTAATTCTGGGGCCGATTAGGACAAGAGCCTGTTAGAACTGGAACACAATAGTACGGTGACTCAGTTAACCAAACGTTGCTCGCAGGACCATAAGAAACAACAAACTGCCAACTCAGAATACCATTACTGTGATGACGTCAATGACCAACATAAAATAACAACATAATGTGGCTATAATAAAATTAATCTTATCCTCACATGTGTTTAAGAGGTCAAAGCTCACAGGTCACAGGGTATTTTTGGGGTATTAATTTCATTCATATTTTTGGGTCGAATTTTAAACCTCTGGGTAAACCTGATGATTTAATACTCACCTTGGTATGGGGCTATGAGCTCTCTCTCTCTCAGTGGCACAGATGTACCCTAGCAGGTCTCATCAGGCAGTACAGTATTAACACAAGGGGACCTCTCCAACACACACAAGCACTTAACAAGGACCTTCCCGCCTCTCATACACGGTACAACATAACACACCTGACTCAGAGAGGTAGCCCAGGTACTTCTTTCAACCCGGGGAAAGATAGAGCAATAAAACATATCTGTATATAAGTTATGAAATAAACAAATAAACTAATAACTAAACTGAAAAATTAATACACAAATAAATCAATAAACAAATAAATAAATAAATAAGTTAATTAATTACTTAATTAATTAATAAATAAATAAATAAATAAATAAATAAATAAATATTCAAAAAATTATATATCTAGAATATAGTCTAATACTTATACAGTATATCGTTAAATTAAATAATTAGTAATATATATATATATATATATATATATATATATATATATATATATATATATTATATATATATATACATGCTGATAACCACAAGGAAAGAAGAAAACACGAAGTTCCCAAGCGCTTTCGTGTAATTCACATCTTCAGGGATGAGTACAGACTAGAGAGAGAAATACAAATCAAGGTGTATATATACAGAGGAGGGTGAGACCAGGTCCACAATGGTCAGGTATTAGGTAATGACCCTACTAATCTTTAAATAGCACACAACGGTTGGTGGTCAGGTCAGATGGTCAGGTGACCCGCCTTCTCACCTGGTCACAAATCTTCTTAATTACAAAATTGTCCAGCTTGTACATGCCGTTACTCAAATTCATGTTGAATGCTTCTGTATGTTTAATAAGACTAGATTCTATGATGTTCCTACTATCAATTGAATTACATGGTAATATTGAGGAGGCATTATCCCAGTCAATGCAATGCTTGTTATCCCTCAAATGAACAAACAGAGCATTGGATTCCTGGCCTGTCCTAACACAAATTGCATCTATTTTATATCCTGACTTATGACGTAATATTTCTCCTTTTTTTCAATTTTATTTGACATTTTTTTTGAGGGGGAAGGGGAGGGAAGAGGGGGGGGAGAAGGAAAGGGGGTTAATAATAAGGGGGGAAAGGGGGTTAAGGATAAGGGGGGATAGGGGAGGGGTGGTAAAGGGAGGAGGGATAGCGGAAGGGAAGGGAAGGGAAGGAGGGTCTAATTTCCTGAAGCCTAAATAATAGGTGATTATGTTGTGTTTTATAACGTCATATTTCACTGTTTCTTATGTTTTTATCATATACCTTTTCCCTATACAGAGGAGAGAGAGACAATAGGTAAATAGGGTAAACATATTTACTGTGTTTTTCTACGTAATATTTTTCTGCCTTTCGCCTCGCTATAAATTTGTTGTCATTTTCGTGATTTTTTTTCCTACTTCTGTCTTTACTAATGATAAGTACATTTCTCTCGTGAAAAATACACATACATACATACATACATACATACACACAACCATACATCCATACATACATACATACATACATACATACATCCATACATACACACATACATACATACATACACTCAAGCCAATCAAGCCTCTGCATGTTGACATACTGACAAAAAAATATTTTTGGGGGACAGTTAATGAGTGAACGTTCCTCGTGTTCCATTAATAAGGCTCTCCAACCATCCTCTGCCTGTCTGTTTCTCTGTCTCTTTATTTCATCTGTCTGTTTGTCTGTCTTTCTGTCTGTCTATATTAGTCTGTCTCTTTCTGTCTTTCTAGCTGTCTGTCTGTTTGTTACATCTGCATGTTTGCCTGTCTATTTGTCTGTTTGTGTTGGCATGTTTATTTTTCTTTCTGTCTGTCTGTCTGCCTATTTGTCTTCATATTTCTGTCTGTCTGTCTGTCTGTCTGTTTTTTCTGTTTGTTTGTCTGTCTGTTTGTCTTCATATTTTTGTCTGTCTTTTCTGTCTGTTTGTCTTCATACTTCTGTTTGTCCGTCTGTCTGTCTGTCTGTCTTTTCTGTCTGTCTGTCTGTCTGTCTGTCTGTCTGGCCCAAGTAAGCCACTCAGAGGAGGATGAAAGCCTCACTGTATTTAGGTCAGACGAGATGTACCATGACCCCATAAACCAATACTAATCAGTGAATACCTTTACCCTAATCACATGAACAGGTCCTAATCATAGAGATATTTTTGACCCTAATCATAGATAAATTATGCCTTAATAATTTTTCCTCTAATTATATACAAAAATAAAGATTCCTAATCATCCCTTAGCTACAGGAATAAATCGTATTTATTATTTATTTCAGCCCCAATCTTTTAAATAAGTCCTAATCAGTGGATGAATCTGTTCCTCAACGTCAAAACAAATCCTAATTAGTCAATCATTTTTTCCCCTAATCAGGTGAACAAGTCGTAATTAGCGGCCGGCCTCGTGTTAATGCCACGACTCTCTCTCTCTCTCTCTCTCTCTCTCTAAATCCCCCCATTAAGAGAAAATATCCCTAAATGCCCCAATACTTCCCCAGATTTGCCCTTAAAATAATGTTACACTCACAGTAGCCATCCTTACGTCAATTCTCTTCTCCCTCCTTATCTCCTTCCTCCCTTCCCCCGTTCGCTCCTTCCATCCGCTCATGTCTTCCCTCTTCCCTCTCCTTCCCTCTTATTCATCCTCTCTCTCCGCTCCCATATCCTTCATTTTTTTCTTTCTTTCTTTCTTTCTTTCTTTCTTTCTTTCTTTCATCCTCCATCCTTCCCTTCTCTACACCTTCCCTCTTCCTCTCTACCTTCTCCACTTCCTCCCTCCTACCTCTCACCTTCCCTCTCCTTCCCTCTCAACACCACCTCAGTCACCAGGCGTCCCGTTCTCACCACCTAAGTCGCCTATTTCCAAGGAATCCAAAGCCACTGAAAATATCCATCCCGCCAAGTAAGTGTGTGTGTGTGTGTGTATAAGCTTTCCCTCTCCCCATCTCACACACACACACACACACACACACACACACACACATAAGACAATGATCAACCCCGACCTCCTAACAATCTTCCCTTCCAGTACAGCTGTTAAATATAGATACATCACTCTTAATGACCTTCCATGACCCAGATGTAATAAGCTAATTACCTATATCATCAAAATATTTTATCGTGTCCAACTTAATGAGAAATCTGACCTAAACTTGTGTGCTGTGGTGGAGTATATTGTTTGGGGTAAGTTGTATTGTACTGGGATGGGGTGGGGTGGAGTGGGGTAGGGGGTTGGGTATGAGGAGTGGGGTGGGGGGTTGGGTATGAGGAGTGGGGTGGGGTGGGGGGTGGGGTGGGGTGGGGTGAGGTGGGGGGTTAAGCTGAGTTAATATTGTAAGGTAAAGGTGAGCCACGGTTTTCACAAAGCTCGACTCTTTGATCATCTTCCTCTACAGCCATCAAATATCCCGCTTCTTACTCGATCAATCTTCACATTAACTCAAGGAATAATTACCATACTCGCTGCTTTGTTTGTTGGCTTGAACAATTTAAGGAGTTAATTAACTTTTGACGTTAATGAAAGTGTAATTACATAATAAGATGATTTGTTTTGTGAAGGAACTGAGAGGAGGAGGAGGAGGAGGAGGAGGAGGAGGAGGAGGAGGAGGAAGAGGAGGAGGAGGAGGAGGAGGAGGAAATAAGAGGAACTTACTTCAAAGGAGAGTGACGTCACGTGATTTACTTTTGCTGTTATTGTTATTGTTTTAAGTTAGGTTAGGTTAGGTTAGGTTAGGTATGCTACACCTTACAACCAACCGACCTACCTCACCTTACCACATCACCTTCCACCATCACCAACACCCCCAACCACTACTGCCACAACCCCCTCCCCTCCCCCTCCCCACCCCCTTCCCCCCCCCTCCCTCTCTAAGTAAAGGCCTCCCCTTCCTCCATCATCCTGGAATCTCTCCTGGAAGTTGGGGTCTGAGATTTGGTGAAATTAACTTCTCGAGGTTTTGGAAGGCAAAGTTATGTGGCGTGGGTGGGTGGGTGGGTGGTGTGGGTGGGTGGGTGGTGGGTGGGTGGGTGGGTGGGTGGGTGGGTGGTTGGGTGGCGTGGTTGGGTGGTTGGGAGTGGGTAGGTGAGTGGATAAGGGGTAGGGGTGTGTGGCTCGGTTGGTCGGTTGAGGGATGCATGGGTGAGATGGGTAGGTGGGGAGGGTTATGGTGGGGAGGGGAGGAAGGGACAACTTCCGCCACTATTCAAAGGACACGGAAACCTTTCATTAGTCTTAGGAACAAGAGAGTGTTAACTTGTATTGTTGGGGCGTTTTCTCTCGCCTTATTCTGGTTCTTTTACCTCCTTCTTTCGTGACTACTTTGAGAAGAACAAGGGAGAGGAAAAAACCACTTAATTGTTCTCCACAATTACATAACTCTGTAAATATAATATACCAAGCATTGTGCGTGTGTACTGTGCGCGAATGGATGTATGCGTGTATATATATGCGGTATATAAACAAGCCCTCGTTATCCCACCAACATTCATTAAGACCGAATTATACACACTAATCCTTTAATTCATATCTGTGAGCTTCTGAAATGACGGTGTTCCCCCTACGAGACCGAATGACGACCTCCACACACACACACACACACTTTATTAAACTACATTCAGACAAACACACTGAAAGATACTCATGTTTTTTTTAATCGATCTGAAGGGCATAATTTATATATTAGTCTTTGGGTTTGTCTGTTAGTCTTGGGACCTGTCTGTTGTAACTTAGGCTGTCTTAGTGTTTTCTGACTACCCCTTTTTGCACTTTAATCCCACTACTTTTGGTATATATTTTTTCTAACTGTTGCGGGTCGGGTATTTTTTCCAACTGTTAGGGGTCGGGTATTTTTTTTTTAACTGTTGCGGGTCGGGTATTTTCGGGTCTAATGCCATGGTATATCCCAGTCCTTCAAACAGGTCGTAATATTTATAAAAGTTGATACTTTCCCTGGACATCACAATCTATCACATGACGATATAAACTGAGTTGTTTCGTCACACACACACACACACACACACACACACACACACACACACACATCCTTGACCAAAGTAAGGTCGAGACCTATTCAGACGCTGCTCCTGCTGAGCAGCGGCCCCCCTTGGCCAATGTTCGGCCCATTGCCCAAAGTCCCTCTCTCCGACCCATCCTCACCATCGGGATATCAACATAATCAAAAGTCACAATTTCGTTTCGGAAAGAAGTGGGACCAGTGTTGAACATTGATGAACAGTGTTTAAGCCAGTGAATTCAGCACTAGACAGTACCAGTGGGAGCCGTGACCCACCAGTGAGATAAGCACCCCTGGGAACTAACTGCCATCTTCCGACCAGGAGGGGCTAATCAGTCTACCATGGGAATAACAGTGGGTCGGCTGCACACCTGACTACGAAATAACACAACACCACCCAGCAGAGAGAGTGAGGTACTGTGACACCACCCCACACCACCCGGTGTCCCCATGACCACTTGAGGTCCTTCATATCAACACCCTTCATATCAACACCCAAGGACGAGCTACTGCACCACGTGAGCACGGCACCACCCGGTGTCCCCATGACCACGTGAGAACCTTTATATCAACACCTTTCATATCAACACCCAAGGACGAGTTACTACACCACGTGAGCACGGCACCACCCGGTGTCCCCATGACCACTTGAGGTCCTTCATATCAACACCCTTCATATCAACACCCAAGGACGAGTTACTACACCACGTGAGCACGGCACCACCCGGTGTCCCCATGACCACTTGAGGTCCTTCATATCAACACCCTTCATATCAACACCCAAGGACGAGTTACTACACCACGTGAGCACGGCACCACCTGGTGTCTCCATGACCACTTGAGGTCCTTCATATCAACACCCTTCATATCAACACCCAAGGACGAGTTACTGCACCACGTGAGCACGGCACCACCCGGTGTCCCCATGACCACTTGAGGTCCTTCATATCAACACCCTTCATATCAACACCCAAGGACGAGTTACTACACCACGTGAGCACGGCACCACCTGGTGTCTCCATGACCACGTGAGAACCTTTATATCAACACCCGAGGACGAGTTACTGCACCACGTGAACACCACACCACCCAGTGTCTCCATGACCACGTGAGGTCCTTCATTTCAACACCCGAGGACGAGTTACTGCACCACGTGAACACCACACTACCCAGTGTCTCCATGACCACGTGAGGTCCTTCATTTCAACACCCGAGGACGAGTTACTGCACCACGTGAACACCACACCACCCAGTGTCTCCATGACCACGTGAGGTCCTTCATTTCAACACCCGAGGACGAGTTACTACACCACGTGAACACCACACCACCCAGTGTCTCCATGACCACGTGAGGTCCTTCATTTCAACACCCGAGGACGAGTTACTACACCACGTGAACACCACACCACCTGGTGTCTCCATGACCAGCCCAGGCCGGGGCCATCAACTGTAAGCTATAATAATTTGTATGTTCAATCATTGCTTCTTCTTTCAGTCATGAAAGCTTTTGTTAAACGACCCACCCATTTTTGTCATTTTTGTCCAATGTATATTTTCAGCCTTCGGGCTGCAGAACTTTTTCAATAAACCGTTAATTAATTATTATTATTATTATTATTATTATTATTATTATTATAAATTAATATACCTTAATTGTATTTTATATCGCTACTCAGATCAAAAGTAAATCACCAAAAAAAAATACAAAAAAAAATCTGATTTACATATAAACGAGTAAATTCCCGGCCATTAAGAACTAGAGATTTAAATAAGCGACATATAAAGTGTTCATTTCCTTATAGACAGCTTGAGTGTTGGCTTATGCTTGAGTAACACTGCAAATTGAAAGGTTTCTCTTGTAAAAAAAATAAATAAAAGGTCAATACTTCCCTTTTTTCTCTTGAGTGTGTGTGTGTGGGTGTGTGTGTGGGTGTGTGATTAGAAACGTAGGCAGGAGAGAGAAACACAGACAGACAGAGCCAAAGGGTGCAGACAGACACAGACAGACAGAGAGGGCCATTCCCCCACCAGCAGATGGTACTTGAGACTTAAGATAGGACTGACTCGCCTTCACCAAACTCCCTCCATAAGTGGCGTTACATTTAGTGGAATTAAAACGTTTGCCACACCAAACTTTGCGGTATTGGAACCTGAAGTCACCAACCACCTAACATGACGTCACTAAATATTGTGGCGTGAAACTTAGCAGAATCAAAGTAAGTGACGTCAAGTTTAATATCACCAAACTTACTGCTGCCATATTAACTTAGTAGCATCAAAGTTAATGACACTATCATTATTGGCATTAAATTTATGGCACCAAATATTGCTGCCATCAAACTTTGTGGCACCAAACTTAATAGGATTAAATTAAGTAGCGGTTTAACCCGCCAGTATTATAACTTAGTGGCACCATATTTCGCGGGATTATTAGATAGTGGCGCTAAATTCAATATCACATACTGTATATCAGAAACTTTGGAACTTGTAGAAGCTGTTGTCATATCACCTGTTGAAAAACTTAAGTGACTCTGACAATAATAATTTCTAGTTACCTCAAATCTCCTCCTATCATTATTATTATTATCATTATCATTATTATTATAATTATTATTATCATTATTATTACTATTACTATTACTATTATTATTATTATTATTATTATTACTATTATTGTTGTTGTCATTATTATTATTATTATTATTAATATCATTATCGTAATCATTATCGTAATCACAATCGTAATCGTAATCGTAATTATAATTGTAATTGTAATTGTCGTTGTCGTTGTTGTTGTTGTTATTCATTACTACGGTTAAAAGAAGAATAAAAACCAACACCTTCAATATCCACTCATAAAATATTTCTCTTTCTCTCTACAAGTCTCCACCACAAACACAAGTGCTCTCCAAACTTGGTCGCTTTTCCACCGTTTGGATTTCACTCTCCGTGGCCCCATCTCGGTAAATCTTGTTCTTGCCACCAGTGCTTGGCTGAATCCCAACAAATTCAGGTCATGTTTTATTCAGATTAAAGAAACCATTCGGGAAAAATCAGCGAGTACAGGTTAAAAGGCACAATTGTGGGAATTATAACCTAACCTAACCTAACCTAACCTAACCTAATCTAACCTAGTCTATTTAGGGATTCTAGTGTATAGTACATATGTAATTGAGTTAAATCACAGGTAGAGTAATTTACATACGGTTAAATTACTACGGTGGTGGCTTTCCTATCGATACTTGTGTTTTGCATCTAAGACTGTCACTACAAGGATAATTAATACACACTTGTATTTAAACCCCATAATCTGAAAATACCAGACAACCACAACAAACTAAAACGACCTAACACCACCACCAACACCACGACCCATCATCGACCAACTACCACCATCAACCAAAAACACTATCACCATTAACCAAACACCATCACCAACAACAAACCACCCACCTATAACCAACCACCAACACAAACCACCACCACCACCAACCAGTCACCACCACAAACCACCAACCAACCATCCACCAACAAAACCAACCACCCACCACCATCAACCAAACACCAACACCACCACCCCACCACCCCCACCCCCCGTCATCAGCATCAGGGAGGAATATATATCTACAAAATATCCCTCTCCTAAAGATGGACTCCTGGCTGATTTCCCCCGCCATTCAGGGAGAAATTGGCTCCCGACGTCGATAATCTTGAACGAGTTTTCCCCCGCCCGTGATCGACAGGTGGTGGTGGTGGTGGTGGAACGTGCCACTTCCCTCGTTACAGCCCAACAACATACTGTCTGTATCATTACACATAAGATAAAGTTGAAAAGATTCAACATCGGATCAGATGTGCATCTCAATCCTTTGGCAGACTCCGTACCCGTGTCTTCACCTGTAGGGAACTGACTTTATCTACAAAGTTATACGTATATCGAACAGTGGTCCTCCCCACCTTGCTATATGGCAGGGAGACATGGATCAACGTAGTCTACATTCCATCCTCCGAGTCTGCTGAGAAGACAAGAGAACAAATGCCAGTATTCTCGCTGACACAACTCCGGTGGACTGGCCATGTTACCCGCATGGACAACAGTACACTGCCAAGGAAGCTACTTTACAGTTCCTTAACGAACAGTAAACGTAACGCTGGCGGACAACTGGAAAAGTGCCAAATCGACCCCCTGGATAATCGTCATACGCGATTCTGAGTGACAGCAAAGTAGTATGTATGTATGTATGTACAGGGGGGGGGGGGGGAGGTATGTATGCATGTATGTATGACTAAATTACCTACATACGACCTATCACTACACTCCGCCAAAATTAAACACCTCATTCCTTCCTCTCTCACCTTGTCACCTGATATTAAATATGTCATCAGTGGAGTTAATTAGAGACAGTACAGGTATAAGGCAGGTTAATCGAGGTGGACGGGCGGAGAGGAGGGTAAGTCTAGGGTGGAGGTTCGTCACGTTTCAATTACCTTAGCTTTCGCGGGAGGCAGACTGTTTGGGTCTGTCTGTCTGTCTGTCTATTTATCTATCAATCCATCTATATATCCATCTATATATCCATCTATCTATCTATCTATACATATATATACGTATATATATATATATATATATATATGATATATATATATATATATATATATATATATATATATTTATCATGTTTAATACTGTTGTCTTGGTCTTTGTTATGTGTTTTGGAGTGTGAAGGATAATGCAGTATATAGAGAGACATATATATATATATATTATTATATATATATATATATATATATATATATATATATATATATGTCTCTCTATATACTGCATTATCCTTCACAACTCCAAAACACATAACAAAGACCAAGACAACAGTATTAAACATGATAAATATACTGATTTTCTTTTTATTATTTTTTTCGGTCTTTCAGGAAAACGTTGTTGGGTCAATAAAGTGTGTTCCTATTTTGTTTTCCTTCATTAAACGTTTTATTGACTTTTTCGACGTATCTGCAAATCAAGACCTATGTAAACAGGTCGGACGGTGCGCAGATGAGGTCCGGTTACTTACCTTCCCCCTCCCCCTCCCCAGGGCCGGATTGAGCTTAATAGGGGTCTGAGGCACAGATCAACTTGGGGCCCCTACCCTCAAGGTATATATGAATAACAAGAACATAATATACCAAAATTTATCAATGATTTCATCAATATTAAGCTTCTGCAAAATAACACAGTTAATGTTCAAAAGAGACAGAAAATTGAGACGTTGCTAGGACACCGTTGAAAGAAGTTCATGTTTTATATGCTTCAACTTCGAGAATGTTTGGATTTGGGGGCCCCTTAGAGTCGGGGGGCCTGAGGCCAGTGCCTCATGGTTAACCCGGCCCTCCCAGTGTTCAACCATTTGAAATTGCCAACAAACTCCTGAAATTTAAATCCAAACGCTCCATAACCCCAATTGACCTCCAAATCAAAATATACAAGGAGTTTGCAGTCGAACTTGCCTCCCCCCTCTGTTCTATTATTAATACATCCCTCAGACAAAGCAAATGCCCTAATGAATGGAAAACCTCATTTGTCACCCCCATCCCCAAGGTCCCCACCCCACAGTGCCCTAACAACCTCAGGCCAGTTGCCATACCCCCATACCCAGTCTACTCTGTGAAGACTTTGTTTTTGAGTGGGCATTTGCTAGAATCTATCAGTCAATTGATCCACAGCAAATTGGCAATCTGAGGACCTCCTCTACATCACACTGCTCAGTTAGTTTTCTCGATTTCTTGCACAAAAACCTGCAAAAACGTAAGACATCACTAGCCGTTGCCCTTGTTGACTTCAGGAAGGCTTTTGATCTTGTTGATCACTGCACTGTTATCAACAAGGACATTGCACTAGGGCTGCCCACCAACCTGGTCTCATGGCTCACTGATTTCTTGAGTGGACGTCGCCAGGCAGTGAGGTACCAGGGTTCTGTCTCCACATTCCAACACCTCACCTGCGGTGTTCCCCAGGGGACCAAGATGAGACCACTGTCCTTCCTCATCCTGATCAATGACGCTCTATCGGACACTCCTCACAGGTGGAAGTACGTGGATGACTGCACTGTGGGGGTTACAGTGGACAACACCTCACCGGACCACTCATCGCTACAAGGCACCTTGGACAGGCCACAGGCATGGACTTCAGAGAACAAGGTCACCATCAACCACACCAAAACCGTAGTCATGCACATCAATACCGCCACCACTCCAGTGCAAGCTCCAGCAGTCACAGTGGGTGCCAATCCTCTCCAGTTAGTGCAGTATGCCAATTTCCTGGGTGTTACCATAGACCACAAACTGGACTGGAAGGCCCATGTAAACAACACAATCAAGGCAGCCTCGTACCGACTCTACATGCTACGACGACTTGGGTCACTTGGGACACCCACGCCAGAGCTGAGGACTATCTACAACGCCTTTATTCTCCCCAAACTAACGTATGCGTCACCAGCCTGGTCGTCTTCTCTCAACTCTACCCAACAACGTCAGCTACAGAAGGTACAGAAAAGGGCCTGCAGAATCATGCTCGGCGCAGACTACTCCGGCTACATCAACGCTCTCTCCACCCTGGAAATGCCATCCCTCAGTGACCTCCACCACCAAGCAATAGCAAGATTTGGCAGTGGACTGCTGCACCATCCTCGTCATCGCCACCTACTGCCACCGGCAGTCCCCCGCCCACCTCACGCAGTCCGCCACTACAACAAAATTCAGCCCATAAGGGCCCGCACCGATAGATATAAGAATAGCACCATCCCATCTAATGTTAAAATAATAAACAACTCCTGATTTATGTACTGTACAGCCCTGTAAATGTATTCAACGCATCTCATTATGTCTAAATCAAATGTAAGTTTGTATATTTTCAGTCACTTGCTGCAATTCTATTAATAAACCGTTTATTATTATTATTATTATTATTATTATTATTATTATTATTATTATTATTATTATTTACACACACACACACACACACACACACAAGCCTGGCTTTCATTCACTTAATTGCATACAAAATCTGAAAACCACGGTTAATAAATCCTCGTATATCATAAACGTTTCCAATTATAAAATCAATTAAATGTGATTTCGACCAGAGGGCCTCCAATAACGAGTGATGAGCAGGCGGCCTTGTCCATCGATTACCGCCCTGATGGTCATTGGGTGTGAAGCGCCTCTTATGTCACTGTTCTCGTCAGGTATCGTTATAATTTGTCATGTTTCTGATACACGGGAATGTACAGTCTTTTTTTTTATTTTCTAAAGGTGATATATTACAGATATAGGTACAATTAGGCGTACGGTTATTAATATGGGTGCAAGTATAACTACAGGTACAGGTATAAATACAGGTACAGGTATAATTTTTTTTTGTTTTTTTTACGTGGCCTCCAGCCTCCCCCAATATCCCCACCTTCGCCGCCATTTTATTTTCTTAATATTAAATATCCTAATACATAGGCAGTGACCCTAGCTGTATTGAGTTAGTTGAGCCGCAGATCTATGCGGCATTCAGTGACTGTTCCCTTATAGTCAATATCTGCAACTGTTGTCGGCTTTGGGGCCGAAGCTCTCGTTCCCCTGAGGCAGAGCAAAGCCGAACGGAGGAGAGAGAGAAGGACAGTCGACATCTCATCCAGGCTGTAACATAACTTCTGGGCTGCTGCTTCTGTTCGGATATCAGCTCCGCGAGTCTGGTGTAGAAGCATCTTGCACGTGGTCCCATTCCACCAGAGGTTGTGAACACTAGAGGAGTGAAGCTGCCTTGATCAACGTTCTGAATTCTCTCCCCATATGCCCTTAACTTGTCGTTCTCGTTCCTCCTGTGTGCAGCATCGAGAGCTAAGTTACGGTGACATGCGGCCATGGGATAAAAAATCCTGATGTCGAAGAAGGCTCGCTGTTCTCGCGTCCAGAATCCTGGAGCACTGACGTCAACACGGGCTTCGTTGGATGTGTTTGAAGTCCTTTGTTGGAAAATCTCACCGTCCAAGGGAAGGAGGGTCCGTTCTACGTTGACATCACGACAGATTTCCTTCAACATATTTGCTGTGAGATCCCTTACTTTGTCATGCCTCATGCATATGAAGCCCTCTTTCTTGCACACCATGGCGTGATCGGCGTCATAGGAAGAGCCACACACGCATTGGAAGGGCAAACCTTCCACTGGCCTACAATACCTTAGAGCATTGACATCTGTAAATTCTTGTTTATTGATACTGAAACCATTTGCCCTTATCGGTAACGTAGTTAACCAGTTCGAGGTGCCCGCCTCCTGCGCTATAGCTACTTTCTGTTTTCAAATTCTCTGGTATTTGCAACAACAGTTGCTGCAACTTATCACTTTGGCAGTGCTGTCGTTCTGTCGTAATGGACCTTCAAATCTTGTTTACTTCGCTGGTATCCACTTCCCCTGTTGCATTCTGAGCTATTATGTGGTCCGTGAGGGCTGCCGTGAGTTTAACTGAGTTTTCATGTTCGGTGACAGCAATCTCCTCTGGATTGGTCAATCCCATACCTCCCAGTCTCGGTGGTAGTGCAAGGAGTGATCCTTTTGCTGGGGTTAGGTGAAGGTATTTCACTAATTTGGGAATGAAATTGACGCTGATAGCTTCTTCCAGAGGGTGCAGGAGAGGACCAATATCAGGGATAGTGTGCATCAGGTAGCTCTGTGTTAGCAATCTCGGACAGAGCTTGGATTTCCTTAACCCACGCATTCACCTTTCCCGTTACGTACTCGGTCTTGAAGTGTACGTTCCTATTACTGCGCCTAGGTGTCTTTGGCCTTCCTTTGTTATTTTGACCTCACTTCCGCCAAACACCTCCATTGGCCGTTCATAATGATCTGGCTTCACAATGGAGAAGGACTTGCTGGCGTTTGGGTGGTACCCAATTTGTGGACCTCGCGATGCTACCACGTCCCACCACTTTTTGATGCCCTCCACTTTTCCTGCTCCTGTAAGGTCGTCAGCATACGCCACTTGCTTGACCCCAGTTGTTTCACACTTTATTGTGTGTTGGAGCACGGATAGGCCTATTGCGTACATTGCCATTGCAACAGGTCCCCCTGCGTTGTTCCCTCGGTTGACTGTATGATGGTATCACCTCTTAGAGCCTTGTTGTTTACTATATAGAGGTCTGATGGATTCCTATAGGAGTTTTCAACATACATTGCAAAACTTGGACACTTGATCTTGATGTTGTGCAGTGCGGCCTTGCGGTAAGTATGTTGAATGCGTTTGAAGCGTCCACAAGTATTAATACAGGTACAGGTATAAATCCAGGTACAGACCTGTCTTGTAGGTCCAGATACATACAAGTAATCTATCCGTAAAACTATTCATTTTAGGTGCAACGATTCCGCAGGTACAGAAATTCCGCATTAGCAATGATAAAGTTACAATTACAGGTAAAGATACTAGCAAGGTACGTAAGTGTCTTTATGGTACAGTAAGCACACACACACACACACGCAAATACATATACAGGGATTTCATACTGCTTTTGGTACAGGTACAAGGCCTGGTACAGGTAAAGGTATGAGAATAAGTTACACAAACTTCAATATGTAAAACGTTTTCTATTTAACTTTTCCATTATCATACTATATAGTGATGTCAAGCCATGTCTGTCTGTCTGTCTGCCTGTCTGTCTGTCTGTCTGTCTGTCTGTCACACGCCCCCCCCCCCCCCCGAGTCCCATTCTTCCCAGCCATCTGTTCCACTTCAGTAACTCTGACTTCACACTGTCAAGTAAAACTTCTCAGATCACAGCTTTCTCCAATCACAGCTTTCTCCGATCACTGCTTCTTCTGATCGTTAACACCTCAAAATATCCTCCTCATCTCCCTGACATCTCCCAAAAATCCCTCGTTTCCTCATTAATCCACATTACGAATTCATCAGCTCGAGAGATCCATATCTTATCTCTTTACTTTCTCAAGGAAATTTATCTCATCGTGTTTGTCCTCTCTGGGAATCCATCTCAGGGTGTTTGCAATGCGTTAGCCATTCTGTTTGCCTACATGCCAGCTACTGTTCACCCACGTAGACAATATTTTTCGCGTCGGTTTGCAGAAAGTTTATATCTATATTGTAATTTCAGGAGCAATTTTTTGTTTACATTTTAGTCGTTGTTGTTTATTTGTTTGTTCTTGTTGTATATCTATCATGTGTTTTTTTTGTATTAGTTTCTATGAATGATAAGGCTTGCGATTTTTTTTGGTGGTGTGTGTGTGTGTGTGTGTGTGTGTGTGTTTTCAGAAATAAACGTACTGTACCGCTCAGTCATGTGAGAAATAAACGTTCCTGTCTGTCGTGTGAGAAATAAACGTTCCTGTCTGACGAGTGAGAAATAAACGTTCCTGTCTGCCATGCGAGAAATAAACGTTCCTGTCTGCCGTGTGAGCCATAAACGAGCAGCTTGCCTTAATGCCTACCAGCTTGTGGGTCTTCAACGCACTGAAAGGTTTGTTGATTCATATTTGCATACACTACAACGTTGGTGGCTCTCAGCTCCCGGCTTCTGAGTCACGCTCCTGGTGTGTGTGTGTGTGTGTGTGTGTGTGTGTGTGTGTGTGTGTGTGTGTGTGTGAGATAGGGGAACATAAAAAAACAGAGACAGAGAAAACTCAAACGCTGAGCGAGTGAGTGAGAGAGATAAAGATTATACACAACTGGGTGAAAGAAAGAAAGAAAGAAAGAAAGAAAGAAAGAAAAAAAAGAAAGAAAGAAAAAAAGAAAAAAAATCATCACCAGGAAAACATGATATGTATGGCAAGATCCACTACTACTACTACTACTACTACTACTACTACTACTACTACTTCCCCAACACTACCACCCCAACCCCCCCTCCCCTCCCCCCTATCACCATTATAACCACCACCTCCTCCACTACCCACACCACCACCACCACCACAGGCCCCCCACCACCCCCCTTGCACCACAACTTTCTTTTCCGTTTTCTTTTGATTTTTCGTCTTTTTACCCCGATAAGTTTGCAGTTAATTCTGTCTCCTTCCTCTTCCGAGCTTTATCTTGTGTCCTGTCCTTAAAGGTTCGTGCTGTGTGAATTCACTTTGTCTGACTTGAGAAGTTTACATTCTGCCGATTATTTGAATCTATAGTTTCTCGTTTATTTTGATTCATCTTCTTCAATTTTCTTTTTCTTCGCTTCTCATCTTCTACTTTATTTCTGTTCTTCTTCTTCTTCCTCACTTTCTTCTTTTTCTTCTTCAATATTTTTTTTTTTCATTTTCATCTTATAATTTTTCCTTCTTCTGCCTCACATCTAATCTTCTTCTCCTTATATACAACTAATTATCATTCACCAAAACATCGCCTATAACAATTCATGAGTCAACAGTACCTGCAACAATTCAAGTCAACATTACCTGCCACCATTCAACATACATCATCAACATCCAAAGGCAAGGCGAGAGGTAAACGATCACAAACTACAACATTCTTCATCTTGATATGCAAATTCTCACCGTGTCTAAATCTCCATTGCATAACACACACACACACACACACACACACACACATATTGCATTATGTCTGGCCATACACTCACTCCAATACCTATCTCGCGGGAGGGGTCGTGGATGTGGGAGGGGTGGAGGGAAGGAAGGAGAGAGGGAGACAGAGATTAGCCCCAGCTTATTTCTCGTCCTGGGAAATTATCGCTGTTACTGTTGGCTTTTATCTCCCGTCTGAGAGATGTAATTTTCTTAATGCTCCTCCCCCCCCTCCCCTCCCCTCCCCCTCCCCTTCCCCCTCCCCTTCCCCCTCCCCATCCCCCTGTCGTGCATTCATTCACCTCCACGCTGAGAGTTGAGGCTCCTGGGCTCGATATTTTTCTTATCCCCTGTGTGTGTGTGTGTGTGTGTGTGTGTGTGTGTGTGTGTGTGTGTGTGTGTGTGTGTGTAATACCTTGAGATTCTCGGGCGCGGACTATTATGTTTCTCGGGGATGAGGTCACAACTGCCTCATATGTCACAATTACCTCCCTGAACGACTGATAACGATAGGGTTAAAGGCCCTCTAGTATCTGCGTCTTGTAACGAAATCTCGGTCAGTAGTCAAGATTAAAGTAAGACTCCCAAGACGTTTTCATCATCCGGAGATAGTTGCCGGCAGTAATTCTGTAATATATAAATATGTTATTATGTTCAGGGTCATAATAACATGATTGATTTGAATACGGTTTGTTCTACGGCGTCATGACATTCTTGTATGAGCTGTAATTAGACTGAACGACCTGTGAATAACATCGTAACTAACCATCATTAAGAATATTACTATTGTAAAGTGAGGATATGACCCGACACTTGACATCTGCCTCACCTGCACCACTCCGCTCAAGTGAGGTCTAATTACTCATCTGTTTTCCCCTGCCCTCACCTGTGTCTGGGGAGGTAAATAAACATGAAAGAGCTTGTGACGTTATCTTTTTTTTCATTCTACGCTGTGGTTACCGTGTGTGTGTGTGTGTGTGTGTGTGTGTGTGTGTGTGTGTGTGTGTGTGTGTGTGTGCATTGAATGAAAAGTCAAGGCAAGACAAGAACCACCAGCAAACTTAATCCACCTGAACGACTACCAACAAACAATTAAAACCACGAAAAGCTTCCTTGCCTCCCCTCCCCTTTTCTCCCTCACCACCCCTCACCCTTTCTCCCCTCTCCTTCCCCTTCCCTCTCCTCCACCCCACCCTTTCTTTCTCCCCTTTGCTCTCCACCCCCACCCTTCCTCCCTCTCCTCACCTATTCCCCCCCTTAATCTTTCTCCCTCGCCCCCCTCACCTCTCCTCCCTTCCCCTCACCCCTTCTTCCCTCACCTCCTCTCCCCTCGGAAGACCTTGTAACACTTTCTACACCGTTTTCTCGCCTCGGGTCACCCTCAGTGGCGTCGCAAAAGTTACCGTGACCTTCGGCAGTAATTTGGCGGTAAGATACAACTTTCTGTGGCTGTGAAGGGTAAGAAGGGGAGAGAGGCCAGTGTGGAGGGAGGGTGTGATGGGAGGGGTGAGAAGAATGAGGAGATGGAAGGTTCAGGGTGGGAGGGGGAGGAATTGATGTGTAAGAGTGGTAAATGGGACAGAGAGAGAGAGAGAGAGAGAGAGAGAGAGAGAGAGAGAGAGCAAAACTCAAAACAATATCTGTTTCAGTGTGGCGAGGAACAATAGCACACATCAGCTGAGGAAATACAAAAGGTCGTCTTCTACAACTATTTCCCCAACGCTGTGTCTCGCATTTTCTATTATTACTACTTATAAATAAAGTTCGTTTTTAGTTTAATGGTATACACCCGAACACACAGACAGACAGGCAAACAGAGCAGATAGATATAGACACACACACACACACACACACACACACACACACACACACACACACACACACACATTTCAGAAAGTCCAACCACCGTGAATGAGTGTTCACCTGTGAGGAAGGAAAGAGTGAGGTGGTGTGGGGAGTCCTATACTTTCCAGGTGTGTGTGTGTGTGTGTGTGTGTGTGTATAAAGGTCCCTCATTATACCTGCCGGCGAGGGTAAGTAAACACCACGTCCCTAACTACCGCGCAGACTTCTAAGCGTATCTGAGGCTATCCAAGGTTATCAAAAGCTACCCAAGGCTGCGGTTCACAAGAGATGAAGGTTCACAGCATCACCGAAGTGGTCGGGTCTCTATAGTGAGTAGACCATCTTGCCGAGAGCGTCTTTATGGTCGCTGTATGGAGGCCGCTTGAGAGAAAATGACTGCAGGGAGGGGGGAGGGACTATTTGCATAAGAACAGGCTGGAACAATGCTAACCATCGCCCCCAAATATTGTTCCTAAATGAAGCACACACACACACACACACACACACACACACACACACGAGTACAATACCCAAACCTTCCTTTCTTTGTCCTTCTAACATACAAAGGGATATCAATGCACTACTTATATTCAGGCTTCTCACACAAAACAGAATTCTATTTTCCATGATGCTTCCACAACCACATCGCTTAAAAGGCTTCCAGGCAAACTTGCTAGTGCAACCCAAAATCTCACTTCTAATTGAAATTCTGTAATTTAAAGAAACGATAAATGAAATGTGTATATGTTAATATATCTAAAAGATTACGAAAGTTAACTCATATATTCTGGAGAGGAGACGAGGCTTTGGATATACCTGACTTTTTCGTCTAATCACTCAAGAGACTTTTGACACTTCCCGATACAACTGAACAAGCTGTAGCCGGAACACATTATTCCGCACCTATACGAACTGTGGCCAATATGTAATAGAGGTCGTTTTATATTTTTTACATAGTTTACATAGAAAAAATAAGCCCATCGTAAAAAATACATAAATTTCTTTAAAAACATTGTATTAAAAGTTTCGTTGACTTTTACTAATAAAGAAAATTACATGTACAGTACTGTATTTAAAACAAAAATCACAGAATGATTGGTAACATTGTTCCTACTTAATAAAATTGTGGCAACAGTTTGAGGGTTAAGTTATTAAGTGAACACATGCCTCAACCTTCTGTGATGTAAACAAAAACAAACAAATAGTTTACCTTTGTGTTAGGCGGAAGTGGTAATATTCTCAACAGTGTTCACACCACCAGTCTCAGCCCGTTTTCTCCCGCCATCATACTGTCTTGCTGATTCTTCACTGTGTTCTTTGCATCTTGGGGTGAAGTGACCTAAAAATACTACTCATCTGTGTTGACTACAATACAACACAAACACTAGAACCTACCCTGTAAACATGTGTGTTAGTAGAACTGAACATTCAATAGGCCTTGGTGTGTCTCACTACCTGAGGTTGGCACCGTTATACGTTTCCAGTACTGGCGGGGCAGGTGTTAGTACAGTACAGTATGGCAGGCAGAGAACACTGATATCCTCCCCTGACACATCAAGGCTCACGGGTCAACAAATCACAAATCAGTGGCTTATGGACCTGCACTAATCTGTATAAATTTAAATTTAATATTTGACCAGTCTAAACATTCAATTACTGTACAGAAACTTTAAATTTAGATGAGCAAATTTTAAAATTATAACACTGCAAAGTTACCTTAAACCTTTCTGGTGCGTAGTGGACATGGAAGTTGCTTCTTAGTTCTTTGCTGGTAACCAAAGCTCGTCCTGTAACACAAAGCAATATTAGATACATAATTAATCTGTGTTCCTCAAACGGGCTGTTTTATGATTCAGATACAATTATGTATTTCCCTGTGATAGGCTCCCGTACCCGGTCTACCAGATTCACTAGGATAAGCTAAACTAAACCAAATTAACTCAGTTATATACAGTACATGCCTCACAATGACGTAGGAGAATTTATTTGAGTTAAGCTGCTCAAACGAAATAAAACAGCTCTACACATGGCATTGGAGATTTTTTTTACACTGACCTGGAGTAGTTTTGTAAGTTACTACCAGCAGTGAAACACCCGACGAAGACAACGATTATTTAACATATTTCTCTAAATAATTTATGAAAGGTTTACTCTGGTTATAACATCCGTCATCAACCTATAACATATGAGTAGCACAGCGCCAGAATGGGATAAGCGCCCAAACCAGTCAAACCTATATGAAAAAATGTAGTAAATATCTCTTTTAAGACACTGCAAACCTAGATGACAATCCACTGAAAATTTTACGTCGACGCGAGCTTACTGTAGTGCAAATTTAAATGCGATTCTCTCGCCTTTTTAAAAATGGTGCTTATCCCATTCCGACGCTGGACTACACACATACTTCCCACGGTAGTGATAAAGCTAAATGTAACTACTGTACAACAATAGTAGTTCACGTATTAAGTTAGCGTGATGTGAACTATCGAGTCAGCTAGTTCTAAGAACGAGTTATTCATTATGTTTATTCCTTTTCATCTTACAAGTGTTATGTTTGTATTATGATTGTTTGTGATATATATTGTTGTAGGTTATACAGTATATTGTTGCATTGTTTGTATTATGATTGTTTGTGATATATATTGTTGTAGGTTATACAGTATATTGTTGCATTGTTTGTATTATGATTGTTTGTGATATATATTGTTGTAGGTTATACAGTATATTGTTGCATTGTTTGTATTATGATTGTTTGTGATATATATTGTTGTAGGTTATACAGTATATTGTTGCATTGTTTGTATTATGATTGTTTGTGATATATATTGTTGTAGGTTATACAGTATATTGTTGCATTGTTTGTATTATGATTGTTTGTGATATATATTGTTGTAGGTTATACAGTATATTGTTGCATTGTTTGTATTATGATTGTTTGTGATATATATTGTTGTAGGTTATACAGTATATTGTTGCATTGTTTGTATTATGATTGTTTTTGATATATATTGTTGTAGGTTATACAGTATATTGTTGCATTGTAAATTATGTATTATTTGTGTCAATGTTTACATCTTTGTAGTGAGTACTAAACAACCTGGCAACACTGTGAGGTTAGTTAGTAGGTCTACCAGTAGCAGTCACTCACTCCCTGGCTTCTTGACGTGCTGTTCTGACCGGCTCTGATGCAATACACTGTTGCACTAACAGTGAACTGATGCAATACACTGTTACACTAACAGTGAACTGATGCAACACACTGTTGCACTAACAGTGAGCTGGATGCAATACACTGTTACACTAACAGTGAGCTGGATGCAATACACTGTTACACTAACAGTGAACTGATGCAATACACTGTTGCACTAACAGTGAACTGATGCAATACACTGTTACACTAACAGTGAACTGATGCAACACACTGTTGCACTAACAGTGAGCTGGATGCAATACACTGTTACACTAACAGTGAGCTGGATGCAATACACTGTTACACTAACAGTGAACTGATGCAATACACTGTTGCACTAACAGTGAACTGATGCAATACACTGTTACACTAACAGTGAACTGATGCAATACACTGTTACACTAACAGTGAACTGATGCAATACACTGTTACACTAACAGTGAACTGATGCAACACAGGATCAACACCCTCCAGACTCCTGAGTGACTCTTGACCTCGCCCCTAATGGCTTCATTAAGCTAGGGTTCATTATCCCCTGTGTATTGGGTCGTTCCAGCGGGCCCCCCAAGTGCTTTACAAGGAGAGTGATGACCTCTTTTCACCCGGTACCTCTTGACTGTGGTATCCTCTTTGATTGTGTGTGTGTGTGTGTGTGTGTGTTTTAACCCCTTTTGACTGTAAATACTTCGTCAGCATAGGGGGATCCGTACAATACCTCATCACAGTGGGAGATTTACCTCTTCATAATCGAACGAGAAATATATGGCGTCCATTACATACTACGTGAGCCTTATCTGGCACCCCTATGCAGTGCCCTATGGCTTCCCCCCTTTCTACCAGAGTACCTTTTCACCTTAGGAGCTCTGACCCCCTTTTCAGCTGTCTAATGTTCCCCCTCGTTTGACACCGCTTCACTGGGGGCTTTTGAATCACATGTCGCCAGGTGGTTGTGATCTCCGGAGGCGCTTTGTCTCCTGGGAGCTTTCAACCCCGGCCAAGAGGGAGCAATTAGAGGAGGAAGGAGAGAGAGACTGAGACACAGATAGAGACAGAGAGACAATCACACACAGAGAAACAAACAAAAAACACAATGAGAGAGACAGAGACAACCACACACACACACACACACACACACACACACACACACACACACACATCCAGGAGTAGTCAACACACGCCTCAAGACACAAAATATCAAACTGGAATGAAAGGAAGAAAGATTACAACACGGATACCATAATGTCCAACTCAGCCAGTAGGGATCCCGAATATTCCCCCAAACATTAAGTACAGATACACCTAAAGAGTTCACTGTAGCAAAGCCAGTATAGAAATAACGTGAAAATGTACCTTAATTTGATACAGTCATTTGATATCATTTAGGGAAGTCGGTTTGATATCGGTTGGGTAAGTCGCTTGATATCGATTAGGTGTGTCACTTGATATCGGTTAGGTAAGTCGCTTGATATCGGTTAGATGAGTCATTTGATATCGGTTAGGTGAGTTTCTTGATATCGGTTAGGTAAGTCGCTTGATATCGGTTAGGTGAGTCGCTTGATATCGGTTAGGTGAGTTTCTTGATATCGGTTAGGTAAGTCGCTTGATATCGGTCAGATGAGTCATTTGATATCGGTTAGGTGAGTTTCTTGATATCGGTTAGGCAAGTCGCTTGATATCGGTTTGGTGAGTCACATGATATCGGTTAAAAGACAATATTAAAGCAATGAATCGTTTACAGGTGTTCTTTGGAGATAATTTATGGCTAACATATAATAATTCATGAATAATGTGAGATAATTTATGAATAATTGAGGATAATTATACAGATTGGTCCGTGCGTCAGGCTGCTTAGCTAATCTTAAGGGCTATTTTATACTTCACCGGTCCAGAAAATTGAAACCAAATGTTCCCCTCATTGTGACCTGTGATAAAGGTGAATGCCAGGTGAGTGCCAGATAGACGTATCAGATGAGTGCCAGGTAGACTCGTCAGGTGAGTGACAGGTAGACTCGTCAGGTGAGTGCCAGGTAGACTCGTCAGGTGAGTGCCAGGTAGAAGTGCCTGAGGAGTGTGTCACAGTAGCAGGTGAGTGTCAGTTTAATAACGCCAGGTAAGTCTTGAGTTTAGGGTGTCAGTTGAGAGTGCTAAGCTAGAGGTGCCAATTAAGGAGTTTAAGAGTGCCAGTGGTGTAATGTCAGCTGAGAGTGAGAGCTAGGCACACACACCAGCTGGCCTCCCTCAATGTACTGCTGACTCATATAATAGACACTGCTGACTCCCCGAGATCCAGACTTCCATGTGCTAAACTCGTGATATGTGGTGACTTTAATGAGTTAGACATCATAAGAACATAAGAATGGAGGAAACTGCAGCGGGCCTATTGGCTCATACTGGGCAGTCCCATTTACACCCAACCATTATAGCTCATATATCCATCCAACCTATGTTTGAAGCTATCCAGCATATTCGAGTTAATGATGATATTTGGTAACTTGTTCCACTCATCCACTACTCTATTTCCAAACCAGTGTTTACCTATCTCGCGCCTAAACCCAAATTTGTCTAATTTAAAACCACTGTTACGAGTTCGCTCCTGGTTGGATAGTTTGAGTACCTAAGTAATGTCCCCTTTGCTCAGCCGTGACTTCCATTTATACACCTCTATCATATCGCCCCTCACTCTACGTCTCTCGAGGGAGTGCATATTAAGATGCTTTAACCTGACTCTGTACTCAAGGTTCCTAATGCCCGGTATTAGTCTTGTCACTCTCCTCTGAATTCTGTCCAAGGATTCTATATCCATTCTGTAATACGGTGACCAGAATTGAACTGCGTAATCCAAGTGAACATCGTCAGGCAGTGAGGTATCAGGGTTCTGATCAACGCCGCTCTGTCGGACACTCCTCACAGGTGGAAGTACGTGGATGACTGCACTGTGGGGGTTACAGTGGACAACACCTCACCAGACTACTCATCGCTACAAGGCACCTTGGACAGGCTACAGGCATGGACTACGGAGAACAAGGTCACCGTCAACCACACCAAAACCGTAGTCATGTACATCAATACAGCCACCACTCCAGTGCAAGCTCCAGCAGTCACAGTGGGTGCCCATCCTCTCCAGTTAGTACAGTCTGCCAAACTCTCGGGAGTTGCTATAGTCCACAAACTGGACTGGAAGGCCCATGTAAACAACACTACCAAGGCAGCCTCGTACCGACTCTACATGCTACGATGACTCAGGTCACTTGGGACACCCACGCCAAGCTGAGGATTATCTACAACGCCTTTATTCTCCCAAACTAACGTATGCGTCACCAGCCTGGTCGTCTTCTCTCAACTCTACCCAACAACGTCAGCTACAGAAGGTACAGAAAAGGGCCTGAAGAATCATGCTCGGCGCAGACTGCTCCGGCTACAACAACGCTCTCTCCACCCTGGAGATGCCATCCCTCAGTGACCTCCACCACCAAGCACTAGCAAGATTTGGCAGTGGACTACTGCACCATCTTCGTCATCGCCACCTCCTGCCACCGGCAGTCCCCCGCCCACCTCACGCAGTCCGCCACTACAACAAAATTCAGCCCATAAGAGCCCGCACCGATAGATATAAGAACAGCACCATCCCATCTAATGTTAAAATAATAAACAACTCCTGATTTATGTACTGTCCAGTCCTGTAAATGTATTCAACGCATATCATTATGTCTAAATCACATGTAAGTTTGTATATTTTCATCCACTGGCTGCAACTCTATTAATAAACTGTTTATTATTATTATTTTTACACACACACACGCACGCACCGTAACATCATCATAACATAGTAAACTGGACACACCTAATATATCACCGCCACAAATATAACTTAATAATGTTCACGCTGCTCGTTATTAGCACATGTTATAATTTGATAGAAACTTTAACAATATGGCGGATTTTATGTCCTGGGACTATAACTGCGACGACTGGGAAATATGTGGGTACTAAGTGTTACGTAGGGGGGGGGGTGAAGAGGGGTGGGGGAAGGGTAAGAGGAGGGAGAGGGGGAGGAGGGAGAGGGGGAGACGGGAGGGAGAGGGGGAGACGGGGGGGAGGAGTGAGCGTTTGCCAGAGATAGATGATCGTGTATATAAGAGGAAGCCATTACATACATACATACATACATGACATTACTCATCTGAATTACCTTCCTGTTTCTATCTCCCTCTCCCATTCCCACTAATCATTCATTCTTCTTTCTGTTCCATTCTCCCATTCCTTCTTTCCTTTCCTCCTTTTTCAATTCCTTCCATCCATCCTTCCTTCCTTCGTTTCTTCCTTCTTTTTTCTCTCCATTCATCAGTCCCTCCATGTCTCTTACTTTCCTTCTTCCTACCTTCCTTCTCTGTTATTCTTTCCTGTTCTCCTTTGATCCTTCCCTCTTTAATTACTCTTCCACCATCTTTCCTTCCATCCTTTATGTAAACAAGAGGCGAGCAAAATAATAAAATAAACAAACGAAAAAAAATTGTCCATGAATAATGAGAAAAAAAGTAAATATCAATCAACAAAAACATAAAATATTAAATGAGAAAATCGACAGATATAAAAAAAACAAGAAAATAAAATATGGAAAATAAATACGAAAAATCAAACAGAATTTTAAATAACAGTAAAAAAAAAAAAAATACTGTTAAAAATAAAAGCACACAATTACACCCGATCCAAAACGGGAGAAAAATTAATGAAAACCGTAGATCAAAAACATTTTTCCATCGACTCGGTATGCAAATTATATGCAGAGTCTAATAAAATTCAGAAGCTCAAACAAACGCTTTAATTTTGCGTTATTGCAGCACTCAACCACACACACACACACACACACACACACACACAATATTATCTGTTTGTAATATATTTTCGAACAAACAAACGCTGAAGAGTATTAGTTTGTTGTGAGGTTATGACTTGTAGTAACAGTATGATTTCAACAACAACAACAACAACAACAACAACAACAACAACAACAATAATAATGTAAAATAAAAATATAGGCGAACCAGAAAAATATTTGCAGGAAAAAATATTAGGAAGAAAAAAGAGGAAAATGGATGAGGTGACTCCTAGGTGAACAATTTGGTGACCTATAACACTGCCGCTATTGACCATGTTTGACCCCATCTGTGTGTGTGTGTGTGTGTGTGTGTGTGCAAAAACCCAGAATTTACATGGGAAAGAAGAGAGAGAAAGAAAGAAAGAGGGAGTAAGAAAGAGAAAGATACTGAGCAAGAGAGAAAGATACTGAGCGAGCGAGAGAAAAATACTGAGCGAGAGAGAGAGAGACAGACAGAGAGAAAGAGAGAGTAAAAAATAATTTGTCAATGAAAGTTGTGTAAAGTTTGATGATAAGAGAAAATTAATGACGAAAACCTGGAACGTTCTGTCAACCTTCCTGGGGTAGAAGCCACCAAAGACTCCCTCCCTTCCTGTCCCTCCTTCCTTCCTTCCTTCCTTTCCTTCCCTTCCCTTCCCTTCTTTCCCTCCCTCATTTCCCTCCCTTCCACCTTTCTACCTCCCCCATTCCATAATTCTTCACTCCTTTCCTTCCTCTAACCTTTACACTCTTCCTTTCGTCTCTCCTTCACTCCTTCGTTCCCTTCTTCCTTTCCGCCTTCCTTCCCTTTCTCTCTCTCTCTTCCTTCCTTCCTTCCTCCCTCACTCTCTTTACTTCCTTTATACACAAACAACAAAGGAAACAAGACCAAATGACCAAACAACCCCAAACAAACCAAACACACCACACTAATACACCCAAACAAACATACCAGATCTAAACAAACTGAGCAACAAACAAAACAAACATAAAAAAAACGTACCACAACCAAACAAACAGGGCAATCACATCAAACAAAACCATACAGAACAAACATACCGTACAAACCAAACAACATATCAAACAAGTCAAAAAGTCAAACAAACGGGGTAAACAATCAAACACATCAAACACGGCCTCCAGCTCTACTCAAGGCGGAGTAAAAAGCCTCAGTTCATCAGTTACCAAATTCTTTATTAATGGAGTTTTTTGTGGGCGGCCTGTGCTTGACGGGTGGCAGCGGGTGGGGTGTATCTGGTGTGGGTGGGGTGGGTGGATTAGAGAAGGTGGGTGTTGGGGGGAGATTCGAATGTTGATGTGATCATGTGTGTGTGTGTGTGTGTGTGTGTTTCCCCTCCCTCCACTCCAAAGCCTGAATTATTCACGAGTCAACCCTAGTTCTGAGGCAGGTGTGTCGGTCCTGGTGTCACATATACAACACACAGGGCCAGACAGGATAGGTATTTTTTCCCCTTGTGGTCTAAATAGAGGCAAATCAGTGGGATTCTTACGACACACTACCGGGGATGAGGACAAACTCACATAGATTATTCTTTATCACTGGTTATACGTGAATATGTTGGTTCTTACTATGTTGTAGGGTAAGTGGTTGTACTACTAGCACTGTCTCACATCAGATATACTCCTCTCTTGATATATGCTAATTTGTTCGATTCTCTCAGTACACGCTCATAGACAAATGTTTAACAAACCATCATCAACTATCACTGCTTATATTTCACTTTAACATACACGAATAAACTACTTTTACAAGGCGACATTTACGACACATGTTAGAACCAATTGGAACTTTTCTAAGCGATCTGGTCTACTTGAGTGAAATATTCTGGACACATTCTGTACAAAGACAAATCCCGGTTTTTGTGGCCTTATCAGTGTGTGTAATAATAATAATAATAATAATAATAATAATAATAATAATAATAATAATAATAATAATAAATAATAATTATAATAAACGGTATATTATTACGGTTGCAGCCGGTGGCTGAAAATATGCAAACTTACCTGCGATTTAGACATAATATTATACAATTACAGGACTGTACAGTACATAAATCAGGAGCTATTTAATATATTAACAATAGATGGGATGGTGCTATTCGTATATCTATCAGTGCGGTCTATTATGGGCTGAATTTTGTTGTAGAGGCGGACTGCGTGAGGTGGGCGCTGTACTGCAGGTGGTAGTAGGTGGCGATGAAGAGGATGGTGCAGTAGTCCATTACCAAACCTCGCTAGTGCTTGGTGGTGGAGGTCACTGAGGGATGGCATTTTCAGGGTGGAGAGAGCGTTGTTGTAGCCGAAGTAGTCTGCGCCGAGCCCTTTTCTGTACCTTCTCTAGCTGACGTTGTTGGGTAGAGTTGAGAGAAGACGACCAGGCTGGTGACGCATACGTTAGTTTGGGGAGAATAAAGGCGTTGTAGATAATCCTCAGCTCTGGCGTGGGTGTCCCAAGTGACCGGAGTCGCCGTAGCATGTAGAGTCGGTACGAAGATGCCTTGATAGTGTTGTTTACATGGGCCTTCCAGTCCAGTTTGTGGACTATAGTAACCCCCGAGAGTTTGGCAGACTGTACTAACTGGAGAGGATGGGCACCCACTATGACTGCTGGAGCTTGCACTGGAGTGATGGCGGTGTTGAAGTGCATGACTACGGTGTGGTTGATGGTGACCTTGTTCTACGTATTCCATGCCTGTGGCCTGCCCAGGGTGCCTTGTAGCGATGAGTAGTCCGGTGAGGTGTTGTCCAATGCAACCCCCACAGTGGTCATCCACGTACTTCCACCTGTGAGGAGTGTCCGATAGAGCGTCGTTGATCAGGATTAAGAAGCACAGTGGTCTCATCTTGGTCCCCTGGGGAACACCGCAGGTGAGGTGTTGGAATGTGGAGACAGAAGCCTGGTACCTCACTGCCTGACGACGCTCACTCAGAAAATCAGTGAGCCACGAGACTAGGTTGGTGGGCAGCCCTAGTGCAATGGCCTTGTTGATAACCATTCCTTATGGAACCAAATGCTAATATTCCTCACTGCTAATCAACTCCGGTCCTAGCGGCCCGTAATCTTAGTATATGCCAATTCCAATAAACCAAAATCCTAATGGAACCTAATCCTCATGAGCTGCTGCCCCAACCCCAATGTTTAAGGAAGGTTGGGATCTATTTGACCTGAGCCGGTAACGAGTCTGGGATGATAAAGCCATCAACCTGGATTTTACGATTTTATTAAAGAATTAACTCACAGACGGATAGATGAACGGCAAGACAGGAAGAAAGAGGTAGCTAATAAACTCAGAGAAAGAAGGAGAGAGAGCGACATACAAACAGAGAGACAATGCAAGAGACAGAGACAGACAGATTGAACGAGAGGCAGACTGAGCGAGAGACAGAAATAGAACGTAAAGGAACACAAGTTACGCAATTCACATGAAAGATGAATTAGAAATCTCTTTATCCTTCAAAACAACGACTTCAATCGGATTCAAAAGACCCTAATTCTCAAAGGCGCGACCCTATAGCCATTCCATCTAGCATGAAAAACAAAAAAAAAAAAAAAATGACAAAACACACACACACACACACACACACACACACACACACACACACACACACACACACACACACACACATCTAGTTACGGTAGAGTGGTGATGTAACATCTAATCTCCTCTGGCCGCTAACTTTTTAAGCCGAGGCAAAAGTGAAGGAGTCAAGCGTCTACTTACATCACTAGTTATGTGATGTTTGATTACCTAATACACCTTTGAGACTCATCTACTTGTGTCGTAACTCAAGTAGAATAATTTGATGAGTTTTCATATCATTAATTACACCACACTGTACATAATATATATATTTAACGTAAGGGCCTTTTAAGAATGTTAAATTGTGTGTGTGTGTGTGTCAGAACTTTACGATACCAGGCGGAAGTTTGGTAGAGTGTTCACCAAAATGGTTTCCTTGTCTTCTTGCCCCTCCTCCTCCTCCTCCCTCTTCTCTTCCTTCCTCCTCCTCCTCCTCCTCCTTCTCTTCTTCCCGCCCCCGTCGTCCTCCTCCTCCTCCTCCTCCTCCTCCTCCTCCTCCTCCTCCTCCTCCTCCTCCTACTCCTCCCCTACAACACGTCTAAAACAATTATAAACTTGTGGCAACTTTGGTGTCATAAGTTTCTTAATATAGAAGTATTTTCTCTCCGGGATATAATAATTTTTCTTGTACATCAACTTCCAGGATTTACAGGTAATTGGTAGTGATTGTTATACACTGACCTGACTGTAATGTACTGTACCTGCAGCAACTGATTGGAGTGTGTGGTTCGAATGAGTGATTGGTATACGACTGGAACGAGTGATTGGAACGAGTGACTGGAACGAGTGACTGGTTTACGACGGGAACTTGATTGGAAGATATGACTAGAATGTGACTGGACCGCGTAACTGGAATACAATAGGAAGAGATGACGGGATTGTGAATGGAATATTTCATTGGAATTTGACTGGAATGTGACTCGACTATTTTATTGGAATATGACTGGAATATGACTGGACTATCTAAGTAGAATACGACTGGAACACACAACGATGAGAGTGTACCTGTCTAGACACATTAAGAACACACATATAAATTTGGACGCGTTTTTTTCATCCAGTTTCCACTCTACGCGTATAACAGCCACCTCGTTACGGCTCAACTGCGTCAATAAACACGGATAAATGGCACCTACAGATATATTGAATCATGTTAAAGAGCTTTATCATACGTACATATATTCAAATGCACACATATACATATAATGAAATGCATACATGTACACGTATAGGATGTCCAAATGTATATATAGAGAGAGACAAAAAGCCTTAATTTGCATACACGCAGCCAAGTGACTCCCCCCTCCCCCCCCCTAAAGAATTTCCTGTTTCCTGCTGGCTAATGAGAGGTAATTATTAACGCATAATAATGAGGACGTGTGTTGTTGTGGTCAGTGGCGCGATACTGTCAAACCTCTAACTAATTAACGGATAAGGTTTTTAGGGGGTAATATCTAATTGGTCAATGTTATAATTATATGGTGTGTTTGTCATAGCCCCTGTATGTCTGATATCTCTTTAAATGTCATTCGTAGTACACTGTATATACTTACGTTAATTGAGTAGCTTTTCTATTAATACGAGTTTAATTAATTGGATGTCCACAATACTATTCTTTTATTATGATCAAAATCCTAACCTAACCAATTCTAACTCAACCTAAACTAACCTAACCAATTCTAAACTAACCTAAACTAACCTAACCAATTCTAACCTAACCTAACCAAATGTAACCCATAAAGTAGTCAAACCCAAACCAAAATTCAACCATAAATCACCACAACCACAACAAAACAACTCAACCATCCCTACCCACCCACCAATTCTTTCCGTCCAAATAGGTTGTTTAATCACCAAACTGTGGTTCGTTACAAGGGCCAACCTGTCCACAAACTTCTCTAACCAGTCAACCGCATTGCTAAACCTCCCCCTTAACGTTTTAGCTCTTGGCCAATAGATCAATAAGAAATGTCTAGATATAAAATTCGATCCTTTTGCGACGGTGGCGGGGAAAAATGTCTTAGTTAAGGCTGGAGGGAGGAAGAGGGGGGTGTTTAGCTGTTGGTTGATGCTTTAAAGGTTCAAGTCTTTGGTAGATAGTCTTCAATGGATGTGTTTCTGAGTGTTAGTGTATCTCTGTGTGTGTCTGTGTTTCTGAGTGTCTGTGTTTCTGAGTGTTAGTGTGTCTGAGTGTCTGTGTTTCTGAGTGTTAGTGTGTCTGAGTGTCTGTGTTCCTGAGTGTTAGTGTGTCTGAGTGTCTGTGTTTCTGAGTGTTAGTGTATCTCTGTGTGTGTCTGTGTTTCTGAGTGTCTGTGTTTCTGAGTGTTAGTGTGTCTGAGTGTCTGTGTTTCTGAGTGTCTGTGTTTCTGAGTGTTAGTGTGTCTGAGTGTCTGTGTTTCTGAGTGTTAGTGTATCTCTGTGTGTGTCTGTGTTTCTGAGTGTCTGTGTTTCTGAGTGTTAGTGTGTCTGAGTGTCTGTGTTTCTGAGTGTCTGTGTTTCTGAGTGTTAGTGTGTCTGAGTGTCTGTGTTTCTGAGTGTTAGTGTGTCTGAGTGTCTGTGTTCCTGAGTGTTAGTGTATCTGAGTGTCTGTGTTTCTGAGTGTTTGTGTCTGAGTGTCTGTGTTTCTGAGTGTTAGTGTGTCTGAGTGTCTGTGTTTCTGAGTGTTAGTGTGTCTGAGTGTCTGTGTTTCTGAGTGTCTGTGTTTCTGAGTGTTAGTGTGTCTGAGTGTCTGTGTTTCTGAGTGTTAGTGTGTCTGAGTGTCTGTGTTTCTGAGTGTTAGTGTGTCTGAGTGTCTGTGTTTCTGAGTGTTAGTGTGTCTGAGTGTCTGTGTTTCTGAGTGTTAGTGTGTCTGAGTGTCTGTGTTTCTGAGTGTTAGTGTGTCTGAGTGTCTGTGTTTCTGTTCCTGAGTGTTAGTGTATTTGTGTGTCTGTGTATTTGTGTCTGTGTATTTGTGTCTGTGTATTTGTGTCTGTGTATTGTTGTGTTCATGTGTGTGTGTGTGTGTGTGTCCATCTATTAATGCTCTCAATTGTTTAACGTTATTGTCGACTGTCTTCAAACTTCTACAACCAAAAATTACTGGGGCGGTTTTCTGGATATCTGTCTGTCTGTCTGTCTGTCTGTCTGTCTGTCTGTCTGCCTGTCATTATTCACCATTCATTTCTTCGTCATTATTATACTCACACTCTTTTTAAAAATTATGTGATAAAAAATATAAAGTAATGCGAATAATTTATAGAATAAAAATTGTCAAAGAAAAATAGAGAGAGAGAGAGAGAGAGAGAGAGAGAGAGAGAGAGAGAGAGAGAGAGAGAGAGATGATAAATGGTCACTTGCTCACTACACATAGTCCTTATAACATGGTCTTGTGATATAAGATAATAGAGTCAGTCAATTACACGAATTTTCTTCTTTTTTACAACGGCGGCGATAAGAGCAGCGAGTGAAAAATATTCTCTCTCTCTCTCTCTCTCTCTCTCTCTCTCTCTCTCTCTCTTTCTCTCTCTCTCTCTCTCTCCCTACACACAATAGAATTTCTCCCTCCCTCCCTCCCTCCCTAATAACGAAAGATCTCCTCGTCTGTGTTACATCGTTCCCGAATCTTACACAACAGTGCCGGAATAACCGAGCGGGCCTCACCTCGGTAATGGGCACACAAGATACTACACACTCTGGACCGACTCAGCAGGGGAGGGAAGAGGGCCTATAAAACTAAATGATTCGTGCCCATTACAAGGGATTTTTAAAAGGTATCATTGTCTTAGGAGATTTTTCAGGGCGATTTCTCTCTGGGATTTGCAAACTTAATCTTTTATTAGGGATTTTTAGTAATTTTTGTTCAGGATTTTCAAACGTGGCGTATCAGGGAAATTTTTTACAAATTGATTTTGATTTTGATTTTTTATTTATTTTTTTTCAACTTATCGAGTCTTGGAGATTTTTAAAGCGATTACTTCTGAGAGATATTTCCAGGGATACGGTCGAGATTATTTCTATGTAGTCAATTATTTCTTGCAAAATAAAATAGCTTAGCTTTCCTGTATAAATTCAAAATAACTATCTTCGGCATCAATCAGTTTCGAGAACCAAAAAAAAAAAAAAGATCCTTAGATGCTTAAAGTTTTCAAAGAATAATATACTGTTCCATAAAACAAAGAATAATTTAGTGTGCCATCTGACAAAGAACAGTTTAGTGTACCATAAAACTAACAACGCGAGTTCAGGAATTATTCAGTGCTTCCCAGGATTCGCATTCAATTTACCGAAATATTGTATACAGTCGTCAGTACAGGTGCAGTGACTTTTTTTTACTTGGTGGTCAATAATATGCAATCATTTTTTCCATTAACCTCCGAATTTATCAAATTTATTGTGTGTGTGTGTGTGTGTGTGTGTGTGTGTGTGTGTGTGTGTGTGTGTGAAGGGTTCCATTGCCTACCGGAGTGGAGGCCCTCATTGTCCACCAGACCTTATACATCTGCCCTTATACACAAGTCCTTGTACACCTGCCCTTATACACCTGCCCTTATACACCTACCCTTGAATACCAGCCCTTATACACAGGTCCTTATACACCTGCCCTTGAACACCAGCCCTTATACACCTGCCCTTATACACCTGCCCTTATCACCTGCCCTTATACAGTAAACATCAGAGGAGTACACTATCTGATGCGATTACTGGCGGTGGAGCAGCAGCCTGTCATGATGGGGGAGGAGGAGGAGGAAGAGTGGGAAAGGAGGGTAGGGAGAGGAGAAGAAGGAGGGAGAAGAAGAACGGGAGAGAAGGTAACCCACTATCTACAGTTTGCTATGAATTAGGAGATGAGACACCTTTAGGGCGGCCACTCTATACCAAATTTGAGTAATTTTACCTGTGAGTGTCTCGGGTCTTTTTGGTTGAAATAACTCTATTATTTCAACCAAAAAGACCCTAGACACTCGCAAGTAAAATTACTCAAATTTTAAGATTAAAATTAAAGTTAAAGTAAAGTAACTTGAGACATTTGCCTTCTTGATTGATCAGTTTCCGTAACACTGGCAATACACTCGACCGCCTCCACTTCACCAATTGCTCAGTGAGGTACCTATTTACAACTGGATGGACTGGGGGTGCCCCTCCCGTGAGCCGCGACCCTTGTTACTTTATATGGGATAAACTAAAAATAGCGGACAGGAAGTAAGGAGTAGTAACAACCTCTGTGTGTGTGTGTGTGTGTGTGTGAACTGTACCGTTGTGGCGTGTGAGAGCATCGTTATTACTCTTCCCTGCCTCTCCCACCATTTCTCCTCCTCCCCCTCACCCCAGCCTTCACTTTATCCTCTCTCTTAATCTCTCACCCATCCATCATCCCCTCCGTCTCAATTCTTAACTTTCACCAGCATTCACTCACTCCATTGTAACTTTCTCCCCCAGGGCTATTTCGAGTCTCACCAACGTCCTTTAATGTCTCAGTATTTCTCACTCTCCCTCTCCGTCCTCCCTCTCTCTCACTGCTTACCGCCACTCTTCGTTACTTGACTGTTTGTTCTCTGAACCACGTTGAAGGCTAAGCGTCTCGGGTGACTGAGTGAAGCTAGGTGACTTTAAGATTGGTTATGTTTTGTTCATTTCTAGGTGTTACCAATATATTTATCAATGGTAATGTGTGTGTGTGTGTGTGTGTGTGTGTGTAAACCGGAATTTATTTTTCAAGACTTATTTCGAGTCTTGCATACAGGCAGGATACATACATATACCACTGGGCTGTCACTTAAGCTACGGTCACACTAGAACTAGAGTTTTTCTTGCAATAAAACCACGATAGCATTTTATCCACGAGCAATAAGTCAACAGTACGATCCACACACTGGCGAAAGGAACCATCGGCCAGACGCCCATCAGGCGCGGCTAGTTTGAGCTCAGTTGGAGAACAGGATGGCTTCATTATATGTTTCTATGGCAGCATTACCGCTTCAGTGAGATGTGTGGTCCTGTTAAAGAAGACCAAGACGAAAAATAGACGTTTGTAGCGTCCAAGCGATGTTTGTTTCCAAAAATGACGCAAGCACTCTCGTCAATTGATTCCCGTCGTGATGTATTCTTCTTATTATTATTTTTTATTTACTATGACATTTTTGCAGGTGTTTTTTGTTATTGAAATACACTTTTTTTTTCCTTGTACATTTTAACATTAACAAGACAAAATAAGAACGGTGAAAATTGTATTAATACAATAGACGCTCTGGAGCAAATGTCAACCCACCGTACCGGGGATTTCCAGACGCTCCGTATCGTCCCACTTTCGACAACAAATAAGTTTTCGCTGTAGAGACAACTTGAGGAGTTCGTTGAAAAATCAACGCGATGGTGGATTTATTCTAGGTAGAAACTCTACTATGGTGTGACCGCAACTTTATATAAACAACCATTTTACAATCACACTTAACCAGTAATAACTGTCAATACAAAACCATCGTCAGAAAACTATACTAAACTATACGCGTGTAACACCAATCCTCACTATATATATATATATATATATATATATATATATTGCAACGACAGAGCCAATGGTTTAAACCCTATTACCAGGCCTAGGTAAAGTATCTGTATAAACCCAAACTTTCGCCTTTAATATCTCGACTGAGGTTCGAACCAATCAGAATGTAGGAGATGGTGAACGAAACATCCATTTGTGAATTAATCAGTCTCAGTAACTTACTTGGCCCTCAAATACGCTGTCACAGAGGCGGCGACGATACATCTTACCTAATGTACGGACTTGGGACCGCTCGACCCTATATAAGCTCGCTCACACGGGACACAAATCCCCCTAAATGAGACTTCGGGCCCCACAGTTGAACAAAGCTTCAAATCCCCCATCCTAGGTCCAGTGCCGCTATACACACAATAGCCTTCTTAGTGAGGATTCAAGTCAATGCTTGGAATTGCCCTTCTGTAGTCTTATGACACAACTCTGCCGATGGGATGCGGTGGTGGTGATGGGATTTAGAGAGAAGGCAATCCTGATTATTACTAACCGTATTTCGACTTAGCTGATACACCTCATTTCAACTAACCGAAACAAAGCCAAGCTAAATCGTCCAGGGGTATTTCTATGCGTTGTTTAATACCCACAGGAAGTGAGACAGGCTTAGTGCGAAAGATTAAGTTTAGCTCATTCCAGGTACACTTCCCCAGGTATTCACGGCTATATTTAAGGTACCAACACACACACAGCGAAATCACAGGTTGAGGGACGGTCGGAAATTCATTGTATACCGTAAATATCGTCTCTGAGTAAATCATAAAATATGAACTGAACAGATTTTTAATGGTACGGGTTTTCATGAATTCTGATATAGATATTTATACTAATATTATCATTCTGATTATGTCGGTGTGTGTGTGAAGCAGCGCGTGAGGTGATCAATGGTTAAGATGCTCAAGTAAAGTAACTCGGCCAGATAAGACTTCTAGGATAACCTCAAGATTACATCTCTCCCCCCCCAACTTCTTTCACCCTATGATTAAACATTCAAACGCTGCCTGGTGGGGTTAAATGAGGTTAGGTTAGGTTAGGTTAGACTAGACTTTGATTGGGGCAAGATACGATAGATTCCGTTAGGTTTCCTTTGGTTAGTTTAGGTTAGATTAGGTCATGTTAGATTAGATCAGACCTGGGTAGGTTATATTGAAGTATGTTAGGTTAAGCAAGGTCAAGTAAAGTTAAGATAGGTTGAGTAAGGTTAAGTTAGATTAGATTAGATTAAGTTAAGGTAGGTGAATTTGAGCTACATTAGATTAAGGTAAGGTAGGTTAAGTTAGGTTACGTTGCATTAAGTTAAGTTAAGTTAAGGTAGGTTAGGTTGGGTAGGCAATGCGGTGGAGAATCTTAAGGTGGATTAATCTCCAGGCTAATCTTCCGGGGATACAAAATCTCAAAATAAATTAGACTGTGTTTGGTTTGGCGATAAGTGCTGTGAGTGTAACATACCCAGGGAGTAAAATTCCCTTCAACAACGGTCCACATTAACACAACAAACGGTTCTCGCCAACAACTGAATGTTATCGCATTTCAGGCACCTCACCGTAAGAAGAAAAAGAAGTGTGCTGATGGTGACAATAGTGAGGGAAACAAAAGCTACACTATTCAATGGCTACGATAGTGAACAATGCTGTACACAGCCCATATTTATACGCGGTAACGATAATAAATTAAACAAAAGCTGCAGTGTCCAATGGCTTCAATAATGAACGAAATAAAAACTAAGAGTATTCAGTGGCTACGATAATTAACAAGACAAAGCCTGTTTCTCAAATTAACGACGCTATTAGAAGTATCATGAACACCTATCGTCCTCCCCGGACCTTCTACACTGCTGTACATGTCTGTACATGCTTGTGTCTGTACGTGTTTGTGTGTGGTGAGTGTTCTATGTGTGTGTGTGTGTGTGTGTGTGTGTGTTTGATCGTGTGTGTGTGTGTGTTTGATCGTGTGTGTGTGTGTGTGTTTGATCGTGTGTGTGTGTGTGTGTGTGTGTGTGTGTGTGTGTGTGTGTGTGTGTGTGTGTGTGTGTGCTTGATCGTGTGTGTGTGTGTGTGTTTGATCGTGTGTGTGTGTGTGCTTGATCGTGTGTGTGTGTTTGATCGTGTGTGTGTGTGTGTGCTTGATCGTGTGTGTGTGTGTGTGTTTGATCGTGTGTGTGTGTGTGTGCTTGATCATGTGTGTGTGTGTGTGTTTGATCGTGTGTGTGTGTGTGTGCTTGATCGTGTGTGTGTGTGTGTGTGTGTGTGTGTGTGTGTGTGTGTGTGTGTGTGTGTGTTTGATCGTGTGTGTGTGTGTGTGTGTGTGTTTACCCTAGTCAATACCAAGCAATGGAAGTTAATGAGAAAATTTAATAACAGGAAAGCGAAATGAAAACGCTAATATTTTTCAGAGTTGGGAACTGATTCATATGCTAATGAACCAAACGGCATAGGACCAATTTCGTGAATAAATATCATCTCTCAACGTCAATTAGTCAGTCAGTCAATCAATCAGTCAGGTGAGACATTCATAGAGTTGACTGATTCATCTAAAGAAGATCAAAATGCTAGAGGTATCTTCCCACTTAATAAACAATGACTTTGTAAATCCCTCTCTTGTATGAGTGTAACCCGAAGTCAACAGCTACTATCCCTCGTCTAACTTATCCTGGAAAATACCATCCATCGACGATTTCCATTCACAAGGCGTGGAATGTCAGGCCCAGGAATCTTGCTGTTCTCGCTGTCAGAAGTGAGAGAGAGAGAGAGAGAGAGAGAGAGAGAGAGAGAGAGAGAGAGAGAGAGAGAGAGAGAGAGAGAGAGAGAGAGAGAGAGAGAGAGAAGGGGAGAAGACGAGAGAAGATTTAGAAAAAGAGGAAAAAAGACAAGAGACAGGAGAGACATGCGTACAAAAAGAGAGAAAGAGACAAAGAAATGAAGAAAAGAAACAAAAGGAAAGATAGAGAAACAAGACAGAGAGAAAGAAAAAGATTATCGAAGATTGTAAACACTACACGAATGAGACCTGAGTACAGTATATATTACGTCCAGATAGCACACGTGTACGAACATTGATTTGCATTACTGTTTCCACCTCCGCCCTTCCTGTGACAGTGACCTTTGAGGCTTAAAATGACGTACAGCTAATCCACACACACACACACACACACACACACACACACACACACACACACACACAGCCTATTGAAATCTCGTTAAAGTACCTGGGTTGATAAGAGTTACCTGCCGGGTATGTTTTATATGTAGTGTTTTAATGTGGATGGACCTTGACCTTTCATTTTGGAGCTGTAATTTGACCTTCTCTTAATCATGTATTAATACCTAATCTCGTAACCTGACTAACACAACAACAACGTGAAACTTTATGTGTGAGAATATCTTGAATCTAAAAACAGCTGGACTAATGAATGAAAAAGTTAACAATAATTGTTCTTATAATTTTAGTAACAATGACCATATTTTGTTATGGTGGATTGCCACTATAAGAACAGAGCTACGCAAATTGGATATGAAAGTTCTGCGTGTGAAGCTGGATGAAATCAGCCAAGCGGTTTCAAGATATTGTTTATGGATAACGACTGACGGGTGGACGGACGGACGATAAATAAGAATAATATAAACTCACCTCAAAGATTCTTGACATATCCTCCTCTCCCTCTTAACACCTCTCCCCCATAACTCGCTGGAGATACAACGCAACAAAATACTACACAATTTGAACGCCACACTAGCCACCACCTCCGTCGGCGTTAAATTAAGACCATAATATGCGTCCCGACGTCCTAATTAGACGGTAGAAAGAAACATTATCACATGCGCCCTCACGTCCTGGCCGGAGGATAAAAAAGTACAAATAAATGCGCTGCCACGTCCTGCCTAGACAGTACAAGTAAAAACTACATAGCGCCCTGCCCTCACGTCCAGGCTGGAAGGAAGGACAAGGTACAACAACACGAGTCCGTTCGCACATCCAATCCAATCTACCAAGAGATCATCACTGGATGCGTAAAGCGACTTAACCCCACCCCCCTCCCCCACAAAAAAATAGATCCCTCATCAGCGAAAAGCACCGTCAGTCAAGTCAGAACATCTCGGGGAAACACCGCACGAGAATTTCGATAACGATCTTGCGTCTTGAGGTTGATGATTGAAACATGTTGCTTGGATATACAGAGGGAGACGTCTTAATTAACACAGAATGGCATGAGATTACTGTTGATGCAGATACCAGCCAGGGAGAGAGAGGGGGTAGAGAGAAGAGAGAGAAAAGAAGGTGTGAGAGTTGAGAGAAAGAGAGGGAGGGTGTGAGAAGAGAGAGAGAGAGAGAGAGAGAGAGAGAGAGAGAGAGAGAGAGAGAGAGAGAGAGAGAGAGAGAGAGAGAGAGAGAGAGAGAGAGAGAGAGAGATGATAATGGTTGGAGGAGGATTATGATTTAAGACCAGGGAGAGTGACAAGATTAGCAGGGAGGGGAAATGAGAAGGAGAGGTAAAGGGACAGTGGGAGCGGAGAGGTGACGGACAGGAGAAGATGGGAGGTGAGGGACATTGGAAGAGGGAAAGAAGAAGGGAAAAATAAGAGAAGGGAAGCAAAATCAATATCTCTCTCTCTCTAGGTTTAACCCCTTATCCCACCACCCTTTCTCTTTCCCTTCAAATCCTCCATCTTCCGTAATTCCCTTCATCACCCACACTTCCTTTCTTATACCATTCGTCCCTTCTGCCCTCCCTCTTTCCTTCCTTCCTTTCCCAAAACACAATACCAAAAAAACCATCCCATATTAGCCTACCCATGCCTCCAGCCCATCCCAAAACGACCTTCAAAGGAGAGTCTTTCAAGATCCTATTTTTCGTTATTGTTTTTTTTTTTTTCGTTCACGTCATTCATTCTTTTGTTGTTGTTTTTTTCGGGTTCATTGTCCGGGCAACGGCAAGTCTACATGGGTGGCTCTAGCAACGCTGAATAGTTATCATGTTGGTCCTGAGGTTTGCCATATTGGTCCTGCGGTTTGCCATATTGGGCCTGGGGTTTGCCATATTGGTCCTGAGGTTAGTCATTACTGAGGTTTGCCATGTTGGTCCTAAGGTTAGTCATTATTGAGGTTTGCCATATTGGGCCTGAGGTTTGCCATGTTGGATCTAAGGTTCACCATATTGGTCCTGAGGTTTGCCATATTGGGCCTGAGGTTTGCCATATTGGGCCTGAGGTTCACCATATTGGTCCTGAGGTTTGCTATATTAGTCCTGAGGTTTGCCATATTGGGCCTGAGGTTTGCCATTGGGCCTGAGGTTTGCTATATTAGTCCTGAGGTTTGCCATATTGGTCCTGAGGTTTGCCATATTGGGCCTGAGGTTTGCCATATTGGGCCTGAGGTTTGCCATATTGGTCCTGAGGTTTGCCATATTGGGCCTGAGGTTTGCCATGTTGGTCCTGAGGTTTGCCATGTTGGATCTAAGGTTCACCATGTTGGTCCTGAGGTTTGCTATATTAGTCCTGAGGTTTGCCATATTGGGCCTGAGGTTTGCCATATTGGGCCTGAGGTTTGCCATATTGGTCCTGAGGTTTGCTATATTAGTCCTGAGGTTTGCCATATTGGTCCTGAGGTTTGCCATATTGGGCCTGAGGTTTGCCATATTGGGCCTGAGGTTTGCCATATTGGGCCTGAGTTTTGCCATATTGGGCCTGAGGTTTGCCATGTTGGTCCTGAGGTTTGCCATGTTGGTCCTGAGGTTTGCCATATTGGGCCTGAGGTTTGCCATGTTGGTCCCGAGGCAATCAAATTGGTTCTGTGAATCAAGCAGGGTTGCCATACTGGTCTTGAGACTGTCAGGCTACTGCAGGGAACATCGCAGAGCTGCCATTGTGGTTCTGAAAGACTAAACCTGGTGCTGGTAATGCTGAAGTTGTCATGCTGCTACTGGGATCATTGCAGTTTTCATATTGTAGTTGGGAATATACCAGAGTTCCCATGCAAAGGCCTACACACACACACACACACACACACACACACACACACACACACACATCCCTTAAGCTTCAAATACCTCAGATTTAATCTTGATAATTTCATTAAAACCATTTTTTCTAGAACATCAAAGTGAGATTTTACAAAACTTTTTAGGTCTTGTTTCAATTTAAACCCTAAATTCTAAGCCTGGGAAATTTCAGATCCCTACTTTTGGCTTTAATTAAAATTGTATATGCAAAAAGGGTTAGGCTAGACCAGCCTGCTCAGTATGTTTTGAGGATTCACGTGTGTATGGCTTGAACTGTACACCTGCTGTTACCCAGGTGTCAAGATTTAAGGGTCGGTAATTATAACGACAGTAGGTAACCTCAATGTCTGATGTGACTGAGCATGAATCAGTAACAAATTTTTCTTTCTTTGAGAAATGCCGAGACGTTTTCGTAAATTAACTGTATTTACTCGATCTCTATGAAACTCTATTATATTATATTTTGAAGCGATAAGAAAGTCTAATGTTGGATCAATTATACCATTAGATTTGAATTTGTAATAATTATTGTAATAAATATTGTTAAGCCCGGTAACAAGGGCGAGCTAGCAGTGCAACCGGGAAGTGTATCGGGCAAATAGCCGGATAAGAAGCTTAAGAAACATTATAATATGAATAATAAAGAACCAGACAAATACAAAAATGAATCAACGATCAAGAGTGTGAAACAATATATGTATGTTGTGTTGTCAATAGTAAGTGAAACAATTGAGACCCTGCAACTGTGTAAATGAGGCAGAAAGTCAGATCATCAACCTGGGACTTGGTCACATATGGCAGCAGGGTCTACCATTAGACAACACATTATGCTTCCAACATCTTCCCAGGCCGCAGTACCTCCCTGTTTGGTAGCTGCCGACTACCTACAACTGTGTAGTTGAGGGGAGTCTCCCAAGAGGAGACGCTCATCACGCCTGGCGACTTTAAACACAAATCATTTAAGTGAGAGCAAGCTTAAATTATATGAAAATATACTGCGAGACCAATACAATAATGTAGAAAATAACATTTAGTTACTATACTCTCATATCGTGAATGTCCAAGTACAGTATAGTATAGAGAAACGTTACCACACAAGTTTCACATTATGTAGGGTCATCGTTTTGAGTTACAGTACAGAGGTGTTATTCTTTTCATATTATACCTATCATTAATGAGATGTTTTAATGTGGCAACATGTTATCACATTTCACATTCCTATTATTCCTGTACAGTACCAATACATTAAAATATCATCTTATTCATTATGCTGTATATACCTGGTGCCATTTTCACTGTTAGCGCTACATGAAAATGGCTGACTTTACTGAAAGACGAAAATCAAACAGAATACCACTTCCATAAATGTTAAGAGATCGTAAATCATAAGAAATGCAATAAATGACATATCTTTGGCGTATTTCTTGCAGTATTGGTACAAAACACTCGTCTCATGCAGCAAATCCGAGAGAAATTAAATAAAAAACAGTACTTGTTCCAGTCCCTGATGTGGGTCATTGATCTGTGCCCTGGTGGGCTAATCCCGTAAAAAAAAAAAAAAAACGTTCTGGGGACGTTTGGCCGATGACAAGAGTTTTCCCTGGACATACAGTCGTCTAAACTCTATATGAATGACGTCACTATTTCCAGAAAGTTCCAATCAGAAAGTGGTAGCTGACTATCTGGCGACTACTAGACTCATCTTTATTTTCGCTTTTATTTTTCGAAGAGTAACAAAGTTCTGTGAAATAGTAAAATAAAATTATTAATATATGCTAAAACAGTTATCCATATGAATATTGTAAGAACAAATCATGTAATTAAATGTTTGGTATTTTAAGAAATGAAATAATATAACATACATTATCGCCCTAGGACGTTCAGAAATAACTTGCAGTTATAATTGGTCGTCAAAATGAAAAGGTATATATTAATTGTGTTAAGCCGAGATGAATATCGAATAAAAAATATGAATTTAAATAATACTCATACTCGCACGTTTATGCCTTACCTTTAATGAATATTTAGTAAACAAATCCACTCCGTGTTCCGGTACCGCCTCTATGGAAGCTTTAAATAAACTACAGTATATGCTTTAATAAACCTTTCTTGGTAACCATTCCTCTTGTAAGTAAAAGAAAATATTAACAATTAAATATTACCGTTTAATGAGCATTCCTTACGGATGAAAAAAGTCAAACTTGGCTAAATTGCAAACTTCTATGAAACCTTCTTCAACTAATAATAATTTTAGAGTAACAAACCTTATTAAGCTACACCTATTTATAACACTAATAAAATAAGATAAAGTATTACAGTATACAGCACACTCACACAATGATGACTTGCAGTTCTTCTGTTAACAATCGGGGAAACATCAGTTATTTTCCTCGTTTAAATTGTTATTTGTATCTTTCACCATCTAAATTTAGTCTAGTAAATATCTATATACATTCTTCTTGCAATTCACTACACTGAAGAAGTTGCTAAAGCGTTATTAACAGCAAATTTACACAAAATGTTTCCACAAAGCGAATACCGAGTGGACAATAAGACATGGCGGACTCGCCTTGTGGTCGTCGGTTATCGTTGAGGAAATCCTTTGACAAATTTACACAATTTACTTATCGTTTTCTTGTATAATGAGAGACAATGAATTAATAATACCACAAATTAACCAAATAATCCATTTTTATATGAAATAGTGTAATTAAACTAGTGGTTATTACCGTAAAACAAATAATCACATGCAAGCCATACATCTTTCGAAAGTTTATGAAGTGACGACTTTATTGTTTTCTCTTGACGGCGACCAATGAAACTATTATTTATTATTATTATTATTATTATGTACACCAACCAGAAAGTTTCAAACAGATACATTTTAATTCCAGAAGGTACACGTGTACATGCACCCCTTCAACCATTTACGTCCATAAAAAAGACTGTATAGGTCCAACCAGTAGATAAAGTCCATCCAAGCAGATTATTAAGTCCAAGTTGCACACTGTTAAGTCCATCCAGCAGACTATACATGCCCTAGCCGCAGACTTAGTGTATATACGCAAGTCCAAATGGCAGACCGTGTATATTAGGTTCAGCCCAGCAGACAGCAGACAGTTCCTCCCGGCACCATAATTACAACGTGGCCACAGCTTGCCATGTACAATTTATATATATATATATATATATATATATATATATATATATATATATATATATATATATATATATATATATATATACATGCTGATAACCACAAGGAAAGAAGAAAACACGAAGTTCCCAAGCGCTTTCGTGTAATTCACATCTTCAGGGGTGAGTACCTAGATCACGCGCACCTACAGTGCATATATATATATATATATATATATATATATATATATGTGTGTGTGTGTGTGGATATTATGGTAATTTTTACGAGTTTCAATAACAAGCAGGACATTATTGGCTCTGATTGTATAATGAGGAGAACAAGACATTACTTTGTTTCTGTGCTGATGACTTACTCGTATGCTAAAAATTTTGTTACTAATACTGGAATAACTCATGCCAGGTAATGTTAATATTGGGATGACACTTGTTAAAATTAATACAGTAACTGGAACAACACATAACGCGTTAAAGTAATGTTTTTATTCTCTGAAACAGCACGTTAAAAGTTATATTAAAATTTAAATTGCATAATGTCAAAAAATCCTAAATTGAATAAGGAAGACGAAAAAAATTTCAAACACGGCAAAAGGAAAATAAATAAATAAAAAAGATTCCAAAAAATAAAAAAATGGTAATATTTAAGTCCAAAGATTGATTAAAGAAGACGAAGAAAATCCCAGACTACATAACGAACGCAGGAGAGATGAGAGGGAAGAAAATCTGTCACACCAAATGACTCATGTCTCAAAGTTTTCCCAGACGTGGTGGGGACTAATTATCACTTGTCATTGAAGCAAAAAAAGTTAGGATAAGTTACCTCGTTATTTTCCTGCATCTCAATACACCGCGACAGCCCTCTTTGAGTCACCCACTGTATTGGTGAAAAAATAAAAGTTTTGGGGGGGGGGGGGGGGCAATTTCATCATGGAGAAGAAATTTTCCGACTCACCTTCCCCAAAAGCAAGACATCTCCCCACACAACCTACTTTCTATATAACCTCCTCCTTCACCCTCCATACATCCCTCAATATTGACAACATTTGTCCCTGCATGCTTGCTGTTTGCAGGAAGCTTCTACCCCCCCCCCCTCCCTCCTACCCCCCCCCCCTATTGGTAAAAAACTCGTCGATATCTTCCCCAGGGGCCAAAAGTCCCTGTCATGCCATTCCAAGCGGTAGAAAGGGACAGACTCTCGCAAGATAGAGGGAGTGCTATTACTAGTACAAGGTGGCGATCGCTCGTCTGGCGATGGAATGCTTGACAGAGGATACAACTAGACTGTCATAGTGGTTTACTAAAACATCCAGGTATGATTATTAAGACATCAAGAAATATCAGTTAATTTAGACATCCAGGTGTAACAATTAATTAAGATGTCCAGGTGTTCCTCGAGTCATGTATGTTCAGTTCATTAATTCAGGTAAGTGATGGCACGCAGGAGGCCAGAGAGAGGGGGAGGAGAGAGGGGGGGAGAAGGAGAGAGAGGGGGAGAAGGAGAGAGAGGGGGAGAAGGAGAGAGAGGGGGAGAAGGAGAGAGAGGGGGAGAAGGAGAGAGAAGGGGGGAGGGAGGGAGGGAAGAAGGGAGTGAGAGAGGGGAAAGAGATTAAAAAAAGGAGAGAGTGGGAAGAGAGGTGAAAAACAGGAGGAGTAATGGGGAAGAAAGGTGAGAGAAAGAGGGGAGAGAGGGGGAGGGATAGAGAGGAAAGAGACGGGAAGGGGAAAGAGAGATAATGGAAAAAGTGGGCGGAATAAAAACAGGTGTCTGTGTGTAAGTAAGAAGCTACTAGAGTAAACCCTCAACGAAAAATCTGCGGTGGAGCCCCGCATCAGGCAGACATGCTTACAGAGCTCCAGCAAGACCCCAACGGTGGTATAGGCGGAAAAGGTAACCACCATGGAAACCCAGTGACTACACCAACAAAGGCGATATATGATGGACAGGCTACTGAGGCGAAACCCAACTAACTGGGCTATTGGAAGTCCGTCTCCCCAGTCGTTGCAACACTTGCACCACTGGATCATCCTGCGCCCCTGCCTCACCACATAAATCAACTCACGTGCAGCCATCATCCAGCTCATCATTATACTCTCATCATCAAAACTCTTATACCCCCAAAAGTCCTATGGCGACGGACGAGTGGCGACGGGGACAGGCAGAGATGACTGCCGGGAGTCTCTAGTCACAACTCTGCACGTGGGCGACACAGATAGGATGGTCGTTTATGCACTTAGATCTAGGCAGCAGCGCAATCCGGTCAGTCTGTGCGACTCATCAGCCCATTCGAGGGGCCAGTCTACTCACCCCAACTGGGGAGGGAGCTAGAAAAGGTGCCCTAAACATAGCCTGCCTAAAGAACCACCTTGAATGGGCAACAGCACCCAGTAAGGTTATCCTTTTGCGGTCGAAAACACAATCATAATCACAGATCAAGACAAAAAACAACTATACAACCACTTATGGTGGCTGCTTGGAATGTCAGGACGCTTCTGGATACTGGCACAAATGAACATCATGTGGCAAAAGAACTGGCTAGATATAACATCGACATGGCAGCCAATAGTAAGTTCCAGCTCCCAGACGAGGGTCGACTGACCCTTCTTCTGGAAGGGTAAGCCTGCTGAGGAGAGAAACCGCATTTATGGAGTTGGTTTTGCCATCAGCCAACGCATCACACACAGGCTAACTGAAATGCCTGTTGGGATCAACGAGCGCCTTATAACGCTCAGAGTCCCACTGAATCACTCACGTCTTGCCTTTTTTATCAGTGCATACGCCCCAACACTGAATGCAGAGGATGATATTAAGGAGGCCTTTTACGTCTACCTGGACAGAGTGCTAACCTCTATTCCCAGAGAAGGTAAAGTTGTATATCCAGGTGACTTCAATGCCAGAGTTGGCAGAGATTCTGACATTTGGCAGGGAATCATAGGCAGAAATGGACTCGGCATGAGTAATCCCAACGGCCTACTTCTCCTCAGCAAGTGTGCTGCACACAATCTCACTGTCACTAATACCTTGTTTAGGCAGGCCGACAAGTTGAAGGGTTCGTGGCAACAACCACGATATAAACACTGACATCAACTACTTCATTGTCAGAAAAAGAGATCGCCGAGATGTCCTCATCACCCGAGCCATGCATAACTCAGACCACTGCCAAGCTCTCACTTCACGTCACCCCAAAACGGTGATGGCAACAAGCCTCCAGAAGAGGTTTTAACACTAAGCGTCTGGAGCATCCAGCGGTAGCACATGCTTTCAAAGAGCAACTCAAACATGAGCTGATAAACAGCCCGACAACAAACAACCCAAATCCCAGTGCCGACTGGGGTATTCTCGACACTGTCATGACAAAAACCTACAGAGAGACCCTCGGCCAGAACGAAAGAATACACCAGGACTGATTTGATGAAAATGACCCGGAAATCAATGTACTTGTCTATGATAAACGTGTTGCTTTAAGTGACTGGCTGAACAAGCTTCACTGTCGGACTGAAGCCGATACCTTCCGCAATAAGAAAGCGGCAGCCTAGTATAAACTTCGCAAACTAAAGATGGACTAGTTTCAAAATAAAGCATGTTGAATGCAAAAACTTACAGAGCAACACAAGATGCGCAAATTTTTCGGTTCCACTAAAACGTTATATGGACCAATCACACATGGCACCGCCCCCCACCACCCGCTCATCCAATGATAACTCCCTAATTAAAGATGAAGAAGGCATCCTTCAGCGCTGTAAAAAGCACTGTCATTCGCTGCTAAACCAAAGCACCAATGTGGATGTTCTGACTACCCACCAGGTCCCTCAGCATCCAGAGCTGACCGACCTCAGCTATCAACCATCCCTAGATGAGGTAGCTACTGCCATCAAACAGATGAAAATTAACAAACCCACAGGGTCTGATGGAACCCCAGCCGAGGTGTATAAAGCAGGAGGACCTCTGCTTACCAGCCATCTCCACTCTCTCCAGGAGAAAATATGGGAAAAGAAGGAAATCCCCCAAGCTCTTCAAGACGCCTCCATCCTCAATATTTATAAGAACCTTAGCAACTACCGCAGCATCTCGCTGCTGTCCGTAGTTGGCAAGATTATCTCCCAAGTCCTCCTAAACAGACTTCTTCTTGGGGTGGAAAACTTCCTCCCAGAATCTCAGTGTGGCTTTAAACCATTATGTGGCATCACTGACATGATCTATCCTACCCGTCAGATAAGGAAAAGTGCAGAGAACAGCGTCGTGACCTGTACATGGCATTCATCGATCTAACCAAGGCCTTCAACTCGGTCAACAGAGAAGTCCTCAGCCGTTTTATCTGCCCACCAAGATTCAACGCCATTGTGAGGCAACTCTATGATGGCATGAACGGCAGTGTCCTGCTCAATGGCACCCAATCTGAGTTCTTCCCCATCCAAACGGGGGTTAGACAAGGGTGTGAACTGGCACCAACTCTCTTTTCCATTTTCTTCACTGCTTCCTTATTCGTGCCAGCGCAAATTTAGCCGGCGGGGTGGACATCGGCTACGGGATGATGGGTCTTTTCAATATAAGACAACTCCAGGCAGGAACAAAGGTTTCAACAGCTTCCACTACTGAGCTTCAGTTTGCAGACGACCTCAACCTTGTCGCTCACACTGAACGCGACCTACAGAAGATCCTAAATACCTACTCAGAGGCGTATGCACACTTCGGCCTTGAGGTGATTGTACAGAAGCAGCAGCCCAGAAGTTATGTTACAGCCTGGATGAGATGTCGACTGTCCTTCTCTCTCCTTAGGTCTGCTTTGCTCTGCCTCAGGGGAACGAGAGCATCGACCCCAAAGCCGACAACAGTTGCAGATATTGACTATGAGGCAACAGTCACTGAGTGCCGCATAGATCTGCGGCTCGACTAACTCAACACAGTTAGGATAGCTACTTATGTATTAGGATATTTAATTTTAAGGTTATAAAATGGCGGCGAAGGTGTAGCTATTGGGGGAGGCTGGAGGCCACGTTAAATTGTTAGTAGTGTGTGTGGAGTCCAACAAGCATAGAAAACGAAACGCAGAGGTCAACACAGCACAGAAAACGAAGGCTGAATACTACTCTCTATTTGTCAACTATCTGAAAAGAGACGAAAAAATAGGAGAGTGTTGTTGATCCTTTAATTTGCAACATTCTGACCCTGTACCTCAGTCTTTCCCTCACTGGTAGCCCTTGGTTCCCCTCATCCACGCCCCTCACCCACGCCCCTCAACCACGCCAACCCTCCATGCTATTCACCCATGTCAGCCCTCCAGGTCAACCTCGAAGTTAATCCACCGAGAGACTGTCGATGTCAAGTCATTCTCGTTACTTTGCTTCTGTCTAGTCCACACACCAACCTCTAAACCAGCATATCTCTCTCTCTCTCTCTCTCTCTCTCTCTCGTCCCATCAACACCATACTGCACTAGATTGAATTCCAGGACCCCCCAACTTCCTTGTGTGATTCAAATCTCTGTTTCCTGCCTCACACACACACACACACACACACACACACACACACACGGAGACAGGAACACTACAAGCTTTAAGGGTTTTTCTTTTTCATTATTTCTCTGATATTTTTGGAAACAACGATTGACAGACTGAGAGAGAGAGAGAGAGAGAGAGAGAGAGAGAGAGAGAGAGAGAGAGAGAGAGAGAGAGAGAGAGAGGGGGGGGGGGAGAAGGACAGAGAGAAGTAGTATAATTGAGAGAGAGGGAGACAGTTAAACAGAGAGATACAATAGATGAGAGACAAAAAATGTATTTGCCATTTTGAAAACAAGCAACATCCTAAAATCAAACAAACAAACAAGTAAATAAATAAATAAATAGTACATAATTTTGTCAGACTTTTCCTTCATAAATTCAGTTTAATTAAAAACAAAACTAATTTAAAACCGACCAATTAAGGACTCCGGGTCATTATTTAATAATTCGCATGATTAACCTTGATAATGACCCATAAAATATAATAATATACGTTGTCATCAATTAACGGCTAATTACCTATATCAAGCTGGATTTGGAATGTCGTATTTTTAACTTAAGCTGATATAATTAAGCTTTTAAATCAACAAGACATATTAGTAATGAAAATGGACTAAATTGGTATAATCAAACTTTTTTTATCCAGCTGGATTATTAGTAATGATACCAGAGGCTAAGCTGATGTAATTAAGCTTTTAAAATAACTAGACATACTAGTAATGAAAATAAGAACGACAGCTGGTAATATTAAGGTTCTAAATAACTTTAAATTACTTATATTTTCAATAATTTTTGGACAAGAACAACAATTTTCTCTGCTTCTTTATCTATTTGTGTTTGTTTCTCTGTCTATCTGTATTTTTGTCTGCCTCTCTCTTCTTCCCTTCTGTTTCCCTCTTTCTATTCCTTTTTGTACTGTTATCATTCTCTCTCTCTCTCTCTCTCTCTCTCTCTCTCTCTCTCTGACGTCACACTAGTATGGGAAAGAACGAGCGCCATTTGCATACACCAACGTTAGCAGTTTAAGGTTGAAAATGTGGAATGGTATAGAGAATAGCTTTTTCCACCCCCTACTCTCCCGTCTCCTCTTCCGTCTCCACACCCCTCGTTCCTTTAGCCCCTCTTCCTTCCTTCCCTTCCCTTTCCCCCTCTTCCCTCCTTCCATTCCTCTCTTCCTGCATCTCGCTTTACCTCTTCACCTTCCTTTCCCCTTCCCGCCTTTCCTTCCTCTCTTTCTTCATCTCCATCGTCTCCCCTTAGTTCCCCTCCCTTTCCTTTCTTTTCTCCTTCCCTCTCTAAATCATCTTCCCCTTCTAATCGCCCTATCACCTCCTTTCTTCACTCCTCTTCCCTTTCTCATCGTCCCTCCCCCTCCTCTTCCCCCTCACTCCATCCTACCTTCAACTCCATAAGGTTTGTCAAATATATGCATACGGCGTCCTGCGGAGGGGGGGGTGGGGGGGTGACAGAATGTAAGGGGGGCAGGGGTGTTTAGGGGGGGTAGACATTAAGGTGACGTAATAAGTTTGTTTGTGTCACCATAAAACCACAATTTAGGTTTGAGCTGAGACCGTCTGTTTTTTAAGAGGTGTGTGTGTGTGTGTGTGTGTGTGTGTGTGTGTGCGTCATACACACGGGGTGGTGAAATGCGTCTAGTGGGCAGTATTATATCAGTATTAAGGTGGAAGCACTACTTGCTCCCTCTCGTTTTCAGTTACCGCCACTGGCTAGCTCTCGTGGCGCACAGGAAAGCAACTTGCATAAGTCTTCCCCTGCCAGTACACAGCGTCCTCACCATCAAGACCTGCTGTCCCCCCTCGTGGCAACACAGGGTAACAGGGTGCCTCATGGGCCCAGGCTAGACCAGCAGGGGATCTCGGAGTAGCAGTGGGCCCCAGAGGGACGACACATAGGCCCACGGGCATGTGGACACGTCCTGGCTCCTACCAACCATTACCCCCTCTGCCTTGCGGATTACCCTTAGTAGGTATAAAGCTACGGGAGTAAACCCCGAACGAAAAATCCGCGGTGGAGCCCCGCATCAGACTGACATACTTACAGAGCCTCCAGCAATACCCCAACGGCAGTATAGGCGGAAGAGGTGACCACCGTGGAAACCCAGCGACTACATCGGCGGACGAAGGCAATGCCTGATGGACAGGCTACTAAGGCGAAACCCAACAAACTGGGCTATCGGCAGTCCATTGAAACTCACCATATCCCTAGTCGTTGCAACACTTCCACCACTAGATCAGGAAAAGGGAGAGCCAAGATGTGTGGTTGCAGCCTGCGCCCCTGCCTCACCACATAAATCAACTTACCCGAAGCCATCATCCAGCTCATCATACCTCTCATCATAATCAACACCCCTACACCCCCAAAAGTCCTATGGCGACAGACGAGTGGCGAAGGCAACAGGCAGAGATGACTGCCGTGAGTCTCTAGTCACAACTCTGCACATGGGCGGCACCGATAAGATGGTTGTTTATGCCCTGGGATCTAGGCAGAAGTGCAATCCGGTCCTGTGGGTGCGACTGAGCAGCCCTTTCGAGGAGCCACTCTGCGCACCCTACATGGGGAGGGGGCTAGAAAAGGTGCCCTAAACATAGCCTACCTAAAAACCCAACCTGACTGGGCAACAGCACCCAGTAAGGTCATCCTTATGCGGTTCAAAAACACAATCAAAACCACAGATTCAAACAAAAACAAAATAAACAACCTCTTATGGTCGCTGCATGGAATGTCTGGACCCTTCTGGGTACTGGCACAAATGAGTGTCCTGAAAGAAAAACCGCCGTTGTGGCAAAAGAGCTGTCTAGGTATAGCATCGACTTAGCAGCCAATACTGAGTCCCGGCTCCCAGATGAGGGTCGACTCACAGAACGGGGGTCTTGCTATACCTTCTTCTGGAAGGGTAAGCCTGCTGCGGAGAGAAACTGCATTATGGAGTTGGCTTTGCCATCCGCCAACGCATCCTACATAGCTAACTGAAATGCCTATTGGGATCAAGGAGCGCCTCATGACGCTTCTAGCCCCACTGACTCACGAACGTCATGCTCTTTTTATCATTGCATACACCCCAACACTGAATGCAGAGGATGACATCAAGGAGGCCTTTTACGCCGACCTCGACAGAGTGCTAACCTCTATACCCAGAGAAGACAAGGTTTTGCTCTTTGGTGACTTCATTCCCAGAGTTGGCAGAGAAGCTAACATTTGGCAGGCCAACGGCCTACTCCTCCCAGCGAGTTTGCTGCACACAACCTCACTATCACCAATACCTTATTTAGGCAGGCCGACAAGTTCAAGGGTTCGTGGCAAGCACTCGCATCTCATTGACTATTTCATTGTCTGAGAAAGAGATCGCCGAGATGTCCTCATCACCCGCGCCATGCTTGGCTCAGACCACTGTGACACTCATCATCGGCTTGTCAGAGCCAAGCTCTCAATTCATATCGCCCCAAAATGGCGATGGCAGCAAGCCTCCAGAAGAGGTTTTAACACAAAGCGTCTGGGGGATCCAGCGGGTGCACATGCTTTCAGAGAGCAGCTCGAACATGGGCTGATAAGACAACCCAACTGCAAACAATGCAAATCCCAGTGCCGAATGGGATATTCTCAACACTGTCATGACAAAAACCTGCAGAGACCCTCGGCCAGACCGTAAGAATACACCTGAACTGGTTTGATGAAAATGACCCGGCAATGATAAACGTGCTGCTTTTACTGACTGGCAGAACAACTCTCAGTCTCGGACCAAAGCTGATGCCTTCCGCAAGAAGAGCCGCGGCCCAACGGGAACATTGCAATCTAAGGAACGACCGATTAAAAAATAAAACAGTGAAACACAACAATTTGCAGATCAACACAAGATGAGCGGATTTTTCAATTCCGTTAAAACACTTAATGGGGGAATCACTCATGGAGCAGCCCCCCTTCCGCTCATCCGTCGGTAATATCATAATTATAGACGATGAAGGCCTCCTTCAGCACTAGAAAGAGCACGACCATTCACTTCTTAACCGAAACACCGATGTGGATGTTCTGACTACCCAGCAGGCCCCTCAGCATCCAGAACTGACCCACCTCAGCTATCAACCATCCCTGGATGAGTTATGTAGCTACTGCCATCAAACAGATGAAAAATAACAAAGCCCCAGGGCCTGATGGAATCCCAGCCTAGGTGCATAAAGCAGGAGGACCTCTGCTTACCAGCCGTCTCCACTCTCTCCTGGAGAATATATGGGAAAAGGAGGAAATCCCCAAGCTCTTAAAGACGCCTAGATTGTCAATATTTATAAGAACAAGGGAGACCGGTCAGACTGTGGCAACTACCACGGGATCGCGTTGCTGTCCGTAGCTGGCAAAATTATCGCCCAAGTCCTCCTAAACAGACTTCTTTCTGAGGCAGAAAACTTCCCCCCAGGATTTAAATTTGGCTTTAGACCATTACGTGGTACCACTGACATGATCTTTGCTGCCCGCCAGATACAGGAAAGGTGCAGAGAACACAGTTCAACACTGATCTCACTTCTTTCCGAGACGAAATTGTCACTTTTGATTATGTTGATATCTCGGTGGTGAGGATGGGTCGGGGAGAGGGACGTGGGGAATGGGCCGACATGGTCAAGGGGGCCGTTGCTCAGCAGGAACAGCGCCTGAACAGGTCTTGACCCTCCGGTGGTCAAGGATGTAGTGTGTGTGTGTGTGTGTGTGTGTGTTTCATGGTACACTCTAAATGCATAATTCTTTCATATATTTTTTTCACGAGATTAAAATATTAATCTTTATATTAATTTTACTTTTTATTGTATTTTTTCTTAATTTTTTCTTGTTATTCTTCTATTTCTCCTTTTAATCACTTTCCATCATCATCATCATCTTCTTTCTCTCCCTATCTCTGTCTCCTCCTTATCAGCATACTATTATTACCCCCTCTCTTTGTCTGTCTTTTTCCCTCTCTCTCTCTCTCTCTGTCTGTCTCTCTTTCCCTCTTTTTTAATGTTTTCCCTTCTCCCTCTTTTCTCTTCCTCCTCCAGACATCATTATTCCCATTTTCAACTTATTACGTGCACACATTATCTCGTTCAAATCAAAATGCCATTCAAGAATTTCTATCACGTATAATGACTATCAATCTTCTTATTGTGGTCTGCTGTACTGAAGGATCTCGAAGCACTTAAAATTTTAGGGATCTGATGTTATTTTAGGGACCTGAAAGTTATTTTAGGGACCTGAAGAATATTTTAGGGATATAATGTTTGTTTTAAGGATTGAAATTTATTTTAGGAACATGAAGTTTATTTTAGGCATATGACGTTATTTAGGGTAACTTGAGTTATTTTTCGACAGGTGACGTCGGTTGATTTAAGAATCTCAAGTTATTTTATGGGAAATAAAATTGTTTTAGGAAACCATTTTTTCTGGGAAAGAATATATTTTAGGGAGCTGAAGTTATTTCCGGGAAAAATAATTTTAGGAATACACAAGAACAAACCGAGACTACAAGAAGAAAAGTAAACACAAATAAAAACAGAACAATAACGAAAATAACAAAACATAAACAAACATATACAGCAAAGTGAAGAAAAACAATGAAGACAAGGAACAAGAAGAAGAAAAAATATACATAAACAAGAAATAATAAAATCCCGAATATAGGACAAGGAATAAAACGAATAAGATAAGAAAAAAGCACAAATTTAAAATGAAATAAAGAGTAAGCAATAAAAGGCTAAATAAAGGAAAATAAACAAAAGAAAAACGACAAAGTGAAAGCAAAAACGAGAGAATAAAAAAACAGGAAGAAAGATACAGAAAAAGACAATAAAATGATTGATAAATACAAACAGAAAATCAGATAAAGCAGAAACAAAGAAAATACAAGGAATGGAATAAGAGAAGGAGAATATAAAGGAGAAATAAAGAAAGAGAATAACAGGAGAATGCAGGGAAAAGACAATAAAAGCTAAATAGTGAAGCTTTATTGAATAGCGGTGCTGAGGGCGAGACAAATGTGTCCTTTTTCATTCTATATATTTGTTTTCGTGTAGCGGCACCACTGTTTTTCATAATCGTCCCTCACGTCTGTTTGAACGTCACTCGTACCTCAGTCTTATGTAACACGTATAATGAATCGTATACAGAGGACGTATAATGAGTCACAAATATACAGTACAAATTATAATACACACATATATATTAATTTGGTCTGATTTCGTACTCCTTATAAAAATTCCAATAATTACCTTCGCACCAAAAAACTCTACTGAATATGCCGTATCTCGACTCACCTGCCTACACCAACCATCGTCTCAGGTGTACAGTTAGTAGTGATGAACTTTATACAAATTCATTAGCAACAGGTGTGACGGTGTGAGGTGATCTTAATTGAATTAATTAACTGATAGTAGACTTAATGTTGTTGCTCGTTTGGTCTTTATTGTTGTTTTAATTTAGTAAATTATGATTTCTTCTTCTTTTCATCATCATCATCATTATTATTATTATAATTATTATTATTATTATTAAAATATTCATGTACAGTCTAACACGTATATAACTTAAAATTAATATTAGACATTTATATTTCCTCAGAAAATTCAGAAGATGAAAAATGAAAAGTATGTTCAGAGAGGAAAGTGAGGGATAATTCTCTCTCCTCATTCCCCACTCTCTCTACCCCTTTACTCCCTCTCCCATAAAGAAAAAGAGATGATAGTGTAAAACAAACAAAGGCTGAACAACTGGGCCAGCACAATACAAACTGAACTAACTGGAATCTACTTAGCCACAGACTACCTCAAAGAAAATGGAGGTGGGGTGATATTCTGTGACTCTCAAAGAGCTTTGAAATCAATGAACAGCCCATCAGGCTCTATGTCTAAAGTTGTATGGGATATTAAAAGGAATGTGATAACTGCCATTGAGAACAACTTTCGTATCGAATTTGTGTGGATTCCGTCCCATGTTGGAATCAGGTATCATGACCGTGCTGATAGACTGGCCAATGAGGCATGAAAGAAAGAAAATGTTGACCGTGAACTTGGTCTGTCCAATGCTGTAATTAAAAACATTCAAGTCAGAATCATGAACTCTGATCTAGAAGAAGTGAGAAATGCAGAGAGACCTGACAGTTGTAGCATTAGTAAATATGACAAATTTTGTAACAAGAGGTACCGGTATGGCCAGCATAAGGACAGAACCAGACAATGTGATGTAGTCGTGGCCAGAATTAGGCTAGGATACAGACACATCTGGCAAGTTAGTAACGCTGTACCCATACCGGGACACTCAGCATGTAAACTTTGTGATAAACCTTTAAAGCATACACTTGAACACTATATTATTGAATGTGACACTGTCAAAGACTTCAGGCCACCTGACTTATTGTATCTTGAACTATGTAATTACTTCATTGAATCAGGTGTGCTTGAGGACATTCTTGCTGTTTATCCCAAATTTGCTAGCCCACACTGATTAGTCTTCAATTAGAATATGACTCCAATGTATCTGACCCACTGACCTATAAATACTGCTAATGAATATGATGTATTTCCTTCTTTGTGTACGAAACTCTGTCCTGCATGGCAGTGAACAGTGGCATTACCCACATGAATCTGACCTATATATAGTGTCAATGAATATGATGCGTTCTTTGTGTACGAACCTCTGTCCTGTATGGCAGTGAAGAGTGACATTACCCACATGAATCTGACCGACGTATATGTATGCATGTATGTATGTGTGCATATATATGTACATGCATATGTGTATGTATATATGTATATGTATGTATATGTGTATGTGTGTGTGTGTACATATATGTATATGTACTGTCAATGAATATGATGCGTCTCTTTGTGTACGAACCTCTGTCCTGCATGGCAGTGAACAGTGACATTACCCATATGAATCTGACTTCTATACATTTATAGCTGTTAATGAATATGATGTATTTCTTTGTGTATGAACCTCTGTCCTGCGTGGCAGTGAGAAGTGATACCACCCTCAGTGTCAAGACCTGACTGAATTACTCAGAATAGGCAAACTGTACTACAAGCTTTGTCAATAAATTTGTTAAACTAAACTAAAAAAAGCTCTATACTGCCCCTTTCCTCCTCCCGGACTCTCCACTCATTCATCTCCCTTCCTCTTCCTCTCTCCCTCACCGTTCAAGATGTATCATATTGTCAGCCGGGAAAATGTGTCTTCGATAACAAAATCAAACTATGGGGTGAAATCTGTTAGTAATATTAAAGTCTTCGCTACTGTTACTGTTACTGTAACTTTTATTGTTAGTGTTACTGCTACTGTTAGTGTTACTGTTGCTACTACTGTTACTGTTATTGCTACTGTTGCCGTTACTGCTACTGTGATTGTTATTAAACTGCTCCTTCTGTGACTGTTACTGCTACTGTTATTACTTCTGTTGCTGTTACTGTTACTGCTACTGTGACTGTTTTATGCTGCTACTTCTGTGGCTTACTATTATTGCTACTGTTTTTGTTACTGTGACTGCTACTGCTGCTTCTTATGTTGTTTTTGTTCCTCTTTCTGTCTGTCTGTCTGTCTGTTTGTATCTTAAACACACACACGCACACACACACACCATTAAAATTATCAGAAGCCAATACGGTGTAATTCATGGTCAACAAGTCACATGATGGCGGTGCTAAACATCGTAGACTTGGGTAAACATTGTAAGTGTGTGAAAAAGCCGCTCACCTACAGCCTACCTCCTCGTTAATTTACTGCCAACACCTGTTATTTTAGGTCTTAGGCCAGGAGTAAACACTGGCCACTTTATCTAACTCTGCCACAAGGCTGTTAAGGGAAGGAGGGAGAATGATGGTAATTTCTTTCTCTCTCTCAACCACCAATGTATATGACAAAAATATTCCTTCAACAGAACACGCTATATCCCTGGAACCTTTATATATGCTCTTTATGGTATATCCTATATCTTCTGGGGTTACTTTTTGGTGTGGAAATTTCATACATTTTAAGATTATTTGAAAATGTATTATTGTAATTTACTAAAAGTTTGGGAAATTTCATCAAATTTGGGAGGTTTATTTCGTTTATATAAAACAATATTTTAAATAGAACTTGTATACAAAGAGAACCTGGAAATAAAAATAAAAACATTCCTCACGTCTACACACTGACTGGAGGCGAGGACTACCAGGTCATCGATCCAAGTCATGTCTTCAGGTGAACTGTAAACCGTGTTTGACCTGGAAGCCAGTGAGTCCCTTAGAGAAAGGCCTTCCGCGTTTGTATATATCACCTCAGGTCCAATTATTCTTGTGAACTATCCTGACAACCACGTGGGAGTTGGTGTGGATGGAAGTGGCAATTGGTAATACTGGACGGATTTGCTTGCAGCCTTGACGCGGAGATACAGGTGACACACACCTTTGTACACATTGATTCTTTTTAAAGGTCTACATTATGGCTGTTCATTGTATATATTTTATTTTGTGATCACTACGAACCTGTGACCCTTAGTTCAGGAGGTGATTGCTGTATCCACTTGGCCGCCGCATCCGTCACACTCGCTAAATACGTTAATATATTCAATTACTGATCACTATATTCTATCAAAAGGTCATTAAATACATCAAACTCTAGAGAGAAATATACAACAAATAGTGCATGACTCCCTGTTGGCCTGGGTCGTTCCTGTCATCAACTCCAAGTGATTCATTCAAGTGATAGCCGATAACCCTCTAACTGTCCAAGCTGTCATGAGAGTTGGCCTCCCTTCTCACTACCAAGAGCGCCATGAGAGCTGGCATCTGTCATCAGTGGCCAGGTTGTGAGGAGTATTGACATCCCTCCTGATTGCCCAAATTGTCATGAGAATTGGTTATACACTGCCCGAACTGTCATGAGTGTAGGGTTTCATTGCCCAGCATTTAGCTTGTTCTGTTCTCTGGTTGTGTGGTCATTGATCAGTATTCATAACTCAAGTACAGGGGGTTCGAACGAAGTATACTAATGGAGGACTCATATATGGTATGTTACAAGTTCACTGGACAAGCAAATCCCTTTCACACAGGTGCAGTGTTATTTCAGGGTTCACGAGCGGCGAGAATTGGATTTTGTTCCAGTTCACCTACTGTCTGCCTCACCTGTCTCTCTCTCTCTCTCTCTCTCTCTCCTCCTCCTTCCTCCCCCCTTCCTTCTTTCCCTCCTTTCTTTTTTATCCAGTTTCCCTTCGTCCTTCCCTCCCCCCTTTCCTTTTTATCTTTCAATTCCCCCCCTTCTCCCTGCCTCCTTCCCTCATTTCTTTCTTTCTGTGATATTTTCTACTCTCTCTCTCTCTCTCTCTTACTAGAAACAAAGACGCGCGGGAGAAGGGAGATAAGGGTAGGGAAAGGGAGATAAAGAATTCTATTAAGCAATATGGTACCAATGGAATTACCAGCTGGCTTGGTCAATGGTAACTACTGGTGTGTGTGTGTGTGTATTTGTGTGTGTGCACCCACTACTTCGTCTACATACCCAACACAGTCTAACATTATCTTCCATCACCTGTGACTCAAATAATCAAACTATATCATAAAATAAATAGTAACGTAATTAAACTCAACTACCTTAAGATATTTCGTACGACGTTTTGTACTTTGTATACGTTAATTTCTCCCCCAAACTCGAGATGTAAGAATGTATATCTGACTTGTCCTTTTAAAACTACGGCACATAGATTACGGATCCACTTGGCTACTGATATATTTTGTTTAATATTCAACTAAGTACGTTCCCCTGTCCCGAGCTGCAGCCTTTCAGACGAAACGTAATGACATAAATTGACGTTCATTTGGAAAAGTAATGTTGACCTTCACTTACCGTACTTCAAAATACATACACACAAACGGATATAGGTGATTGCTTTATCCTTCCTGCAGGCAATGATGGGGCTAATATAAGGAACATATTCCCAAAATAGAGTTATAATCGTGCCAAGTGTGTGTCGACGAGTGAAGAGGAATATACTGAAGTGGGATATATTATAGTGGGATACACTGAAGTGGGATACATTGAAGAGGAATATACTGAAGTGGGATAAATTATAGTGGGATACACTGAAGTGGGATACATTGAAGAGGAATATACTGAAGTGGGATAAATTATAGTGGGATACACTGAAGTGGGATATATTGAAGAGGAATATACTGAAGCGGGATATATTATAGTGGGATACACTGAAGTGGGATATATTGAAGTGGGATAAATTATAGTGGGATACACTGAAGTGGGATATATTGAAGTGGGATATATTTGGCTTCAGTATGTTTCATGTCGTGATGTGAAAACTATATTTGAGTTGAAATATTTTTGCAGTGATGTTGTCGTACTGGTAATTATTTGTGCATATTGTTTTATTTTGTTTGGTTGTGCGTGTTGATGATCAGTCTCTCTCTCTCTCTCTCTCTCTCTCTCTCTCTCGCTCTCTCTGATTACCTACAGTATCTCTCTCTTCATTCCTTCATTCCTCTCTAACTCTCCTTTAGTCTCTCTCTCTCTTTCCCTCTCTACATACATTCAAACATAACATGCTGTACACACAAACTTACCGTGTACCGTGTGATGATATCAACGTGGAATACAATATGTGTTGTATTTCAAAGACCGTCCGTGGGAATAAAAATACATTTAACTTTTCACCTTTGATGAAGAAAGTTATACTCGAATAAAAAAAAAAAAAACAACAAGGTTCATTTAATAATATAACCTGCAGCGATTCTTTTATTTATTTTGGGGCAATATTTGAGCATTTTTTTTTTTCGGGTGGAAAGATTTTTTTTTCTTCACAATTGTGGATATAATATTTGCATAACTGTTTAGGTATTAGAACAAGTATACTGCTAGATTTTGGGGTCACTAATAATAAGGGGATAACTTAACTTTATTCTTACTTTTTAAGGTCGCTGCCACCAGACCCTCTCTGGACAGTATGTGGCTCGTTAGGTAGCGGGCAGAGTGAACTAGACATTGGGTTGGGTTTTTCATTGATCAAATCGATAATGGGAAGAAGGGTGAAACAATAACATGTCTTAACTAATTCATTCCTTATAAAACATATTGCATCCCGTCAAAATACAAGAAGAGTTGGCCTTCCTCAGAAGAACAACTATGATTTTAGTTACACTGCCCAACAACATACGTCTTCCATTAATTGTGTGTCATTAACATACTCATTCCTCATAGCAATCATTGCCCTCCTTACCTCGGTCATCCCTTCTTACAAAGACACCCAACACATCAGACTGCTTCACCTGTTTGGAATATAGCACCCTTTGATATTGTATACTATAACACCATCTCACCACATTACAGCACCATCTCACCACCTTGTAGCACCATCTCACCACCTTGTAGCACCATCTCACCACCTTGTAGCACCATCTCACCACACCCTGGTTACACTCCACACCTACAAGTATGGAACTCCTCTTCAATGCCAAAGTTGGCAGAGATGCTGACATATGACAGGAATCATCGGGACAAACGGAGTAGGCAAATGTAATCCCAGCGGCCTACTCCTCCTCAACAAGTGTGCTACACACTACCTCACCATCACCAATACCTTGTTTAGGCAGGTCGACAAGTTAAAGGGTTCGTGACAACACCCACGACCCAAACACTGGCATCTCATTGACTACATCATTGTCAGAAAAAGAGATCGCCGAGATGTCCTCATCACAGGAGCCATGCGTGGCTCAGACCACTGTGACACTGATCATTGGCTCGTCAGAATCAAACTCTCACTTCACGTGCCCCAAAACGGCAAAGGCAACAATCCTCCAAAAGAGGTTTTAACACTAAGCATGTGGAGGATCCAGCGGTAGCACATGCTTTCAGAGAGCAACTCGAACATGGCTGATGAACAACCTGACAACAAACAATCCAAATCCAAGTGCCGACTGGGATATTCTCAACACTGTCATGACAAAAACCTGCAGAGAGACCCTCGGCCAGATCGAAAAAACTGGTTTGATGAAAATGACCTGGAAATCAACGTACTCGTCGATGATAAACGTGCTGCTTAAACTGACTGGCAGAACAACCCTCAGTCTCGGATCAAAGCCGATACCTTCCACAAGAAGAAAGCAGAGGCCCAGCACGAACTTCGAAATCTAAAGAACGAATGGTTGAATAATACAGTGCGTGAAACGCAAAAATCTTGCAGATCAGCACAAAATGCACAAATTTTTCAATTCCACTAAAACATTTTATGGGCCAATCACTGATGGTGCAGCCCCCCTCCGCTCATCCGACGGTAACTCCCTAATTAAAGACGAAGAAGGCATCCTTCAGTGCTGGAAAAAACATTACCATTTGCTGCTCAACTGAAACACCTATGTGTATGTCCTTACTACCCAGCAGGTCCCCCAGCACCCAGAGATGGCCCACCTCAGCTATCCTCCATCCCTGAATGAGGCAGCTACTGCCATTAAAGAGATGAAAATTAACAAAGCCTCAGGGCCTGGTGGAATCCTAGCCGAGGTGTATAAAGCAGGAGGACCTCTGCTTACCAGCCGTCCCCACTCTCTCCTGGAGAATATATGGGAAAAGAAGGAAATCCACCAACCTTCTTAAAGACTCCTCCGCCGTCAATATTTATAAGAACAAGGGAGACCGGTCAGACTGTGTAATGTCTATAAAACAGCCAAAGTATCTTGTCAGTTCTCATAATGTCTAACCGACGACTGGAACACCTCAGAAGCGACTGGAATAACTGAGAAGCAACTGGAATAACTGAGAAGCAACTGGAACTCTTCATCATCGACTGAAACGTCTCAGCAGCAACTAGAACACCTCAGCAATGACTGAAACGCCTCAGAGTTCATTGAAACACCTGAGTACAGACGGGAACACCTCCACAGGGACTTGTTTTTGTCAGCGGGGGTTTTGCCTAGAGTCACACGGAGGTTTTCTCTTCGCCGAGCAGGAGTCGCGAGGTGGCGGGATAATAAGCTGAACTTTCTCCACATGCAACTTTTCCCTCCTTTCTTCTCATCCTCTCTTCCCCCGTCTTTCCCTCAAACTCTGACCTCTTGACCTTTCATCTTGTGCTCATTTAGTCTCTCTGGCCTTATTTTTAGCCTGCTGTTTCTTCTTGTTTCTTCATTTTGTTTTCCAGCTGTTTGTCTTCCTCCGATATTTCTTTTTGGAATGCTACTTTTGTCTTCTTTCTTTTCCTTACTGTTTACCAGTTTTCTCCACTGTCAGTCTTTCATTTTCTGTTCATAATTTTCTCATTTGCGTTTCTCTCATCCATAAACACAAACATAAATCTATACATACTGTACATACATACATACGCACGTACATACATACATACATATATACATACATACATACTGCCACAGTCGCTACTGAATATTCCTCATCTTCCAGCAGTACTTCATACTGTACATACATACTGTCACGGCCACGCCTGAATACATACATAATATCATAGGATTACAAAATATCAGGAACTACATAGAACCAAAATCATTCAAATTAAGTGAAAAAAAATTAACTAATTATAATAAAAGACATACACCTTTCGTTTATGCTTGGTTCATAGAAAACTGCTCTTGTAACAGTGACTGACATAAAATGAATATACAACACACATACATATATAATAAGTAGAGTATGACCCGGTTTTAAGGAATTGTCCTGAAAGATCGGACAACACACCAACTGTACTGGAAAGCCATTATTCCGCAACATGATCCAGCAATCGATTAAAATTCAAGTCGCCCAGTTACTCCTAAATAGACTTAGCTTGCCCATAGTAAGTTTAGTTTGGTTTTGAGTAAGTTAAGACAGATTAAGTTAGGTTTGGTTAGGTTAACTTAGGTTATGTTAAGTTAGGCTAGGTTAGGATTTAAGTAAGTGAGGATAGATTAGGTTAAATTAGATTAGGTTAGGCAGGTTATTTTTTAAGTAAGTTAGGTTAAGTTACAGTTATGTCAGGCTAGGTTTTGGGAGTTAATTTAGGTTAGGTTTCTGCTCTGGGTATAAGAGACTCCCTATAACAAGGTGAGCATCAGTCGTATAATTTTCTTCCCCAGGTGTGTAGGCTCACGAACACGGGCGGTATTTCTAAATCTGCAGTAAGGACTTGAGCCGATTAAGTGCTGGTGAGACAGCCTAATTAGACACTAAGCTAAGACAACGTGTCAAGACAGGTAGGAAAGATAGTTCGTTAAGATGTCTCGATAAGATAGTTTGACAAGGCAATTTGCTACAAGACAGCCCAAGAAGACAGCCTGATAAAGGAGAGCCCAGTAAAACAATTTTCCACGTCAGCCCGCCTTAAAACAATTCTCCACGTCAGCCCGCCTTAAAACAATTCTCCACGTCAGCCCGCCTTAAAACAATTCTCCACGTCAGCCCGCCTTAAAACAATTCTCCACGTCAGCCCGCCTTAAAACAATTCTCCACGTCAGTCCGCCTTAAAACAATTCTCCACGTCAGCCCGCCTTAAAACAATTCTCCACGTCAGCCCGCCTTAAAACAATTCTCCACGTCAGCCCGCCTTAAAACAATTCTCCACGTCAGCCCGCCTTAAAACAATTCTCCACGTCAGCCCGCCTTAAAACAATTCTCCACGTCAGCCCGCCTTAAAACAATTCTCCACGTCAGCCCGCCTTAAAACAATTCTCCACGTCAGCCCGCCTTAAAACAATTCTCCACGTCAGCCCGCCTTAAAACAACTCTCCACGTCAGCCCGCCTTAAAACAATTCTCCACGTCAGCCCGCCTTAAAACAATTCTCCACGTCAGCCCGCCTTAAAACAATTCTCCACGTCAGCCCGCCTTAAAACAATTCTCCACGTCAGTCCGCCTTAAAACAATTCTCCACGTCAGTCCGCCTTAAAACAATTCTCCACGTCAGTCCGCCTTAAAACAATTCTCCACGTCAGCCCGCCTTAAAACAATTCTCCACGTCAGCCCGCCTTAAAACAATTCTCCACGTCAGCCCGCCTTAAAACAATTCTCCACGTCAGCCCGCCTTAAAACAACTCTCCACGTCAGCCCGCCTTAAAACAACTCTCCAAGTCAGCATCGATACAAGCACCCGCCCGCCTGTCTCCACTAATCCCCCCTCCCCCCCGTTCCTCCCCAGGTCTGCTCGATCGTTGAATCTATTTTGGTATATACTGTATCTTGGTCACGTGCCTTCTCTCTCTACTTTCCTTCCTCTGTCCCAAGGGTCCGCGACCTTTATACAGACAAGTTACAGTCAAGAAACCAGTAATCGGCCTCTGGCATCACACAGTATAATTTTGCAATATGTACTCGTAATAAATTCTGAAAAAAATAAAATATGAAATCAAGCTTAAAAAAGACAGCTAAAACAGAAACTCAGACAAGCTAGTATACATAAAAATAAATTAACGGACTTAATGGGTGACAATAAATGTCAATATAACATGAAATTATGTTTTACATTCGCAAAGAAAATGATTCAAATGGTTTTAATATTCGCAAAATTCACGACTGAATACCGTTTACAAATTGGGTGAAATCTGCTCCAAATTTAGTAAAAACTGTTTTTATAGGTTCCTTTGTGTGTTACGGTGTTAATAAAATTTGAGAGGTAAAGTCCTTATTTTTTACTTAAGTCTGCTGGCAACAGTAGTTTGACTTAAACATTGTTATAAAATCTACTCGTTTCAGTGGGACCTGATACATTTTTTTCTTCAAAAGCCCAACAATGATTGTAGTTTTGTTAGTGTTTTTTCAGGATATTAATCTACAGGTCCAGGAGTTACAACTGTGCATCACCAAGATTTCCCTCATATACATATGGCTGACAATGACTGATCTTTTCAGCTTAAAAAGAAAATAATATGAAACAAATAAGAATAAAATTTCATTGTTCTGAATATAAAAAAAATATACTTATAAATTCGAATGTAATCATAAGTATTTATGTATACAGTCGCCGACAAAATACTCTCGACACGTCTGATAGCGTCTGAGAAAACACAGACATCAAAACATACGTAGAGGCCAAATATCATACATATAAGTACACTTTGGTGCGCCTTGTTTTATAGTACACGGGATATGAGACCAAAAAATTTTGACACGATCTGAATGTACGAGTACAGTAGTACTACCAGACGTGTCCAGAGTATTTGTCGGCGACTGTACTTGTGTATGTGTTGTCAGCGGCCAGATACAAGGTTTCAGTCTTACTGAGAGTATCAGAGTAGGTGATTCCTGCATCGTGTCCAAACAACCTTTTCATACCTTCATCCACACCCTCATTTTTGCTCTCCTATTCTTACCCACCCTACCACTGCTCTCTTTTTCCCCTTCCTTTCTGTCCTCTCATCTCTCTCGCTCCTCGTGTAGGGAACTCCTTCATTCTTATTACCTGCTTTCCAAAGGTACCTCTCTTATCTTGCCTGCCTGCTCGCCAGTCTTCCTGCCTGCCTGCCTGTCTGTCTGTTTATTTGTCTCCCTGCTTGTCTGCATCGCTCCCTGTCTGCCTCCATATTGAACTTACACGTTTTCCTGCTTGCTTAACAGCCGTCTTCAGTGCTTGGCTGCCTCTGCTCTAGTACACGCAGGAGTTAATTCCGTTCCTCCCCTTATTCTTGTGTTACAACCTGTCTGTCTGTCTGTCCGTCTGTCTGCCTGTATAATTCCCACCAGTATCCTCTTAATATATACTCTCTGTACTGATTCCTAGTTGTGTGCTTGCAATATATACTCTATTTGTCTGTCTACGTGGTTTCTGCCTGTCATTTTATCAGAACCTGTCCGTTTATTTGCATGATTCGTACCCACCCATTTGCAGTACATTCCCTCTGCCCGTGTATCTGCCTATCTTTCTGTTTCCATGATTATTGTTTATAGTATCAGTTTGCATTATATCCTCTCTGCATGATTCCCGTAATTCTGCAGGCATTTTATTCCCTACTTCTCTGCTCTCTAGAATGACTGCTTGCATGATTGCCCATTTGGCTGCCCTCATAACTGTCTACGTCATCGCGCCACGACCAAAAGCCCCGCCAACTGGCCAGGTCAGCTCCCCGGCAGCCAATCACCGCATCACCTTGCCTGGAGATCGATCTTTCCAACCTTAATTGCCACCAATCACGATCAGTGTCTCAAGGCTCCTGCAGTGTATATTATTATCCAGAGTAAAATAATAACACATCCAGGGTCCTGCAGAGTAATTATATATGCTAAGTAAACAACTACAAGACGTCACCAGTACTGTCTTAAGCTTTCAGAATAAACACAAATATACATTGAAACTACCTTAGCTATATACGTTCACGAAAGAGTGCAAAATTAACTCACAAACTCTCTGAAAGGTTTATGTGTGTCATTTTTTTTAAGTGATGCCAAAAGAATGTGCACAGTTTTGTATGTTAAAAAAAAGAGCGAGCCCAACATACACACACAGGGCAGTAATCGTGGAGCAGACGGCTAACATTAGTTGTTCGATTACGTTCATTTTTCCACATGTTCTTTGGGTGATAGTAGATATTAAACAATACAACTCAATTTTTTATTTCGATTATTAGCATGTTTTTAATTTATTTAGTTTACTTTAACGACGATCTTAAATCACCAGTAGTGGGCAGGGTATGAAGGGTGAGGACTCTTGTGAGCTACAGAGAGAATGTTACTACGACAAACAGCAGGAACAACAAGTAAAAACCGACCTACTTTAGCTGGTCGCTGGGATGACACACAAGACCTGTGTAACACCCCATTAATAGAAACAAACTTATAAACCGACCCATCTCTCACCTGATCCTCCTCCCCGGAAGTCACCTTCTCCCTTACCCGCTTCAGAGTGGCACACGGCTCTTGAAGCTTGGCGAACTCCTTGGGAATCACAGTCAGTGGCAACAAAATCGGCAGAATCAGGGGATGCGGTCGTTTCACCTTCGCCGTCCGTGTCTCTACACGGTTGGCCTATGCATGGCAGCTCCTGTCGAGAATAATAACAAAATAATATCTGGATGGTAAATTATAAAAAGAGAAAACTCGGCCGGTCACATCACATCACTGATGTGACACACATCAGTGATGTGATGTTTATATACAGTGATGTGACATTACGGTGAATATAAACAAACTGCCTTGTCGGTGATGAACATTACCACTCTGTATTTCCACTGAGGAGGGTGACAGACTGACAGTAATTGTCGAATTTGTCGCCGAAACTACCCAGAAGAAATATTTCGTCTGCCACAGTGGGTTTTTCTACTTGCTAAGTGAGGTCTGTTTAGAGAGAACATGTGAGTAATTTTTAACTATAGGAGTAATATTACAATCAGTCAATCTCAATCATTCAGTTCAAGTGGCTGTAGTTGAGCTGAGCTGTACAGTATAAGGTAAACCAGGAATCAATAAACGGGATATAGATAAAGTTCTTATAATATCCGAGTAGGATAGGACTCGGAGCAACGGATTTAAGTTGGATAAGTTTAGGAGGGAGATAGGAAGGAACTGGTTCACAAATAGGGTGGTGGACGAGTGGAACAAGCTTAGCAACTTTGTAGTAAGTGCTGGAACAATGGAAAGTTTCAAAAGGAGGCTGGATAGATTCATGGATGATAGGGAGTGGTAGTAACTCTCGACAGGAGCTGCCATGCACAGGTCAACCGGCCTATGATATATATATATATATATATATATATATATATATATATATATATATATATATATATATATGTATATGTATATATATATATATAGTTACGCCGTCTCTTAATTTACTTTAATATCCAGGTTCTCGGCGTAACCAAACAAAAAAAGTGAAGTAAATTAAAATGGAATAAAAATAAATAAAGTAAACCTTTAAGAATTTAATTAATTAAATATTAACACAATAAAGAGCCTCGTAGGCTGTCACAACAAATTGATTCACCATCGAAAACTTTTAAGACAAATGATACTAAACATCGAAACATCAAAAGAAAAAAATAAAGCATTGGATTACGTTGACACTGCATAAACATATAAAAACTAACACTGAAATTAACTAACGTGAAACAACACTGAATTACTTAAATGTAACGAAGCAAATGCTGGACATAAATAGAGACATAAATAGGTACTCACATAGATATACCACATTGGTGGCAACAGGAACAACACAAATAAATCAAGTATAAGAAACAGGTGAGGAGGGTCACTCAAAGGACGTGAACCGTATGACAAGAAGAGTGAACTGACTCCGTCAGTTGGTGGGTCCTATATATAAGAGGTCGGTTCCCGCCAAGCGACCCGCTGGTGGGTCGCTTAATGATGCAAACGGTCGGTAGAGAACAAAGAATGCTGGTTACAATACAAAATGAGATTGAACAAATAATAACAGTTAAAACCTTAACAGCACAGGGTTAAGGTGACTAGATTATATAATAGTAAATACAACACATCATTACAGGAATAATATGGAACAAGGAAGAATGTTATATAAAAAAAAATAGAAAAATACGACACGGTCGTAACAAAAAAAAAAAAATATATATATATATATATATATATATATATATATATATATATATATATATATTATATATATATATAAATGTACCTCTAGGTTGTTTCATTGTAGTTACTTATGCTCCAAGATTAACATTCAGGGTATTCTGATGGGTGTGCCTCATAAGTAAGGAAAATGCTGTAACTAGGAAAAATAAAAGTGTTCACAGACTGCTTGACTCATCTGTTAAATTCCAAGAAACATTAATTTAATATTTAAGCAAATATTATGATAGATTTGTTTCACAAATTGGAAAAGACTGATTATAAACTGAAAATATCGTAAGGTGGATGTGATGATAAACTTCTTCATTCTCTGTTCTAATAAAACATTAACATTACTTTTGGGTTATGTAGGGTATTTGGTGGGTTGGACCACAGACAAATATCCAACTGGTAATGCAGCCCATGACTGAAGAAAGGTTGCCCAAGACTGGACTAGGTAAATAAAACTAATACTGTACGACTGTTGTAAAGAACAGTATTTACATAAGGTTAGCAATACACCAGTATTTTCTAGTCTTTATTCTCTAACTGTAACTCAACACTACAATGACTTTGACTGGCAGCAATATATATATATATATATATATATATATATATATATATATATATATATATATATATATATACATATATATATATATATATTTATATATTTATTTATTTATACACTGTAGTCACCTTAGGCAACACTTCATACAAATCGTTCGTGAACCTTGGCTTATTATTGGGCGACAAGTTCTCCCAGGAAGAGGGGGAAGGCAGCCAGGAGGCCGATGGACAGGAGGAGGAAGGGCCCCTGCAGGTTAGGGAGTGTCAGGGGCTTCTCGCTGGCAGCGCCCTTGGATGACTGTCTTCCGGGTGTCGCGGCATCGCCCATGATATCAAAGTACCACTTGTTGACGAGTCCAGCCTCCACCAAGCGGCGGATACCCTGGTCCAGCCTGGGCCGCCAAGGTGTGTGTTTAGGCAGGAAGAAGGCGAGCGCCCCTGAGTACACCTGTTCCCGCAACATGTATGTCGTCTCACTTGTCCTCACATCCTCCTCTAGCAGGTTCCTGTAGGCAACACAATGAGTGGGAGACTGCAAGACACATAGAACAGACATATGTATTTGGGAAATACTGTCAGTATGACACAAACCAGACATATGTGTGGGAGACACTGTTAGTGGGACATATAAACCAAACATATGGTGTGGGAGATACTGTTAGTAGGGCACAGGGCATCAAACATAATCATCAATAGATAAGACATGAGGTACTGTATATAGTGTTTGATGGCAGCAGAACTCCACAAAAGGGACATACGAGGCTATAATATTTTCCATAAAATTTCAGACATGGATGATGTGGGCACCCTGGGGTACTACAGTACCTCAGGTAAGAGTAAGTGTCAGTAGGGTGTAGGGGGGGGGGGGGACAGGAGGTAAGCCCGACATCATTTCCACCTGGTACAGCTTCTGGCGTGTTTGTGAAATGTGGTAACTCTGTGTTTGTTTAAATCACAATAAAACTAATAAAACGGCCTGAAGGAACCTCACAGTAGTACCCAGATTTAGGATGCAAAATAAGCAGTGTTCCATTATCTCTGATTGCAGCTTTTCTTTTATGTTTATAGTTTTAATACATATTACTAAATAGAATGTCATTGACTACTGTCTGCTGATTGGCGAAGTGATGTGATGTCATGAGATGGAGGGCAAGGGGTAGGGGAAAGGTGAAACAGCAATCCTCAATCTGTTTAAGTTAACATTAAGATAAAACAATATTCCTTCCTGTCTGCTGTATTGGAGGACAAAATTCAGACTCTTCATGTTAACTCGGGACTAACCCTCGGACATGACGAAACGGGCCATTGCATTAGGAGAAATATTTTTTTATATGCGTTTGTTACATACTAAACTAACACAAAATATTACACCATACCAATGGCTTAAATATGCATTTATTATAGTGGTAAGAGATAATGCATTTGCATCTAGTCAGTGATGTAAGGTAGGAGGCTAAATTGGGTGAAATAACAGCAATGAGGCCAGTTATAACCTCGCACCAGGTCAAGCATAAAGGCTTGCATCTCCAACGATTTAGTGATTCTCATGACACGATATTTTCGTTTACGAAGTACAGTATGTTAAAAGAATATCATAATAATCGTTACTAACCATTCTTGTCTGTTGGGGATCAAATATGACTTGTACACATTTTATTGTAAGCTTGTGATGGTATGATGCACGAGAGAAAATTATAATTATACAACCTTTTTTCTAGTACAGTATCTCTAGAGTATTTTATGATGTAAATAATTTAGCAAAAATAATGATCGATAATTTCAGATACAAGTATAGCAAGGTATGTACCATCCAATGTGTTTGGGTTGTTCCTAACGTATATGTATTTTATATCTGTTTTATTCCTGCTTGTGGTGGAATTGTGCCAGTATGGCTATTACTACTTATAATTTTTAGGCATATAATAGAACAGGCAGTCCCAGACTCACGATAGGAATACATTCCTGGACCCTGTTCTTAAGTCTATTTGTTCGTAAGTCAGAACAGTGTCAATTCCATAGTTTAGGTTAGGTTAAAGCACAACCCTGCCCATGCAAAACAGTAATATCCCATTCATATAAAAAAATGTAAGTACAGTGATATTACCATGAGCCAGAACAGAGCAGTTCCGGGAATGAGAGGTTTCCCGGGTAAGGAGACGACGACTCTCTCAAAGCTGAGAGACCGACGTGACCGACCGCCTAAGTGGCTAACAAGCCGATCAGTGGTGAAGAGGATGAAAGAACAAATGATAAATGTATAATTTTATAACCTAATACAGTAAAATGAACCCAATATTTAACCATTGAAAACCAAGAAGATAATATTCTCACTCCGAAGGAAAGATAAAGCCTTTTTTTTGCTGAGCACTATGCATGATTCTGTAACTTACAGTGAGCAATTTATATCTCAAAGTGTCACACCATATGGCCAATAGCCTTGTTTGAAAATATACTGGACATTTTGTGAGAATATTATGTATTATACTATTATGTTCATATTGTATTGTGTAATTACATTCTGAAATGTATAGAGGATCATTTATGATATTTGTTTGTAAATTGTTGAACTGGCTCCCATGGCTGTTCGGAACTGTGGTCCGCATTGCCAGCCGCGGTGTGGTGGCGCCAGTTGCCGGCCAGCCAGGTCAATTGTACCCTGACTGGCATCGACAGAGGATCACTTGTAACCTTGTCAATAAATCCAGCTAGAACTCCCCGTTTGCTTGACCTTGATTAGTGGCAGCAGTGGGTTGAGGATGGCAGACTTTGACTATTTCATTCCACAGTGCATATGTTCTTTGCAAACCTCAAGTGTAGGCTGTTTCTACATGAATTTGAATGCAAATGATTAAGTCTGCGTTGACACCACAGCCTGTCTTACCACGTGCTCCAAATGCTGGAGCTCCCAGAGTCAGGGAAGATGATCATTCTCCTCCAAAACAAAAAAGACCTGTAAAAAGATGACGTTGCAATTTTTGCAAGTGACATGGGGTGGATGGGAAAGTAACAGGAGAAAACGGCCTCAGATGAATATGGCCCGACCCTAGCCGAAACAGCCTTATCCTCTGAACAAAACTGCCCTACACTAAGGCCAAAACGGCCCTCACTAAAACAACCCAATATTAACTAGTGGTTAAGTTTGTATTGTAAAATGCATATTGCAGTATATTTTGTAATGTTTCATTTTTATTTTAAATACATATTATAACTTACAGGAAAAGATATAAACAAACACAGAGTTACCACATTTCACAAAACTCTCCAGGCACTATGCCAGGTGGATGTTATGCCGTGTACCTCAGGTAGGAGTAGTGTCCATGCTGATAGGGCCACTGTGGAGGAGGTAATACAGGAGGTACCTCAGGTAAGAATAAGTGTCAGTAATGGCATGGCCACCATCGAGACACAGCTGCAGCAGCTCGCCATAGCTGACATCATCATCTTTGTGGTTAAAGACTAGATCCATCCGGTCCCCCAGAGCCTTGAGGTAGCGGTCCTGGGATGTGGCCAATGCCTCGGGTACGAACTCTCCGTAGTCCACCATGCTCATTCTAGCATACTCGTAGTATGGGGAGGTTGAGGTGGAGTGTGTAAGAGGAAGTGGAGGTAGAGTGTGAAGGTGGAGTGTGGAGGAGGAAATGGAGTGTGTAGGAGGAAGTGGAGGTGGAGTGTGTAGGAGGAAATGGAGGTGGAGTGTGGAGTGTGTAGGAGGAAGTGGAGGTGGAGTGTGTAGGAGGAAGTGGAGGTGGAGTGTGAAGGTGGAATGTGGAGGAGGAAATGGAGGTGGAGTGTGTAGGAGGAAATTGAGGTGGAGGGTGTAGGAGGAAGTGGAGGTGGAGTGTGTAGGAGGAAGTGGAGGTGGAGTGTGTAGGAGGAGGTGGAGTGTGTAAGAGGAGGTGGAGTGTGTAGGAGGAGGTGGAGGTGGAGTGTGTAAGAGGAGGTGGAGTGTGTAGGAGGAGGTGGAGTGCGTAAGAGGAGGTGGAGTGTGTAAGAGGAGGTGGAGTGTGTAAGAGGAAGTGGAGGTGGAGTGTGTAAGAGGAGGTGGAGTGTGTAAGAGGAGGTGGAGTGTGTAAGAGGAGGTGGAGTGTGTAGGAGGAAGTGGAGTGTGTAAGAGGAGGTGGAGTGTGTAAGAGGAGGTGGAGTGTGTAAGAGGAGGTGGAGTGTGTAAGAGGAGGTGGAGTGTGTAAGAGGAGGTGGAGTGTGTAAGAGGAGGTGGAGGTGGAGTGTGTAAGTGGAGGTGGAGTGTGTACGAGGAGGTGGAGGTGGAGTGTGTACGAGGAGGTGGAGTGTGTAAGAGGAGGTGGAGTGTGTAGGAGGAAGTGGAGGTGGAGTGTGTAAGAGGAGGTGGAGTGTGTAAGAGGAGGTGGAGTGTGTAGGAGGAAGTGGAGGTGGAGTGTGTAAGAGGAGGTGGAGTGTGTAAGAGGAGGTGGAGTGTGTAAGAGGAAGTGGAGTGTGTAAGAGGAAGTGGAGTGTGTAAGAGGAGGTGGAGTGTGTAAGAGGAGGTGGAGTGTGTAAGAGGAGGTGGAGTGTGTAAGAGGAGGTAGAGTGTGTAAGAGGAGGTAGAGTGTGTAAGAGGAGGTGGAGTGTGTAAGAGGAGGTGGAGTGTGTAAGAGGAGGTGGAGTGTGTAAGAGGAGGTGGAGTGTGTAAGAGGAGGTGGAGTGTGTAAGAGGAGGAGGAGTGTGTAAGAGGAGGTGGAGTGTGTAAGAGGAGGTGGAGTGTGTAAGAGGAAGTGGAGATTAAGTGTGTAGGAAGAAATGAAAGAAACCAGGACGAGTGTTAGAGGAATTTCTTGGTGTAGGAGATGTGTATCGTTATGGCTAGCTATTACCAATATTAGACATTATACCATTATATAAGTGGAAGTGTGGCATGGTGGCCGTGAGTTACCTGAACTGGCTGAGTGCGAGACCCTCAATAGTGGAGATGGTGGACGGGAACACAGGCACAGTCAACACAGCTATCAGGTTACACGTGTAAGTTACCACCAGGATGAGACAGCCTACCCACCACGCTGCCAGCAGGAGTCGCACCGCCCCCACCTCTGGCACCCTGGGGGAGCTTTGTCGCACCAGACTCTATGGGGGACAACTGGGGTTAACACCTGTGGGAGCACTGTCGCAGTAGGTCCTGTTGTGATCACCTAAGTGAAGTGTATTTAATAATAATAATAATAATAATAATAATAATAATAATAATGCTACGTGGCCTCCAGCCTCCCCCAATAGCCACACCTTCGCTGCCATTTTATTACCTTAATATTAAATATCCTAATACATAAGTAGCTATCCTGTCTGTGTTGAATTAATTGAGCCGCAGATCTAGGCGGCATTCAGTGACTGTTGCCTCATAGTCAATATCTGCAGCAGTTGTCGACATTGGGGCAAAAGCTCTCATTCCCCTGAGGCAGAGCAACGCCGACCTAAGGAGAGAGAAAGACAGTCAACATCTCATCCAGGCTGTAACATAACTTCTGGGCTGCTGCTTCTGTCTGGAGATCACCTAGGCGAGTCTGGCATAGAAACATCTTGCACTTGGTCCCATCCCACCAGAGGTTGTGAACACTAGAGGAGTGAAGCTGCCTTGATCAACGTTCTAAATTCTCTCCCCATATGCCCTTCTCTTGTCGTTCTCGTTCCTCCTGTGTGCAACATCGAGAGCTAGGTTACAGTGACATGCGGCCATGGGATAAAAAATCCTGATGTCGAAGAAAGCTTGCTATCCCTGCGTCCAGAATCCTCGAGCACTGACGTCAACAAGGGCTTCGGTAGATGTGTTTGAAGTCCTATGTTGGAAGATCTCACCATCCAAAGGAAGGAGGGTCGGTTCTACCATGACATCCCGGCAGATTTCCTTCAACATATTTGCTGTGAGGTCCCTTACTTCGTCATGCCTCATGCATATGAAGCCCCCTTTCTTGCACACCTTGGCGTGATCAACGTCATAGGAAGAGCCACACACGCATTGGGAGGGCAAACCTTCTACTGGCCAACCGTACCTTAGAGCAATGGCATCTGTCAATTCTTGTTTATTGAGGTTGAAACCATTTGCCCTTATTGGTAATGTAGTTAACCAGTTCGAGGCGCCCACCTCCTGCGCTATAGCTCCTTTTTTTCAAACTTTCTGGTACCTGCAGCAACAGTTGCTGCAGCTTATCATTTTGGCAGTGCTGTCGTTCTGTTGTAATGGACCGTCGAATCTTGTTTACTTCACTGGTATCCACCTCCCCTGTTGCATTCTGGGCTATTATGTGGTCCGTGAGGGTTGCCGTAAGCTTAAGTGAATTTTGATGTTCAGTGGCAGCAATCTTCTCTGGATTGGTTAGTCCCATACCTCCCAGTCTTGATGGAAGTGCAAGAAGTGATCTTTCTGCTGGGGATAAGTGGGGGTGTTTCACTAATTTGGGAATGAAACTGACACTGATAGCTTCTTCCAGAGGGTGGAGGAGGGGTCTGATATCAGGGATAGTACGCATCAGGTAGTTCCAACGATGCTTGACTCCATGGGTGAATGCAGCAAAAGCCGCATGTGGCTCTGTGTTAGCAATCTCAGACAGTGCTTGGATTTCACTAACCCACTCATTCACCTTTCCCGCTACGTACTCGGTCTTGAAGTCCGTCGTGCCAATTACTTCACCTTGATGTCTTTGGCCATCCTTTGTTATTTTGACCTCACTTCCGCCAAACACCTCCATTGCCCATTCCTAATGTTCTAGCTTCATGATGAGGAAGGACTTGCTGGCGTTTGGGTGGTACCCTATTTGTGGACCTCGCGATGTTACCAAGTCCCACCACTTTTTGATGTCCTCCACTTTTCCTGCTCCTGTAAGGTCATCAGCATACGCCACTTGTTTGACCCCAGTTGTTTAAAATTTTATTTCTTGTTGGAGCACTGATAGGCCTATTGCATACATAGCCATTGCAACAGGGTCCCCCTGTGTTGAGACCAAGAGTTATAATGATGAGTAGAGGCTGTAACTCACACAATAAGAATGAGACCAAGAGTTATAATGATGAGTGGAGGCTGTAACTCAGACAGTCAACATTAATGATAGTCTTAGGGTGGTGGTTCACAGGTGGGTCATCACACGCCAATTATCTTGTCATGAGAAGTTGAGGATAGGACGAGAGAAAGAGAGAGAAGGAGAGAGATAAACTGAGAGAAGGAGAGGGAAGGGGGGCAGAAGAGGGTGTGAGGGGGCGGGTTCTCTAGCTGCCACCAATGTGAGGGGGCGTATTCTTGGTCTGTCACCAATGTGAGGGGGCCCGACTCCCTCTGTTTCTACACCACCCTCATCTTATTTACTTCTCTTAGTTCTTACTTTACTCAGTTCCGTCACCTATTCTTGGGTAGCATGGACGAGGGTCTAGGCACGTGATTATGGTAATTTTGGTATCAGGTCACTTGGATGGAAATAAAGGTAAAATACTGTGGGAGAAATGAATACTCCTAAAATTCTCAAAGAACAAGTTTATTAATATAAAATCAAAGGGGAAAATATATGTTATTACACTCTCTGTGGACATATACTTCCAAGGAGTAACCCAGGGGAGAACACTAGGGCTCGCGGCCTTTGTTATTGTGGAGTAGCCAGACACATGGCGGGTCTGGGGTCTGGCCCAACGAAGCCTTGGGGCACATTAATCCGGCCGCATCGGTGCCATCTTCTCATATATGATCCCGGCTGGACATCTAATACATCCGAGGCAGTTGTTGGATGGTAGAGCGATTCAAGGATCACAATGGGATCGGGAGACAAACGGGAATCAGCGTCAGGGGACCTGTATGGATGAAGGGACGGGCACTTACTAACGGTGACAACATCACCACGTTTCAGGGGACGTTAAAGACGTAAATATGACTTCACTCAGAGCATATCAACTACGTTACTGTAACACTTGCACAATCAACTATTAATTGGGTCAAATCACTTAAAGAAGGGCGAATTACAACACAGAGTGGAATGCATACCTGTATGGATGAAGGGACGGGCACTTACTAACGGTTGAAATGTCCGCGGCGCCCTCACTCAAAACAGGCCAGGGAGTCCAGCTACTCCTATTCCGATGAATTAATTTACTGTACACTCTGACCTTGAAATTGAGACTATGAACTCATTTTCATTCTCTATTATCATCTTCACTAACAATGCTCTGACTCAGTTATCGAAAGCACAATTAAATTGATTACAAAGTGTTGGATGGCAACAGGTCCCAACATACAGCGTCTGCTCCCAAAGACCAAGACAGGGGAAACATAGAAAACGGGGGACGTTTCCACTGGGGGACTCGGAAGGTTTTGTGGACGTTTGAGCGTAATATGAATCCTTAAGGTTTTCAGGTTAGCCGTCATCACGATCATCATGACCATTACAAGGGAGACAGAAAAAGATAAGGAAGGGGAAAGAGAAGGGAGGAGGGTAGAGAGATAGGGAAAGAAATGGGGAGTAACAAAGAGACTGAAAGACTTGGAAGGAGAAAAGGGTAGAGAAAGACAGCTGAAAAAATAAAGAAGCAAGAGAAAGGAAGAGAAAAATAGAACTATATATAGAATTAAAGGAGTGAAAAATAAAGTTGCTATGAGAGAACAGAAAGATCTTCACATGTTTGTGTTGTTAAGTCCTCCAAGATGGCTAGTAATTAATCCTTAATGGCGAGTCTTTCAGCATGACAAGTAGTGATAATTGGCTCTATGTAGATCGTTGACAATAATTGTGAGAGGGAAGGTTTGTTGAATCACTTTTTCTTTTCTTTCTTGTTTGTTTAAGAAATTTTACAGGTTAATGTGCATCGGCCGAGTGAATACAGAGCTCGTCCCAGTTCTAAGGGTCGCTGGCTTGTGCCTAGGCACCCCAAATTTACCCATCTGTGAGTAGGCAACTAAGTTTACATTTAGAGAAGTGAAATAGAAATGATGTAGTTCTAGCCACAATGTCTCCCTGTATACCAAATGCTTAGCACTCATTGCTCTCCGTACTCTCCCTAACAGGCCGTCAAAGCTATAAGACATACTGTTACTAATACAATTGAATACATTTATATGCATTATATACAGCAAGTAGAGATCAAACATAATCTGATAAGAAAAGTTGCAATTCAGTTCGTGATTCATGCCAGTGCAGAAATAATTATCTTGTGGTGGATACGGTAATGACTACAGTATATTCTAGGCCGGGTGTTACAATGGCCTTACTCTCTCACACTAACACTACAATCTCCTTTTCTCATAGGTCAAGGGCACAGATGAGTCACCCTAACTTACCCTAAAGATTGTAATGGCTGCATCTTGTATGGACGCCCTGTTATGTGAGGCAGCGCGGGTTAAGAAGTACAGTGTGGGCGTGGTCAGCAGCAGGGCACTACCAACACATGCCCACAGTACGGGAGTGAAGGGATAGAGAAGGCTCATCCAGGCAGGCAGTGGAGGGGGGATCCTTAGGGCGAAGCCAAAACCCTCGTAAAAGTAGGTGGTGGTGTGGTCGAAGTCCTGCAGACGGTCGTACACCACGGTGAAGTAGTTGACAGTGATGTTCTTGGTGGAGCGGTACACTTCCCCCAGCAGTCCGTTCCAAGTTCCGTTCTCCAGTTCTCCCCATTTGCCGTCCTCAGCCTGTTGTGTGGTGGTGAAGGTAAAGTTGAGCCACGAGCCTAAACTCCTTAAGATCCTGATGCTGGTGCCATCCACATTGTCTCCGTCCTCATAAATAAGTGGGTAGTCGTCCAAGTCTGAGGCAACATGGAGGACCTCTCCGTCGAATGTGTGGAAGCGATCAGGAAAGAGACGATCCTCCTTGGAGAAGACGGCCGTGTCCCACACTCCCAGAAGGTCCTTGGTGAGTCGATGACCCTGGCAGTCCCTGGAAAGTGGACGTGATGTATACACGAGGGGCGTGAAGGACCATTTACTGTAAGAGGCCTCCATGAGGGTGAGGGAGGGGGAGAGCTGCAGCTGAGGCCACTTCATCAGGTGGGCGGCGTCCCACGAGGAGTTGACGTTTATGACAAGTATCATGGCTGGGGTCCACTTGTCTCCAGCCTCTGCCAGCCAGCTGGGCCAGCTGGCCGTCACTAAGAGAACTGCACACCGGCCAGTGAGGACAGATGGTGGAGGCAGGTGATCTTGCCAGTCAGGTCCTGGACGCAGGAGAAGTAGTGGTCGTGGGCGATGTCCGCCATGGAGGGAGTCTAGGAGGTGGTCGAAGAGCAGAAGGGACTCAGCTGAGGCATCAACCAGAAGGACGACCCACTTCTCTTGCAACGGTCCCTCAACTGCCTCCACAATGGCTTGTTGCAGTTGCTGCGAAGCTTCACCCACTTTACTCCAAGTCATATGTGACCTCGACGTCAGCAGTGAGGCGGCAAGGGTGTGAGCAACTGTCAGCATGGCGAGTGACGCTATCGTCAGTAGCAATGGCAGTGTTGTAGGTGCCATTTTTACTGCCTGTCACTTCAAGCTACCTCACCTCATATCACAAGTGCCACGACATTGATCATGCGTGGTGGACTCCTGCGGCAGCTAGCATTCTTTCATATATATTTCACAGTGAAACGAGTCGATACATTCCCGGCTGCAGCACGCAAAGGGGTTTAACTTTCAGAAATCGTTGAGGTTGAAACATTTTGACAGCTGTCATCATCCATCAATGCAGTATATACTATCTGTATAAATATACTGTATAAGGTGTATCAACCTGAGTGAAATGACGTTGACAACTGTCACACAAGTTGATTTTACAAACTTGTTACCGCAAAAAGTCGACTATAATCAAAGACAAAAAAGCACACAGACCTGCAACACCACCACACACACCATCACAAATCAGTTTCTCTCGACAGCGTTAAATTCATTTTGCTGCCTTTTAATTGCTCGGTAAATATTTAAAGAACACACCGAGCTCTGGCGGTGAGTTTCATAAATACTAATGGAACTAACCTGAGTCCCTGATGAGTGATGAATCTTGATGTTGAAAGTTATGAAATACTTAAGCATATACAGTACTCCTGCGATTGATGCCTTAAAGAGAAATATATAAAATATAATATTTTCAGCAGGAGTGAGAGACCCCTAGCTAATGTTATCCTGCCTGAGGTAAAAGAGTTACTACATTATTTATGGAAGGCAATGAATATAAAGACGAGACAATTTTTTTTAAACATAGATGAAGCAAAGAAAGACCAGACAAATGGTATTGCCAGATCTATTCAAACAGGCATCTTGTGAGAAATTAAAAAAACATTGCCCAATTTTTTTTTTAACTGTAGGAGCTTACATGATGTGGGGAGAAGCACAGCTAGTCCAGTGACTAAGCACAAGAGTTTGTACAGTTATAAATTTGACGACTGCAAATAATTCTGGATAGTAGGTAGGCAGTAGGCAGCTATAAAACAGGGAGATACTACCGCCTGGGAAGATGTTGGAAGCATAATGTGTTGTCTAATGGTAGACCCTGCTGCCATATGTGACCAAGTCCCAGGTTGGTGATCTGTCTTTCTGCCTCATTTACACACAGTTGCAGGGTCTCAATTGTTTCACTTACTTTGACAACACAACATACATACAGTATATCGTTTCTCACTTTAGATTATTGTTTTTTTTTCTATTATTTATGGTTATTATTATTTTTCTATTTATGCATTTATTATTAGTAGTAGTAGCATTAGTAGTATTTTTTTTTTTATAATTTTTATTATTATTATTATTATTTACACACACACACACACACACAACTCCTATTTATTTTTTATTTTTTTTTTTTAAGTGGCCTCCAGCCTCCCCCAATAGCCACACCTCCACGGCCATTTTATTACCTTAAAATTAATTATCCTAACATATATGTAGCTACCCTAGTTGTGTTGAGTTAATCGAGCAGCAGATCTATATGGCATTCAGTGACTGTTGCCTCGTAGTCAATATCTGCAACTTTTGTCGGCTTTGGGGCAGATGCTTTCGTTCCCCTGAGGCAGAGCAAAACAGACCTAAGGAGGGAGAAAGACAGTGGACATCTCATCCAGGCTGTAACATAACTTCTGGGCTGCTGCTTCTGTTCGGATATTACCTCCGCAAGACGGGCGTAGAAGCATCTTGCACTTGGTCGCATCCCACCAGAGGTTGTGAACACCAGAGGAGTGAAGCTGCCATGATAAATGTTCAGAATTCTATCCCCATATTCCCTTAACTTGTCGTTCTTGTTCCTCCTGTGTGCAGCAACGAGAGCTAAGTTACGGTGACATGCGGCCATGGGATAAAAAATCCTGATGTCGAAGAAGATCCGCTGTCCTCGGGTCCAGAATCCTTGAACACTGACATTAACACGGGCTTCGTTGGATGTGTTTGAAGTCCTATGTTGGAAATTCTCACCGTCCAAGGGAAGGACGGTCGGTTCTACCCAGACATCAAGACAGATTTCCTTCAACATATTTGTAGTGAGATCCCTTACTTTGTCATGCCTCATGCATATGAAGCACCCTTTCTTACACACAATGGCGTGATCGACGTCATAGGAAGAGCCACACACGCATTGGGAGGGCAAATCTTCTACTGGCCTACCGTACCTTAGAGCAATGGCATCAGTCAATTCTTGTTTATTGAGACTGAAACCATTTGCCCTTATCAGTAACGGAGTTAACCAGTTCGAGGCGCCCACCTCCTGCGCTATAACTACTTTTCTTTTTCTTCAAATTCTCTAGTATTTGCAGCATCAGTTGCTGCAACTTATCACCTTGACCCTGCTGTCGTTCTGTCGTAATGAACCGTTGAATCTTGTTTACTTCGCTGGTATCAACCTCGCCTGTTGCATTCTGAGCTATTATGTGGTCGGTGAGGGAAGCCGTGAACTGAGTTTTGATGTTCATTGGCAGAAATCTCCTCTGGATTGGTCAATCCCATTCCTTTCACTCTCGGTGGCAGTGCAAGGAGTGATCTTTCTGCTGGGGTTAAGTGAAGGCGTTTCATTAATTTGGGAAAGAAATTGACGCTGATAGCTTCTTCCAGAGGGTGGAGGAGGGGTCCGATATCAGGGATAGTGCACATCAGGCAGTTCCAGCGATGCTTGTTTTCGTGGGTGAAGCCGCAAAAGCCGCATGTGGCTCTGTGTTAGCAATATCAGAGAGAGCTTGGATTTCCCTAACCAACTCATTCACTTTTCCCGTTACGTACTCCATCTTGAAGTCCGTCGTGCCGATTACTGCGCCTAGGTGTCTTTGGCCTTCCTTTGTTATTTTGACCTCACTTCCACCGAACACTTCCATTGCCCGTTCATAATGTTCTGGCTTCACAATGAGGAAGGAACTTGCTGGCATTTGGGTGGTACCCTATTTGTGGACCATATGATGTTAACAGGTCCCACCACTATTTTATGTCCTCTACTTTTCCTGCTCCTGTAAGGTCGTCAGCATACGCCACTTGCTTGACCTCGGTTGTTTCAAATTTTATTGTGTTGGAGCACGGATAGGCCTATTGCATACATTGCTATTGCAACAGGGTCCCCCTGCGTTGTTCCCTCAATTGACTGTATCACCTCTTAGAGCCTTGATGTTTACAATATAGAGGTCTGATGGATTCCTATAGGTGTTTTCAACATACACTGCAAAGCTTGGAGACTTGATCTTGATGTTGTACGGTGTGGCCTTGCGGTTAAGTATGTTGGAAGCTTCAACCAGGCCTCACAATCACGCTGCTCAAATATCGTTCTCATGGCGTGAATGACACCTTCCCCTCCAGCCTGGTGGCCAGCACAAACTTGCAGGTTCCCTGCCGCTACCCTGACATTATTCTTTACCACCTTCATTATACATTTTCCAATGATCCGCCTCAGCACTTCCCCCACCCGTATAGGCCTACATCCTGGGTTCTTATCCAGAGGAATGAGGCAGCAGGCAGTCAGAGCGTGGAGGAGGTGGGAGCACGCGGTTGCTAGCTTTCTTGCAAGAGCGGCAATGGCATTGCAGAGATCACTTGTTACAGGGCCAAACTTGTTAGTGCTTAGGATGACTCTCCAACCGCTTACAACCAGGCCTGAAGGGCAGGCCCCTCCCTGAGTTTTCAGTGCTTTTTTCCACATCATCTCTCCTGTTATTTTCTCGAGCAGGACTGCATTTGGTGGGATATAGTCACTCTGGAACCTGATGTCTTCCTCTTCTCTTGTGGGGGGATGTTTTTCCTTCGGTTATTTTAATGTCTCTCTGTTTATTGGCAAAACATCACCGGAGGATTCTTCTGTGAGAGATCTGACCGCCAAAGACACTTTTCCCAATCGCATTTTATTTCCAAACTTTCTTGCAACGTCATTTGTGTTTTGCTTTCCGTCTCCTATAAATTTTAGTCTCTCCTGCAGTGTTCTTGCTTCACATAGGAGATCAATAAGGGCCCCCATTATGCTACATTGTCAATCTTCTATTCATTGCTGCCACATTTTCTTTGTGCTTAGTCCTTGAGTGTGTCCTCTGACAGAATAGATGGGGTATTATTGCCAGTATTTGAAGAGCCAAAGGGGCAAGGCAGCAGTCCTGAGTGTACTCGGATATGAGGCGAGTCATCTCCCGAATCATTTCTACTACTACTTACTACTACATTGCTGTCACTTGGAATCGAGTATGATGATCATCCAGCTATGAATTATTAAGTATGTCACCTTCGTTGGTGAGCTCTTAGGTGACTCAAGAGGTCAATACAGGAACGGCAGGGCCGTCCACAGATGCTGCATGTGTGAAAGGCTACATCTACTATGGGAGGGACGACGGCAGCGTTTTTCTGGCGCTGACATTTGTCTGTCTCGGTATGCAGTTGGGCTAACTCGAAAGTCGTGACACCTTTGTGTGATGCTCCTTCAAGCATTACTTTTACCTATATCCTCTTCACCACTGATCGGCTTGTTAGCCGCTTGGGCGATTGGTTACGTCTCTGTTACGCACTGTTGGAAAGTGCTGGGCATGCACTGGCTTCACTGGGCACGCACTGGTACGGTGTGGAGTGATCGTCTCCTAGGTGAGGGGGTCGATTTGGCACTTTCTCAGGTTTGTCTTAAGTCTATCCTTATACCTTTTCCAATGCCCTCCAAAGTTATGTTTATCATTCGTTACGTGGCTGTAAAGTAGCTGCTTTGGCAGTCTACTGTCGTCCATGCAGGTAACATTGCCAGTCCAACGTAGTTGTTCATGGATAATGGTAGCTTCGATGATCGTACAGTTGGCGTCAGGGAGAATCCTAGCATTTGTTCTCTTGTCTTCCAGCGAACTCAGAGGATGGAACATAGACTATGTTGGTGAAAGTTTTCAAGTGTCTTGAGGTATCTCCTGTATGAGACCCATTTCTCGCTGCCATACAAGAGGGTGGGGAAGGGCCACTGCTCGATTACACGTGCAACTCTGTAGATAATTTCAGCTCCCTACAGCTGAAGACAGGGGTACAAAGTCTGCCAAAAGCTTGAGATGCACATCTGATCCAATGTTGAATCTCTTCATCAATGTCTCTGGTGGTGGACAGGTGGGAGCCAAATTACTGGAAGTGGGCAACATTAGAAAAATTAGTACCATTATGTCGGATGGATGGTGGGGTTTTGGTTGAACCAGGGGTAGGCTGAAAGAGAATCTGAATCTTATGAACATTCACCTGATTTTTTAAATTTTGCTTGCATACAGCAGCTAGTTTATTGTGCACTCCACACTTATCCTGTGAGCAGTAGCACAAAAAAGATTACAAAGTATAGGCCACAAAGGGTGTTTACCAGACCCCAGTGATTTTGATATTATGGCAATGAATGTTACAGAGTATTTCCAGTATATTGTTTGTTTATGTCAGGATATGGATTTTTGATTAGGTACTCCATGCAAAGTGTGGATAAAGCCTTAGTATATCAGCTATCTTGTCATCAGAGATAAAGTGTTGTACCATTACATACACAGTGAGCTTGGATCTATCTCTATAAGGTTCTATTTTTTCACAGTCTAAGACATTTAGCAGTCATTCACCTCCTTGAACTCATCCTCCCCATCCAATGTTGGAGCGAATGCACTGATGAAGAAGGCATGACGTGGGTGATTCAATGGGACTCTGAGCGTCACGAGACGCTCGTTGATCCCAAAAGGCACATTGATTAGCCTATATAGGTTGGATTGGCGAATGGCAAAGACAACTCCGTAAATGCGGTTTCTCTCCACAGCAGGCTTATGCTTCCAGAAGAATGTATAGCCTGACCCCGTTCTGTGAGTCGACCCTCGTCTGGGAGTCAGGATTCATACACGCACACACACATACACGCACACACGCATGCACACACACACACGACAGTACAAAACAATAGACATTGTTTTAGCAGTTGGCAACCTTCCTCCCCTTCAGTTCCCTCCCTAACCTTCCTACCTTGTGCCTTTCACTCCCTCCTTTAACCCCTACCTTCCCACCCCTTATTCCCTTCCAAACTTACCTCTCTCCAAGTCACCACATTTATCTACGACACACATATGATCCCCCCCCCCCCCCCATCTCTCTCTCTACACCTATGACAACGCCCCCTTATCTCCCAGTCTCCTCCCATTCTTACTTTCTCTCCCTTATCTTCCCTCAGTCCCTCTCCCCCATCTCCCCAGGCCGGTCCCTGATATACACTGTCTCTTATCTCCATAGTGAGAGAGATATAATATGAGATAATGACCATCGCCGCCTCTTTACCTCCTGATGAGTGACTGGGTTGATGAGTGAGTGGCCTAATGAGTGTTCATAGGTCACAGCCGTAACTTAAAAGCATATGTGTTTGCAATGCTTAAATGCTATGACAGGAATAAATTGTGCGCTGATAGATGTTAGGGTAAAGTAAGCTGTGGATAAATTTGTTTAGGTTAAGCTTGGTCAGGTTAGATTAGGTTAAGCTAGCGTATGTTTGGTAAGGTTAGGTTATATTAAGTAATGTTCAGTTAACTTAGGTTAGGTTCTATTAAGGTTGGTCAGTTTAGGTTATGTCAAGCTAGGATAAGTTAAATTAGATTATGTTAAGTAGATTAAGTCTGGTTAGGTTAGGTTTAGTTAAATTAGGTTAGGTTAGATAAGGTTAGGTTAGGTTTAGTTAAATCAGGTTAGGTTAGGTTAAGCATAATTAGGTTAGGATAAGCAAGATTAGGTTAGGGTGGAAGGCCGGGGAAGATAATGAGAGGAAAAGAGTCAGTCAGTTCACAACAGTTGAAGCTGATACGACACACTCCAGAGCTGATGTCATGGCCACTTTAATAACCAAAACATTATGACTAACCACACACAAAATATTATAAATTCCCTGAAACCCATAACTAAAACAGTAAAAAATATATAATCAATAAATAAACAACAAAATAATTGTAGACTCGCCTGCTTAGTATGAACACAAAACATAAATAGTTGACTAAAATGTAGTGAGATGGACACTCCCATTGCGGAATGCCATGAGTCACTGGCCTGCTTCATGTTACTTAAGATTTTCGTATTAGTTACCAGCTGAAGGTCGTAACGTTGAGTACAACTCTCCTTGTGCTCTCGTAAACCACACCAAAGTGAGTACAGTATAATATAGAAGCTTTTCTTTATATTGTTATTAATAGTATACGTTGTGTATTATATGTTTTAACTAGTATACAGTACATTGTTATTATTAGTATTATTGTTCTTCCTAGTATACATTATTACTAGTATACCTTGTTAGTACTACTATACATTGTTATTATTAGTATTATTGTTCTTCCTAGTATACATTATTACTAGTATACCTTGTTAGTACTACTATACATTGTTATTATTAGTATTATTGTTCTTCCTAGTATACATTATTACTAGTATACCTTGTTAGTACTACTATACATTGTTATTATTAGTATTATTGTTCTTCCTAGTATACATTATTACTAGTATACCTTGTTAGTACTACTATACATTGTTATTATTAGTATTATTGTTCTTCCTAGTATACATTATTACTAGTATACCTTGTTAGTACTACTATACATTGTTATTATTAGTATTATTGTTCTTCCTAGTATACATTATTACTAGTATACCTTGTTAGTACTACTATACATTGTTATTATTAGTATTATTGTTCTTCCTAGTATACATTATTACTAGTATACCTTGTTAGTACTACTATACATTGTTTTTACTGGTATTCATTATTACTAGTATATTTGATGGGTGGGAGGGAAACACAGTGATGAACTGACTTCAATACTCTAACGTTTCGGGCTACATATGGAGAGAGTGATACAGTGCAACATATGGAGAGAGTGATACAGTGCAACATATGGAGAGAGTGATACAGTGCAACATATGGAGAGAGTGATACAGTGCAACATATGGAGAGAGTGATACAGTGCAACATATGGAGAGAGTGATACAGTGCAACATATGGAGAGAGTGATACAGTGCAACATATGGAGAGAGTGATACAGTGCAACATATGGAGAGAGTGATACAGTGCAACATATGGAGAGAGTGATACAGTGCAACATATGGAGAGAGTGATACAGTGCAACATATGGAGAGAGTGATACAGTGCAACATATGGAGAGAGTGATACAGTGCAACATATGGAGAGAGTGATACAGTGCAACATATGGAGAGAGTGATACAGTGCAACATATGGAGAGAGTGATACAGTGCAACATATGGAGAGAGTGACACAGTGCAACATATGGAGAGAGTGATATACTGTAGTCTTGCAGTGACATATTGATACATTGTAACTGTTATACTGATACGCTGTGTTTATACATCATCTTTAATTGATGTATAGTGAGTGGAGAGAACTGTATCAGGAAGAGGATGGGATGAAAACAGATAAAAACAAGTGACAGAGAACATTGCTGACCTTGGCTATTGCCGCTTTACATGCAAAAGGTTGTGTCTGTGTGTGTGTGTGATGGCGTTCAATAACCTGTTGACACTTCCGGCACATTAATATTTACGTGATTTTTTTTTTTTTTTACGGGAATTAGCCCACCCGGCCACAGGTCACTGACCCCACACCGGGGCCTAGGGGGCGGGAAAAAAAAAAAAAAAAAAAAAAAAAAAAAAAAAAAAAAAAATAATAATAATAATTCATAGTAAATAAAATTTATAATAAAAAATAAAACTTAAATAATAATAATTCATAATAAATGAAATTTATACAAAAATAAAATAATTAAAATAATAATAACAATAATAAAAATAACATTAATAATAATAATAAATAATAATAAAGAACTCTAAAGAAAAAAAAAGAAAAAATCAATAGTGAGAAACGATTTATGTACAAAATGTTGTGTTGTCAAAGTAAGAGAAACAATTGAAACCCTGCAATTGTGTGTTATTGTTGTAGCGTGTATATGTGTTCGATTGTTTCTTGTATGCTTTCTGTGAAGGTGTTTTTTTTTTTGGTTTTTTTAGAGAGAGAGAAAGGAGAGGTGAAAGAAAATTAGAGGTGGGGGAAGGAAGTTATAGTTCGGAAATTGAAGAAATTTAGGAGGTAAGAGAGGGCGTGCTGACCGCCTTGCTAAGCTAATAGTGTTAGGGTTGTGTCATGGGTTAGTTATTGTCTGTCGGTAGAGGCACTAGACATCCTACCCTGTCCCATATATGGGTGTTTTAAGGGCCTTATTTCATATTCCGCCGACTCTACTGGCGGATGCTGGTCTAGGGAGGTTGTCTATTGCCTGGCCGTGTAGATCAGGGGTGGTAATGGACCTTTTGAGATTTGGTAACTTTTTGGGAACCATGTATGGTTGTTGTCATTATCTGGTGGGAGTCTTTGAAGGAGTCCTTGATCTGACCGTTCTATCTTTCGCCAGATTCTGCTGGCCAGGGTGTGCAACTGCTGGTTGATGGGTTTTATTCTCAGGTCTCTATGTATCTCGGCTGTGGTTCTGCTGAAGGGGCATCTTTCACCTGTGACGAATCTTAGGGCTTCATTTTGGACCACCTGTAATTTTAATATTTGAGTGGTGCTCATAGTATGAAGAGGTACTGCTGAATAAGTTAATATCGGTGTGATAAATGATGTCACCAGGTGGAGTTTTATTTTCTCGGGAAGCACTTTAAAGCAGTATAGCTTTCTCAGCTCTCTTCTTGCCTTTTCCTTCCTGGTGTGGACATGATGGGAGTAACCTGTTGTGGATATATGAAGGCACAGGAGGGTGTCTCTGCTTTTGTATCTGGGCATTATTGGTTACTAATGGATGGGTTTTCCTTCTGCATAAGGGTATCACTGTGAATTTCGGGAGACTGGTTTGTATTTTCCATTGTTTTTCGTAATTATTTACCCTTTCTAATTCCCGCCTCGTGTTGTCGGCCTGTAACGCTCGCGATTTTCCTTGATGTGTTGTTATTTGAGTGATGTCATCTGCATACATAATATCTTCGTTACCTATTCTAGTGGGAGGCAGGGTGTCACTTGTGTAGATAATATATAGGGTGGGGGAGAGGACGCTCCCCTGAGGGACTCCGCTCATGAGTGGGTAGGTCTCTCCTGTGTGTTGTCCTACCCTCAGTCTGTGAGTTATGAGTGTGTATGTCGGGGAGGAGGAGGATGGGTGTGGGAGGAGGTTGGGTGTGGGAGGAGCGTGGGTGTGGGAGGAATGTGAGTATGGGGGTATTAATCAGTTTCATTGTACGCTTTTCTGCCAACAGATGGACCAGTTGACTTATGTAGCCAACTTCCATGATGATGATGCTGTGAAGAAGATGTCCTACCAGCCACTTGGTAACACTGGTAAGCCTGGCTTATCACTTGGTAACACTGGTAAGCCTCACTTATCAATTGGTAACACTGGGGAGTAGTAAGACTCATTTGTCACTTGGTAACACTGGTGTCGGAAATTTGATCCGCTTCCCTTAACAACAATATTGTGAAAAGAAGGTGAATCAAGCCAGTAAGGTGGTAAGTCTCATAAGGTCGTTCACACACCTAGATGGTCCGTCCCTCATAACGCTCCTCAAAGGCCAAGTGCCTCCCCAATTAGAGTACTGTCTCTCCGTCTGGCCCCCAAAATAGGCAAGTCTGTCAATTAGTGGAAAATGTCCGCAGGAATGACAGGACCAGACTGGTGCCTTCCCTCCCGCGCCTCAGGTACCCAGAGAAATAAGAACGTCTGCAGCTCTCCAACTTATACTAAAGGTGGACAAGGAGAAACAAGTCCAGAAAACTGTGAGGGCGAACTTTTCGGAGTGGAAATTGTGAGCTCTTGGAATAGCCTGCCAGAGAGTGTTGTGATGGCACCGAGTGTGAGCTGTTTCAAAATCATACTTGACCAACAGAGCAGGTTCAGATACATTCAGTAACCAATGTATGCCCAGTAGTTGCCAACAGTACGTAACAGAGACGTGACCGACCGCCCAAGTGGCTAACGAGCCGATCAGAGTGAAGAGGATAAAAGTAAAAGTAAAACAAATGAGTCGTTTTGAGAAAGGATAACCCCAAAATGTCGTTTAAGGCTTATATCCATTGAGTTTCTTTATTATTTATTTTCCTATGTACATAAATTGATCATGTTATTAATTATATCTGTATGTATATACTTTTTAATCTTCATGACAAGATTAATGTTTATGCTTACGTCAGAGTTTTTATTATTATCGTTGTGATGCATTAGATACCGTATTGAAGAGAGAAAACGAGATGTTACAGATCCCCAACTTCGATAATTGTTGGGGTCTAAAAAGTTAATCTTCAGGTGAAAAATAAACTAAAGAATATATCTAATCTTAATGTGACCTATTCCCTCTAAACTCATTCTTAATCCACACTTCCACTTCCTCATCCCTTGTGTATACTGACCAGGACTAAGCGTGTCGAGGATATCTCTAGGTGGAGGACCTCTGGGGGACATGTACGGCAGTAACAAAGAGGAAGAGTATATAGCCACTGTTCATCTGGCTCTCAAGTCTGGCATTAACTACATCGACACGGCTCCCTGGTATGGCAATGGTCGGAGTGAAGAAGTGATTGGTAAGGTGAGTCCTGTGGGGTGAGAGGGAGCAGGGCCGGATTAACCATGAGGCACTTGAGGCACTGGCCTCAGGCCCCCCGACTCTAAGGGGCCCCCAAATCCAAACATTCTCGAAGTTGAAGCATATAAAACATGAACTTCGTTCAACGATGTCCTAGCAACATCTCAACTTTCTGTCTCATGAACATTGAATGTGTTATTTTGCAGAAGCTTAATATTGATGAAATCATTGATATATATATATATATATCTATATATCTATATATATATATCTATATATATATATATATATATGCAAGTAAATCACTGTAGGTGCGTGTGATCTAGGTATATGCTGATAACCACAAGGAAAGAAGAAAACACGAAGTTCCCAAGCGCTTTCGTGTAATTCACATCTTCAGGGATGAGTACAGACTAGAGAAAGAAATACAAACCAAGGTGTATATATACAGAGGAGGGTGAGACCAGGTCCACAATGGTCAGGTATTAGGTAATGACCCTACTCATCTTTAAATAGCACACAACGGTTGGTGGTCAGGTCAGATGGTCAGGTGACCCGGCCTTCTCACCTGGTCACAAATCTTCTTAATTACAAAATTGTCCAGCTTGTACATGCCGTTACTCAGATTCATGTTGAATGCTTCTGTATGTTTAATAAGACTAGATTCTATGATGTTCCTACTATCAATTGAATTACATGGTAATATTGAGGAGGCATTATCCCAGTCAATGCAATGCTTGTTATCCCTCAAATGAACAAACAGAGCATTGGATTCCTGGCCTGTCCTAACACTGTATTTGTGTTGTTTAATTCTAGTTGCAAGATCTTTTCCTGTCTGGCCTAAGTAAAACATATTACATTCCTTGCAAGGAACTTTATAAATGCAACCAATTGTGTTGTTGGGGGAGTTCTTGATTTACATTTGTTTAACAGTGCACGAGTTTTTAAATGCCACATTGACGTTCCAGGTTTTTAGTTGTGAAGGAATGTGTGAAAAATTTTTGTGAAATGGTAATATTAAGATATTCTTATGGTCATGGGTGGGCTTGGGATGAGTTCTATAAAAAGTTTTCTTAGTAATGTTTAGGCATTTGTCTATGAAAGATCTGGGGTATTTTAGGTTTGAGCCAATATTATATATATATTTGTATTCCTCATCGATGAATTCCGGACTGCAAATTCTCAAGGCACGTAAAAACATTGTTGAAAATACTGACCGTTTGACTTTATTATGGTGGGCAGAATAATAATGAATGTATGAACACACATTAGTCGGTTTTCTATAAATACTGAACTTAAAAGTGTTACCTATTCTGAGTATCAGACAGTCTAAGAATGGCAATTTACAGTCTTGCTCTAATTCCACAGTGAATTTGATCGAGGGGGCTAAGTTGTTAAGTTGTGGCAGGAAAGCTTTTAGGTCCTCATTACATGGCCAGAGACATAATACATCATCAACATATCTAAACCAGACTGCTGAGGGTGGTAAAACTATTAAGTAATATGATTCTATTCTTATTAAACATACCGAAGCATTCAACATGAATTTGAGTAACGGCATGTACAAGCTGGACAATTTTGTAATTAAGAAGATTTGTGACCAGGTGAGAAGGCTGGGTCACCTGACCATCTGACCTGACCACCAACCGTTGTGTGCTAATTAAAGATTAGTAGGGTCATTACCTAATACCTGACCATTGTGGACCTGGTCTCACCCTCCTCTGTATATATACACCTTGATTTGTATTTCTCTCTCTAGTCTGTACTCATCCCTGAAGATGTGAATTACACGAAAGCGCTAGGGAACTTCGTGTTTTCTTCTTTCCCTGTGGTTATCAGCATATACCTAGATCACGAGCACCTACAGTGATTTACTTGCATATATATATATATATATATGCATATATATATATATACAGGTAGTCGTCGACTTACGACCTAGATTGGTTACGGCCGCCCGGTCGTAAGTTGATCTGGTCGTAAGTCGGCCTATGTTATAATTACCTTACGTATATTATAATGTGTAATGATAATATAATCATCTTTAAGTCATATTTTATCAACATTTTATCTGTTCATTATTGTTACGGTCGTCAGGTTTAAGTAAATCACTGCGTGTTTGTAATTGAGCGCGGGGATGCGCGCGGCTCCAGCTCCCGGCAGCGCCAGGAGGCTGGGGCCAAAACTGTCGTACCGCCGGTCGTAAAGTCGAACAGACGTAAGTCGCATAGGTCGTAAGTCGACGACTACCTGTATATATATATATATATATATATATATATATATATATACATATATATATATATATATATATATATATATATATTTTATGAAAATCCACAATGAAAACGTGGATAAGATAAATCTTGATAAAATCACACGGGAAAATGGAAACAACGGAGTACCTTAGCTTTCGTCTTTATTCAAGACATCTTCAGAGGCAACTGGATTACATGGACAGAGAGAGGCTTAAATATACAGGGTGACCTAAAAACATGAGGTCAGGTCAAAATGATGACATCCACTAATCCCCACACCAACACACACGTAGAGGAGCTTAAGAGAGTTATGCGTAACTGACAATGTGTTTAGTGCAAATGGGAAGTTCTACAAGCAAATATTTGGTATGAGCATGGGTAATTGTCTTTCTGCTCCTCTAGCTTGTATTTATATGGAGTTTTTTGAGTCTAGATTACTACCCAATATAGTGGACTTTATTCCTCCATGGTATAGATATGTAGATGATGTTCTTTGTCTTTGGCCTATAAACAGTGACCCATTTGAATTTTTAGACAAACTTAATAATATTGTCCCCAGTATCACGTTCAAAATTGAAAGAGAAATAAATGAATCCCTTCCATTTCTTGATATGCTTATCATGAGAAATGGCCAAAACTATAAATTCAAGGTATATAGAAAGCCCACACAGGTAGACAGTTTCATTCACCTTTTATCGAATCACCTTGAGTCTACCAAAATGTCAGTTTTTTCTGTTATGTTTTTAAGATGTCTGCGTATTTGTGACTCTGAATTTATTGACGATGAATTGAAACACATTCGTTCTATTGCACATAAACTTGGGTACCCTTCTGTGTTTGTTGATCGTTGTTTTAATAGGGCTAAAAAATCCTTTCATTCCTCTCAAACCAGACAAGTTCCTACACTTAAGAATATTTTGACTCTGCCCTATCGTAATGAATTTGTCCCGTTAGTTCGGTCCCTCAAGCTTCTAAATATTAATGTTGTTTTCAAGTATGACTCAACCATTACTAATATGTTAATAAGGAATAGCCCAAGTTTGAATGTAAATGGTAGTGTTTATTGTATTCCATGTAGCAAATGTAATTGTAATTATGTAGGTCAGACAGGAAAAACACTGCAGCTCAGAATCAAACAACATATGTATAATATTAGAACTGCATCTGAAAGCAGTGCCTTGTTCGTTCATGTTAGGAATAATAATCACCCCATTGCTTGGGAAAAAAGCTTAGAAGTTTTCAAATCATCTTGTGTCACAGAAAGACTTCTTGTTGAAGCTAGTTTGATTAAGGAATTAAAATCAATAAACCTTAGTGATGGTCAGTTAAAAACTGATAATATGTTACATAAATTTATTTGTCAGTGGCCCAAGGTTAAAAATGCTTTAAAAACCTTTGATCTAGATGTATGATAGTTATTTTGTGGGTCCCCTTTTTTTTTTTTTTTTTTTTTCTGACCTGACTTGACTAGTCACGTCACCACCCTTCTCTTAAGCTCCTCTACGTGTGTGTTGGTGTGGGGATTAGTGGATGTCATCATTTTGACCTGACCTCATGTTTTTAGGTCACCCTGTATATTTAAGCCTCTCTCTGCCCATGTAATCCAGTTGCCTCTGAAGATGTCTTGAATAAAGACGAAAGCTAAGGTACTCCGTTGTTTCCATTTTCCCGTGTGATTTTATCAAGATATATATATACATATATATATATATATATATATATATATATATATATATATATATATATATACACACACACACACAATTGGGTCTTCATTTACGCGGTCAATTGAACCCGTGGAGGTCTGCGTAAAACGAGAAACGCGTAAATGAAATAACAGAACATATGGGATTAATTGAAAGAGAGACTGGACCGACCCCTAAATTCCACTTTTTCTGACACAATACCAACGTTGTAGTAAAAATTACATCTTAATTTTATGATGGTATGCGCACATAATTAATAATTAAGAGAAATATCAATAATAATAAGTTTAACACTTACGTTAGTAGAAAAGCTGGGTCGGCACACGTGGATGGCGGCTGGTTCCGAGGCAGAGGGCAGATTAGTTGCCCTCCGGTGAATCACTTTCACTGCTCGCAGAGGTTTGCAGGGCCTCCCAGACAAACCCCTCAAAGTCCATATCTTCACTGTCAATATCACTATCACAACTTGGGCTGGCTGTGGTTGTGGTGGGTTGTGGGCGAGGACGTCCTCAATACTATGTTGACGACTAGCATTGATGTTGCCGAGATAGATCTGGATATACGACTCCATAAATTTCGTCAGATGGTTACTAGACGCTTCATACCAACTCGATGATTTCCTTCACATCATCATGGCTTAGTCCAGGTAATTCAATGTTTTTCTCTGGTGGTGGGGGTCCCGTGGCAGCCATTGTGAGTTATGAGGGGAATAGCGGCACAAGAGAGAACTGTATACGCGGAGAGAGAACAAAGAGACAGGCCCTGCTAGGTCAGCGAATTCTTCCCTCCCGTCGCAGGGGATGTCATATTACATTAAACCAATCACAGCTAGCGGGCCGATACATCATATGACGTCACCGATAACACAACAGCGCACCCCTCCCCGTGCCGCTTCCCCCTGCTTGTGGTCAGGGATGGTGGGAGGTTTGAATCCAAAATGGACCACGGCTGGACCGCCAGCTGCTCTCCATGTAAATGACCAAATTTACCACGTATATCAAGCATTTCAATTCTGGCAAGGCACCGTGTAAATGACAAAACGCGTAAACAAAAACTCAACTGGATCACGTTTACGTACAGTGATTTACTTGCATATACAGTGGCCCCTCCGTTAACGAACTCAATCCGTTCCAGAAGGTCGTTCGTTAACCGAAAAGTTCGTTAACCGAAACCATTGTTTCAATGGGTTTTTGGGTAATTGGTTCCAGCTCACCGAAAATTTCCTGAATTCAACAAAAATGGTAGAAAAGTTCACTTACTTTGAGGTGTGTATGTAGAAGGCTCCTGGATGATGATGATGGGATTTAGAATGGGGGTGGAGGAGAAGGAAGAAGAGAAGGCATTGGGGTGGAAGAGAAGTCACCCCATGGCGCCATTTCACACAATATTTTAGCTCTCTTGGTGTAATTCAAGAATATTTTCTTTAAATCAACACTGCACTGCATTATATATTGTCAATAAATAAAATATATTTCAAAATGACCAATAATTTGCGTGGAAACACAGAAAAAAAGCGTTTAGTTGAAGAGAGTCTCAAGCAAGATGTTACCTCCAGTGAAAACAGAGAGAGACTAACTCCTGTTTGCTGTGTTAAGAGGCTGGATGCCGCGCATTAAACTAGTCACTTTACCTTCAATTGTGTTCAATAATTGTTAAAATGACTAAAAAATTGAATATTAAACTTTTAAAATTATTGAATAGTATAAACTTCTTGATATTTACTAAAATAGTAAGGAATTTAAGCCCTAGAACCGATTAATGTATTGGCGGACTGATACTAAAGCTGGTTGCCCGGTCAGTGCAAGCGAAAACATGTTGAGGTCGGTTCGTAAGAACTTCGTTAACCGAATTTTTTTTCGTTAACCGAATTGAAGATCCTTATGGAAGGCAGGTCGTTAATCGAAATTACGTTAACCGAGGTGTTCGTTAAACGAGGGGTCACTGTATATATATATATATATATATGTATATATATATATATATATATATATATATATATATATATATATTGTGATATCCCAATTTACGCGGTCAATTGAACCCACGAGGTACCACATAAAACGAAAACCGCGTAAAGTGAAAAACAGAACATATGGGATTAATTCCAATAGAGACTGGCCCGACCCCCAAACTCCACTTTTTGACGACACAAAACTACGTTGTAGTAAAAATATTATCTTAATTTTATGATGGTATACACACACACACACATAATATAGAAGAGAAATATCAATACAGTCATGCGCCGGTTAACGTCCGACCGAACAACGTCCGATCACATATACATCCTGCCCCTTGTTTATACAGGTATTCAAATAAATTTCTATCTTACAAGAATCCCTCCAGTGTAAGTTATATTCACTGTGAAATCTTATCTCAAATAAATAAACAAACAAAAGCCAGACATTCTGTCACCTCACCTCCCGCCCCCTCCCCCCTGTCTTCCCACCCTCCTTGTGTTCCCAGACAAAAGATTGGCAATTTCTTTATGTTTATTTTATATAATATCTCAGACTAAAGGTAGGATAATATAATTTGCATTGCTGAAATCCTTGCAAGACAAGAGATTAATTTAAATACAAGCATCGTATATTTTGCTCAAGATATAAAAAACGTAGTCCATTACAGTAGTGTACAATACTGTAGTACATTTTACAAAAAGTTTTTCAACTGTATTTTTGGGTAGATTTACATAAATTTCTTCATTTATTTTGATCCATTTACATGCACACACCATACTAAAAGAACCGTAATAGAAATAAATGACCTTAGTGCAAAGCTGGAGTGCACATGTACTAATTTGATTACGGTGTGGGGTATGGAATGTTTGGGTTCACACTTAGGATGGGATGGAGAAAGGAAACTCACAATGTGCTCTCTGTATACATGTTGTATTGGATGTACAATGCAACTTGGTGCTGAGAAGTGGCAGCATGGTTACAAGCGTGATGTAGAGAGAGCTTGTTGGCGAGGATGCTCAGAGGAGGACAGCTTGTGGGTCGCCATGCTCGCCGGCGGGAGCAAGGACCGCCAGGCAGCGGCGGAGGAGGTGGTGTTGCTTGCTGCAGCTGTAGCTAGAAGAAGAGAGAGGTCACCACAAGGTCAGGTCTTAAATAGCGGGGGTAGACGTGGCTTAGTAGTTGACCTCCGTGATGTATGGCGGCGCTGGTTGACCCAGACCACGAGGCATACACTGGGGAATTCGCGGGGTCGGCTACACAGCGACAAACAGCGTTTGTAGGGGAGAAATCCACTACAATACTCCCCCCCTTCCCTCCAGGCGGTGTAGGAGACTTGTTGTCTGCAGGGTTGCATGGCACATGTGAGGCAGAACGGGCAGTGCATGCCACATGTGAGCCATAACGGCGATGGCGTGGATGAGCCGGCCGCTAGAGGAGACAACTGTCTAGATACACAATATCTGTGGGAGTAGAGAGGGAGAAAAAGGGTGTGTGGAGGCGATGAATGTTGTGCTTCCCTCACGGCAGGTACAGAGTCGACAGATGCGCCTGTTGGGGTGTGTGGGCCTGGGTCAGGAGCAGGGGCTGCATCAGCAGAAGCGGATGAGGGCTCGTGACAGCAGCTGGGTGCAGGACATTAGCAGGGAGTACCTGGGGGAGAAAAGAGGGGTGTGTGGGTCCACACTCAGGCGCATGGGCTGCGTCGGGAGCAGGGGCTGCATCAGGAGGAGCGGCAAGGGGTACTGCTGGGCCGGGGGCGGCGTCTGAGGCACGACGGGTGTGTTGGGGTCGGTAGGACGTGGTGCTTGGGGCAGGAAGAGGAGCGGCTGTCTGCTTAGAGTAGCAGAGCTGCTCTAGGGTGTCTAACCTGCGGTTTAGAGACAGTAGCTGTAGAGCCAATGAGCGCTGCTTCTGGGTGGATAAGCCAGCCTTCCATGTTGCTTGAAGACTGAGAGCGTGATCTTTTCTCCTCCATCCTGAGTGAGTGCAAATCTCCGGGGGTCACCATTTGTGGGGTTATGGGTGGTTTGGTTCACACTCAGGATGGGATGGAGAAAGGAAACTCACAATGTGCTCACTGTATACATATTGTATTGGATGTACAATGAAGCTTGGTGCTGGGAAGTGGCAGCGTGGTTACAAACGTGATGTAGAGAGAGCTGGTTGGTGAGGATGCTCAGAGGACAGCTTGTGGGTCGCCATGCTCACCGGCGGGAGCGAGGACCGCCAGGCAGCGGCGGAGGAGGTGGTGTTGCTTGCTGCGGCTGTAGCTAGAAGAAGAGAGAGGTCACCACGAGGTCAGGTCTATGCGTGGCTTAGTAGTTGACCTCCTTGATGTATGGCAGCGCTGGTTGACCCAGACCACGAGGCATACACTGGGGAATTCGGGGGGTCAGCTACTCAGCGACAAACAGCGTTTGTAGGGGAGGAATCCACTACAACGGTACTAAAATTGTTTTGTCTAGTGCAAATTATAGCATGTTTATATTCAAGTTAATCAGTATGTTACAAGAATCCCAGCTATGTTAATTATATTCACCCAGGTCTTTTCACTGGCTTTTTATAAGAGAGAAGCTTATTCACTTAAGAACTGATAAATATACACGTGTTAGACCTGGGCCTGTGCCAACTGTCAAACGTACTACCTCCCCTACCCCCATGCCCCCTCGCACCCTCTCTCTCCTCTATCTGCCCGGTGTTGCTGGAATCCTTGTAAAAGTGAATAATTTTAATATAAACGTCATGTATTTTGCACAAGATATAAAAATTAATCACCTGTATCACATTACAGTAGTGATTTAAGAGTAAAAGTGTATATGTACGTATATAGTATTCCACATACACGTAAGTATAAATACAAAGTTTATGTGATGACCAGACAACGTCCATTTCGGTTAATGGTTAAAATCACGTTTCCTAGAACGCATCTAGGACGTTAACCGGCGCATGACTGTAATAGAATAAAATACTGTACCAGGTAAAAGAAAAATCAAGGTGTAACACTTACATCAGGTTATGTTCGGTTAGAAAAAATAAAGGTTTAACACTTACCTAAGGTTAGGTTAGGAAAAATCCAGGTTTAACACTTCCGTAAGGTTAGGTTAGGTTAGGAAAAATAAGGGTTAGGTTAGGAAAAATAAAGGTTAGGTTTAACACTTACGTTAGTAGAAGAGATGGGTCGGCATACGGGGATGGAGGCTGGTTCCGAGGCAGAGGGCAGATTACTGGCCCTCAGGTGAATCACCATCACTATCCACCACAGCTGTCAGGGCCTCCCTGACAAATCCCTCAAAGTCACCTTCACTGTCACTATCACTAGCTCGGGCTGGCTGTGGTGGGTTGCGGGTGAAGAACTCGGTAATGCTTTTTTGACGGCTAGTGTTGATGTTGTCTTGATATACCTTCATGTACGGCTCCATAGCCTGCACCAGCCGGGTACGGAAGACTTCATAGCAGTCATGGTCGTTGGAAAGGAAGAGCTTCAGTTTCTCTGCACACTCGATGGCACCCTTAACATTGTTGTGTGTTAACTTGTGTTCTTCTGGGGTTGAAGCACCACCTGCCTCTTGACTGACGTGATCATCTTCCAACATCTCGTCGGCAGTCATTTCAGGATCTCTGATCACCTCCAGGATGTCTTCGTTGGTCTCGGAGAAGCCTTCAGCTGTAATACTGTGTGCAGCTTCTCTTGCAAGGTCCAATGCCACTGTAACAGACTGAACCTCACCAGTCACAGGTTGACTCTGCCTCTTACCTGGTGGTAAAGAGGACGGTGATGCGCTCCTTCTGCAACTTCCGGCCCCGAATCTTGGTGGCAGACTGGACAACGAAGGTCTTGGTAGGTCGTCGGTGTACTGTCCTTCCTCCATAACCTCATGTAAGAACGGAGGAAAATCTCTAACCACCACACGGTCAGCACTCGCTTCTTCACTACCAATGTTAATGTTGGTGATCTTGTTCCTCTTCTTAAACCTATGCAGCCAACCAGAGGAAGCATTGAAGGGTTTGGGCTCTGCAATTCCCATCTTACGTGACACTGCTGCGTACAGTTCACGGGTGTACTCTTGAACGGATCGCATGTCCACCGCCGTGTTGTGTCGCGCCTGACGAATCAAGTAACTCACCAGCAAATTTTCAACCTTTAGCAGCACCTTGTTCTGGCAATACTGGATCATTGAAGCACCTGCAGACTTTGTGATTCTCATGTGTTCTTTGATCTTGGCTGCATCCTTCTTAATAGTACGAATCGTAGATTCGTTGACTCCATGCTGGCGCGCGAGATCAGCTTGATATGTTCCTTTCTCCAACTCTTGAATAATCTTGTATTTCACTTCGTAGCTTAGGGAACGTCGTATCTTCTTTGGCTTAGGGCGGCTGGGTCCAGGTAATGCAAGGTTTTTCTCAGGGGGCGGTGGTCCGGCAGAAGCCATTTTACAGAACAATAGATACTGGTTTACATGGTGTGGCCTGGAGGGATGCAACTGACGCGGCTAGGTCAAGCGTCGTCTTTCCTCCCTCCCGCAGGTGGACACGTGGCCCAATCACAGTCTGATACGTTATATGACGTCACCGATAACGCAACAGAGACATCCACTGCGCAACCTACCCGCGCGGCTTGCCCAAGCAGGAGCGTTGAATCTAAAAATAGTGTCGCGCCAGACACTCTCCGCGTATGTGAATAGATGCACAGCGTAAAATGAAAGTCCAGTTCTGGCGAGGTACCACATAAAGCGAAACCGTGGAGAGAGAGAGAGAGAGAGAGAGAGAGAGAGAGAGAGAGAGAGAGAGAGAGAGAGAGAGAGAGAGACTACCCATGAATACACCAAGGTAATTCCACACTTTAATTACCCTCTACACCAACACTCACATTTTCAGACTTCAACCTCAAAACGCTTACAGTACTTCTCTCCGTGTAGGCCCTGAAGGACGTCCCCCGCAGCGCCTACTACATCGGTACCAAGGTGGGCAGGTACGAGCAAGACTTGGAGAAACAGTTCGATTTCTCAGGCAAAAGAGTCGAGCAGAGCGTCGATGCAAGCCTCAAGCTGCTGGGACTCAACTATGTTGATGTAATACAGGTGTGTCATGAGGCGGGTGTTATGTGTAGGTGTGTCATGAGGCGGGTGTTGTTGTGCAGGTGTGTCATGAGGCGGGTGCTGTTGTGCAGGTGTGTCATGAGGCGGGTGTTGTTATGTGCAGGTGTGTCATGAGGCGGGTGTTGTTATGTGCAGGTGTGTCATGAGGCGGGTGTTGTTATGTGCAGGTGTCATGAGGCGGGTGTTGTTATGTGCAGGTGTGTCATGAGGCGGGTGTTGTTATGTGCAGGTGTGTCATGAGGCGGGTGTTGTTGTGCAGGTGTGTCATGAGGCGGGTGTTGTTATGTGCAGGTGTGTCATGAGGCGGGTGTTGTTATGTGCAGGTGTCATGAGGCGGGTGTTGTTATGTGCAGGTGTGTCATGAGGCGGGTGTTGTTGTGCAGGTGTGTCATGAGGCGGGTGTTGTTGTGCAGGTGTGTCATGAGGCGGGTGTTGTTGTGCAGGTGTGTCATGAGGCGGGTGTTGTTGTGCAGGTGTGTCATGAGGCGGGTGTTGTTGTGCAGGTGTGTCATGAGGCGGGTGTTGTTGTGCAGGTGTGTCATGAGGCGGGTGTTGTTATGTGCAGGTGTGTCATGAGGCGGGTGTTGTTGTGCAGGTGTGTCATGAGGCGGGTGTTGTTGTGTAGGTGTGTCATGAGGCGGGTGTTGTTGTGCAGGTGTGTCATGAGGCGGGTGTTGTTGTGCAGGTGTGTCATGAGGCGGGTGTTGTTGTGTAGGTGTGTCATGAGGTGGGTGTTGTTATGTGCAGGTGTCATGAGGCGGGTGTTGTTATGTGCAGGTGTGTCATGAGGCGGGTGTTGTTGTGTGTTTCATGTATCTTAATTTCAGTATCTCAATGGCAACCTAACTTAACTTAACCTTTTCTCAGGTTCATGACTTAGAGTTTGCTGAGAGCCTTGACATTATCCTGGAGGAGACGCTGCCGGCCTTGCAGAAGGTTGTGGAACAGGGAAAGGCCAGGTAGGTGAGGGAGAGAGAGGGATGAAAAGAAGATAGGGAAACTGAGCAATAGTGAAAGATAAATGGAGAGCGAGAGAAATGGAAAGAAATGGCTGGTAATATAAGAAAACACAGAAGCACACAAATAACAGTTAGAACACCCATATCAGCTAGAAGGTCATGTATTGGACCGGCCCACACATGTATCATAAGGTCTCTGGTTACTCACCTTCAGAGATCATACTCGTAAATATTAATGCAAAGCTTCGTCATAATGTAATTAATCTATTAAGTTTTTGTGTTTACAGTTAAGATATAATTATACATCAACATCCGAAGAGAAATATACTCATTTACACAACCAGGAAACAGAGCCTTTACCCATTATACATCATGAACATCATAATTCCACATCATAAACAAAATTTCCTTGTTCTGAACTTCTGAACCAAGGCTACAGTCATCTCCTCCCTCTTCCTCCCCCACAGACACATCGGCATCACAGGATATCCTCTGTATCTCCTGCAGGAAGTGATAGAGAGATCCTCCATCAACATCGAACTTGTCTTGTCCTACGCTCGCAACACCCTGCTTGATGATACACTGAAGGAGTTTATTCCCTTCTTCCAGGTGTGTTGTGGTCCTGAGAGACTTAGGTGTATGTGTGTGTGTGTGTGTGTGTGTGTTTATATGTAATTTTGGGTCACCTGAAATTTTCCCTCCAGCTTATTTCACCTTTAGATGAGCCGCTTTAATGCTACCTAAGGAGGTTAGGTTAGGTTATGTCATTATAAGCTAGGATAGGGTAAGTAAGCTAGGGTAGAGTTAGGGTGATTAATCTTCAGGTGAAACAAGCTAGGAGCAACTCCTCAGGGTGTATACATAAGTAGGTGATTGTAAGATATTTCCCATTTTTATCGTACAGTATATATAATCTCCTTAACAGTCGCGCAACATCGGAGTGATAAACGCAGCAGCTGTGTCGATGGGTCTGTTGTGTCACGGGAATCTGGTCGGCTGGCACCCCGCCACCCAGAACATCAAAGACGCCTGTCAACAAGCTGCCCAGTTCTGTAAGGTACTAACTTAACCTAACGTAATCTAAGCTAACCGAAACCTATTTAACCTAATAATTAACCAATCCTCACCATGTCACGTAACCGTGCCTAATTTAGCCTGATCTGACCTAACCTAATCTAACTTATGCTTAGCTAAACTAACCTGAACGAACCTAACGTATTCTAACCAAGCTTGATCCAAAATAACCGAACCTGACCTAACCTAACTTAATCTGACCTTACGTGACCCAACATAACCTCTCACCCACCCCGCCAGGCCACTGGGGTGGATCTAGGGAGGCTAGCCGCCCAACACTCCCTCAAGCTGGATGGTGTCTCTACTCACCTTATGGGCAACAACAACACAAGTATCCTTCGTAAGAACCTGGATAGTGTGCTTACCCCTCCGACACCCCTCGAGGAGAAGGTCGCCCTCGAGTTGAAGCTCAAGTAAGTGTGGGGCGGCAGTCATGTCAGTCACGTTAAGAGTAAGGTTAACAGTCGTGTCACCACTTATGTGGGTGTGTTTGAAGGTGTATTGTGTTTGTGGGTGTGGTTGTGGGGTGTGTTTGTGGATGTGGGGGTGAAATTATGAGTGTGTGGGGTATGTTGTGGGTGTGGGATGTGTTTGGCAGTGTGAATATGAATATAAATTATTAGTAGACAGCGGCTAGTTTATTGTACACCCAATCCTGTGAACTGTAGCGCCCAACCTTCGTCTATCTCAGTGTGTTGACGGAAAAAAACCCACATTCATATCAAGTATCCGCTAATCAGTGCAGATGTGTGTCCGTCAGAGTAAGTAACTTGCTGAGTGGCATTATTCTTCACATACCTTTAGACTTCGATATCACCTCAAGTCATTGTTCGTGTTATAGGTTCTTTGACCCGCTTCCCCGCAAGCATTGGGAGGGGGTCGGACCAGCGCAATACTGGAAAAGTCTTCGAGAACTACGTGGGGAGCTGCCTCAAGAAGATTGAGTCACCACCCCGTCTACTATACAGTATACATCTTCTGAGTCACCACCCCGTCCACTATATACATCTTCTGAGTCACCACCCCGTCCACTATATACATCTTCTGAGTCACCACCCCGTCCACTATATACATCTTCTGAGTCACCACCCCGTCCACTATATACATCTTCTGAGTCACCACCCCGTCCACTATATACATCTTCTGAGTCACCACCCGTCCACTATATACATCTTCTGAGTCACCACCCCGTCCACTATATACATCTTCTGAGTCACCACCCCGTCCACTATATACATCTTCTGAGTCACCACCCCGTCCACTATATACATCTTCTGAGTCACCACCCCGTCCACTATATACATCTAGTATAAACTCAGAGGCTGTGGTCCCGAGAATACTAGAAATAAAACACTTCCTCAGTACTTTTGTTTCATTGACCTTGTGAGCGACTCAATGTGTTACAGAATTTGACTCGTACGACAAGTTTAAGTGTGTTATTCATCCTCTATTACAGGGAAGGGGAAACTATGGCTCGCCGAGGGTGGCCAAAGACCATATTTGAATTCACTGTCTTTTAAGGGGATCTGTTGACTGATTTTTTTATAATAGTTCGATCGCTCATGTTTGTTTTTTAATAGCTATGTATCTTTAATCTGATTGTACATCTTCAAAGTTTCATCTCATTTGAGAAATAATGAAAAAAACACACAAAAAGGTCAGATCTATAGCCCAAGCAACTCCTAAACCAGCTAACCTTTCAATAAAAACAGGAAAAACCACACCTGTCATCAACACAACAGGTATTCAGGCAAGAATCTTGATATAGAAATAATGAAGCATTTTAAGTAGTCCCCCCCCCCCCCCCAAAGGGATAAAAATATAACAACTTTGATGATGCGAGATAGTGGCTTGATCTCTGAAGTCCCTGAACTGTCAACATGTCCAGTACTGACCAGTAAGACCCTGCCTTAATTTAAACTCTCACACTAATATTGAAATTAATCCATCACGTCTGTGGCGAGTTACCAAGTGGATACGAAATCATCATGGACAGACGGACACGGAAGGATGGACGGACAGCATCATTGCTATCTATCTCCAAATTTTCGGTCTGGGAGGAATATTGTACTGAGAGAAATTTAACATAGGTCAATAACTTTTGTATTTTCTTAAAACTTAAAAAAACTGGTGATTGATAAATTCTTTGATGTTCTTGAAAATGAGGAAATGCAAAGTCTAAATAAACCACAGTAACAATAAAAATAATAATGATAATAATAATAATAATACTGTAATAATAATAATAATAATAATAATAATTATTAATTAATAATAATAATTACCTTCAATATGGATGAGACTGGTCTCTTTTGGAAGAGGATGCTTGTGAGGACCTATATCTCCAAGGAGGAGGAAAGAGCGGCAGGTTTTAAAACAGCAAAAGACCGATTGACACTTCTGCTTGGCGCGAATGCTGCCTGCGACTTCAAGCTGAAGTCAATGTTGATTTGTCGCGCTGCCATCCCACGGGCCCTGAAAGGTTACTCTAAGGATCACCTTCCAGTGATCTACAAGGCAAATAAGAAGGCATGGATAACCAGAGCTATATTTAGCTAGTGGTTAAACGTGTACACCGTCCCTGCAATGAAGGAATACTGTGCCAAGGAGAACCTTAGACTTCAAAATTCTTCTGATCCTTGACAATGCTCCAGTTCATCCTCCCAATCTCGACAACTTGCATGACAGTGTAAAAGTTGTATGCCTGCCTCCCAACACGACAGCACTGATGCAGCCTGTGGACCAAGGTTTCATCGCCACATTCAAGGCGTATTATTTACGCAGTACCATGGCCCAGCTGCTCAAGGCTACAGACAGAGAAAATAAACCAACAAACCAAGAATATTGGCATGGCTTCAACAGTCTTCATGCAATTGACAACAATGGCAAAGCATGGGAAGAGGGTTCAGAAAGTTGCCTAAATGGTGTTTGGCGTAAATTGTGGCCTGAGTGCATCAACAGTTTTACGGGATTCACGGACTTAGTCCCAGCAGTGAATAATGATATACTCAGCTTGGCTAGAGAGGCAGGCTTTGATGAGCTGGAATCAGAGGATATTGAGGACGTCCTGGCATCCCATACAGAAGAACTCACCAATGAAGATCTACAACTGTTAACAGAACACAGTCCCATTGAATACGACGATGACGACGACAATGAAGAACAACGAATGCTAACTTCCAAGAGGATGGCAAAAGCGTTCAACATTATCCAGCAAGGAATGCAAATCCTTATAGATGACGACCCAAACAGAGAATGTAGCCTAAAGATTCAACGCAGCATTGATGACAGTCTTGGTTGTTACACTGAGATCTATAAGGAGAAGAAGAGTAGCACCAAGCAATCAACACTGAATTCATTTTTTTGTCGCAGGATGGCAGAAGCAGCTGCTTCACAACAGCCGGCAGCCGAGGAAGAGCAAACAACAACGGAGGAGGAGCAAGCAGCGGGGTGGGGGGGGGAACCCCAGTCAGTGCAGGAGGAAGAGGAGACAGCTGCAGAGTCTCAGTGTCTCACCACCCTCCTTCTCTCCTGTCATACTCCTCCGCTCCACTACCCACCACACACTTGCTCTACCACCTCCGCCCACCAGTGAGTACCAATACAAACTTAGTGAAGTTGTATAAGCATGCACTATTTTCTATAGAAATGGTAATGATTTTCTGTACGAGGACATGTAATGTATTTCACGGGGGAAAGAGAGGCTCAGGAACGTAACTCCCGTATTTTATCTACAGGGTAACCCCGCTTTACGCGGTCAATTAAACCCTCGGAGGCCCACATAAAGCGAACAGCAGAACATATGGGATTAATTGAAATAGAGACCGGGCCGACCCCCAAACTCCACTTTTTCCCGACACAATACGTACGTTTTAGTAAAAATAACATCTTAACTTTATGATGGTATGCACACACACATAATATAGAAGAGAAATATCAGTAAGAGAATAATATACTGTACCAGGTAAAAGAAAAATCAAGGTTAACACATATGTCATGGTAGGTTAGGTTAGAAAAAATCAAGGTTTAACACTTATGTAAGGTTAGGTTATGTTATAAAAAATCAAGGTAAGGTTTAACACTTACGTTAGTAGAAGAGATGGGTCGGCGTACAAGAATGGAGGCTGGTTCCGAGGCAGAGGGCAGGCTACTGGCCCTCAGGTGAGTCACCATCACTGTCATACACACTTGTCAGGGCCTCCCTGACAAATCCCTCAAAGTCACCATCACTGTCTCTGTCTCTATCACTGGCTTGAACCGGCTGTGGTGGGTTGCGGGCGAAGAACTCGGTAATGCTTTGTTGACGGCTAGTGTTGATGTTGTCGTGATACACCTTGATGTAGGGCTCCATAGTCTGCAACAGCTGGGTAGTGAAGACTTCATACCGGTTATTGTCAAGGTCGTCGGAAAGGAGGAGCTTCAGTTAATCTACACACTCGATGGCACCCCTTACATTACCATGCAATAACTTGTGTTCTTCTCTGCAATTCCCATCTTACGTGACACTGCTGCGTACAGTTCACGTGCGTACTCCTGAACTGAGCGCGTGTCGACCGCCATGTTCCGTCTTGCCTGACGAACCAAGTAGCTCACAAGTAACTTCTCCGTCTTGAGAAGCACCTGGTTGTGGCAATACTTGATCATTGAAGCACCTGTAGACTTTGTGATGTTTATGTGTTCTTTAATCTTGGCTGCATCCTTCTTTATTGTCTGGATCATAGAATCATTCACACCATGCTGGCGCGCCAAATCAACCTGTCTTGTTCCTTTTTCCAACTCTCGGATGATCTTGTACTTCACCTCGTAGCTTAGGGCACGTCGTATCTTCTTTGGCTCAGGGCGGCTGGGTCCAGGTAATGCAAGGTTTTTCTGTGGTGGTGGTGGTCCGGTGGCAACCATTCTTATGGAGCAATAGATACCGATATACACGGTGTAGCCGGGAGGGGTGTAACTGACGCGGGTAAGTCAATGGGCTTCATCGCTCCCGCGGCGGGGCACGTCATATTACATTAAACCAATCACAGCTAGCGGGGAGGGAGGTAAGGATGCGTGGCCCAATCACAGTCCGATACGTCATATGACGTCACCGATAACACAACAAAGACATACACTGCGCAACCTACTCGCACCGCTTACCCAACATGGCGGGAGGTTTGAATCCAAAAATGGAGTGGCTCGAGATAACCGCCAGCCGCTCTCCGCGTATATGAGCAGATGCATCGCGTAAAGTGAACATTCCGGTTCTGGCGGGGTACCGCGTAAAGCGGGGTATTGCTGTATTTCTTATGGGGAAAATTGATCCGCTTCACATTGTTTCGTATAATGTCGCGTTTTCAGGAATGTATCCCCGACGTTAAGTGAGGCCTTACTGTACAGGCATCGAGGAAGTGAGCTGTAACTGTGGGCAGCCGCACGCTCCCTCCCTCCTATGGTTACTGCCCGGATGAACTGCGTCATGTCTAATCTTACCAGTAAATGTGAGGAATAAATAAAAATAATAATTATAAATCAAATTAAAGACAAAAATACTGTGTTGCCATTTGGCAACACAGTATTCATGGAACATGAGACAGAGAACAGTCGAGAGATCCTCCATGCCACTCCCCTTCCCCCGCTCTGTGGGGTAACTGCCGAGCACGTAGGAAATGTTTATTATCTTCACGTTTTTCACCATATGATAATTATTATTATTGTTTTTTTCATATTCTGTATGAACAATTGTGTGCGTATAACAGTAAAAGAATATGAAGAACATTACCGGTATGTATATTTCCCAAAATTACGAGTTGAACAATAACATAGTTCAAGCTCAGCTTCACCCACTCTGAGTGCTACTGGGTTGCACGTTGGTGACTTAGCTATGAAATTACATGCCTTGTCCTTGGATATTATTCCTCGTTATCCTTCTTATAGGATATCATTTTGGATATTATTTCTCGTTGTCCTCATTTAGAGATGACTTCGCTTAACAATTGTTTTTCAGGAACGCATCACAATTGTTAACTGCGGAATACCTGTATTGAACAAAATCTAAATTTGTTAGTTTATGGCTCATCGCAAGAATATAACGAGTTATTTTTTGTTCGACTACTTTTTGCACATTTTCCTGCATATCTTCTTAAGTTATCAGAATCAAATGCATCCAACACGAAAGCAAAAAGGTTCTTGTTTTGGGCGGCCACCCTGGAAGAGAGCAGTTGGTGCACTTTCCGCCATTACATCTTGATGGACATAGGACACTTGGCACCAGAACTGGAAAAAATATCACTCACTTAGATAGAAAAATCAAGAGATGCCAACAGAAGAGAGAAGTGCACCTGGTATTTTTTAATGTACCCAACCCATATACAATACATCAGATTTGCAGAATGAAAAATGCTGTCCCAAATACAGTATAGGATACCTGCATTGAAAGATTGAATTTAAAAATACAGAAAATTTATAATCATACAATATACCCTCATTCAAAAACAGTAATTATACATCTAGAGCAGAATTATCATTCATTAAATTTTCTAAAAAGCCAATCTAACGGAAAGAGTTTGGCCTCAACACATTTAGTTAAGAGTGGAATTTTGCTGTACTTGGAATATATTATGCACTTAGATCAGGGGTCACCAAACTACGGCCCGCGGGCCGGATCCCAAGTCCTTCCCCGGCTCGTGGTAGCTCCGCCTACGCTCTGACGTTACCAGAGCTTTCGTTCTGGCTTGCAAGTATTGAACAGAATGATTATGCGGCCCACGATCGTCATTCTTTCAGTTATCCGGCCCACTGTGAAAAAAGTTTGGTGACCCCTGACTTAGATGAACAGGAAGTTTTGGTTTAAAACTGGTAAGTCTGGGGGGAAATATAACCTTAGTTAGTGAAGTCCTTTCTAATGCCCAAGATTGTAATGTATCTAATCTCACATTTCCTTCTCTATTTACAGGGTCAGATGTTGATTCTATCAAGATTTTTTAGTTTTAGTTTTCTGTAAGCAAACTTACCTCCCCCCTTTTTCCTTATCTAACTTCAAGCCTGCTATTTACCTCACATTTTCAATTGCAACCTTACCTTATAATTTCTCAGGTCTGGCAGTGAAAGGACAATGAAAAATATTATGTCGATTAAAAAATAATACAGTACAGTATGTTAATAGAACAAAAAGGAAGAAGATATTTCATGTCCCCTTGACTTGATAGGAGGGACTGTACCAATTTATTCGATAATATTCACACATACATATTATACAGTCTGCATGCTCTCATCATGTACACATGAAAATGCATATTGAAAATAATTATTTATTTGTTTTAATACAACATTTTAAAATCTGGCTAAGAGTAAGTCATAAGCAAAATTGAAAATACAGTTTGTCAGATCTTCTAACAGTACAAAAGTTAGGTACATAAAGGTACTGCCAGTCACAACAATAAGATCTACACTTGGTATGATCAAGAGTTTAAGTCAAAATAACCTTTAACCAGAACAAAAATGTTTGTATTCATCCCCTACACTTTACTTAAAATTATGAAATGGGCAAATCATCAAATAAAGTTTACAATATATGCTGAGTCTAAAAACATTTTCCCTTTATATACATGTATTCCCAAGTATGTAATCATACAAAACTTTAAACAATACAACCAATATATTGTTATCAATCACGTTTGTATTCCTCAACACACATATTTCTGGATCTTCACAAAGGTTAGACAATGTGTACAAAGTAGAAAAAATTCTACCTCTCACAGGAAGGTGGGAAGCTACATGGATTAATTATTTCACTTCCTTTTTTACAAAGAATGAATACACAAATCCCATTCCATGTCACCAGGATTTAGTATATGAATTCCAAAAACAATCTCATACCAGTTCACTACCGTGACGTGGGATAACTGGGCCCCATCTTGGAAAAGTCCAATTTTAAATTCCTGGAGGGTTTTTTTTTAAACAAGTGCCATTTTTAATAATAATAAACGGACTACATTTTTGTGCAATTTTAAATATTTTAAAAGCTTTTTAACGATGTTGTACAGCAAAAATCAAAATTCTAAAAAAATTACATAATCCTAGTAGGCAAATGCTAAGGCCCATTGGTATACAGGTTGGACTGTGCTAATCCAGGACCCAATAGTCTGGCATCTTCGATGGTTCGGGACACATATAGTGAATACCTAATCTTATGGGGAAAATTAGGATATGTTCCACAACTATTAAAAGTCAACAGTAATGCTATAAAAGTTCTATAAAAATCATTACAATTTCACAACCTGTACTCAAATGAACTACATTAATTACTGCATTTGAGTACAGGTTTGCCCTTAGGACAATTATTTCTTTTACTTTTTTACAATATGTATTTAGGATGGTGTGTGCATGTAAATGAGTAAAAATAAATAAAGAAAATTATGTTTACCTACCCAAAAATATGAGTTGAAAAACAGCCATAACACCTCACAGCTTGGCCCAGTAGCCTGCCTGGTGGTTGCTGTGACGAGTCTAACTTGGCCACAGTGTTGCTCAGTTTACCCAGCCGAGTAGGCGGAACAAGCAGTGACATGGTCTGTGACGTTTCTTGTGACAGAGACAAGTCTGAGCCACTCAGCCAGGGTGTGCACAACCCCGTTTCTTCCCACATCCAGATGTGCAGAGACGAGTTTGTGAGCGATTCAGCCAGGCCACGCACCCCTCCCCTACATCCCCAACTGTCCTCCCCTCAGCCACCCTCTCCCTTCTCGCAGTGTTTGAATCTGCTATCCCAGTTTGTCCGTTCATACTGAAACGCATTTATTTACTGTCATCGCTACAATTGGTGCTTGGGAACACATCCCTATTTAACCCAAGTATTATTCCTTCCGTTATACAAGCAGAATCCAAGGTTTGTATCTACTTGTATCATCGCAATTTTACTGTACAATAATATGTTACTCAAAATTATGGCTTTTTCCCAGGGAAAAGTCTGGATAACTAGCCCCAGTGGTCAGGATAATATGGCATTGAATGTTAGAATATTTCAAATAAATTCTTTGTTTAGTTCTGGACATATAAGCAAATTCCCATATAGTGATTAGTGAATGGTATAAAGCGAGGGTTCATTGTACTGTAATTGAGTGCCATGGCACTAACACTTTGTCATATAGAGGTCCAGTAAGCCTGGGCTAGATTTATGCTGATATAAGTTGTATTGGTACGTACCAGTAACAGTACATTTTATGCATTATTTTGCCTTTTTTTAACCTCGGCTTCGGTGGTTCAGAATTTTCTCTAATTAGGAACCGGACTGGCCCCAAGTTTCCCAGATTAGCGAGATCCAACCTGTACTCTAAAAAAACAAGTTGTACAAACCTACTTTTGTACATTAATCCATTTATTACAAAAGTCTAATTAAGCAAAGAATGAACATTGTGTCAAGCATACCTTTTGAAAGAAAAGTAGTGGGACAACTGGGCCCCTATTGGGTGTAAAAAAAAATGGGCTCCTTCTCATTATTGTTTATATGTTGGACAATTTGTTGTTTATTTTACTATTGTGTTATTTTGTGTTTATATAACCTAATGTCTGGGAGATACCAACTGCCTAGGAAGTGCAAACTTAGTAGGGAGGAATAATTATCAAGTGAAGAAAAGTCTGTGGATGACCTTACAAATAATGATGAAGCTGAACTCACAGAGGAAAAGGAAGAAGACAGCCAACAGCACAATCGACAGTGGGATAAACAAAAATAAGATCAATTGCAGCGAGGTGGTTCTGTACTGGTTAAGTTTGTCGAAAAAAGATGCATTACCTTTATGTTGGAAAACTGTTGACCTCAGTCGATCCTGAAGAAAATTACTGGGACATCAGATATTCTAGAATTTCTTACAGTGTATCTGCAGATCCAGACTGTTTCTTTTTCCAGGAGCCACAAAACCCACCCTCTTCATCAAATAATTCCATTTTTCTTCAATGCAATATTGTACTCAGGTGTTTTGTATAGTAAAAAGTTATTGCCATTGACCTCAAAATATCTCCTAATATCAAATTGACCTCAAAATGCCCATGACATTGGTCGGATTTCAAAAAATTGGGGGAGGCTTACAGCCCCCACCCAAGACCCTCTAGCTGAGTGGGCATGCTGTTCTCGCCATGTTCACCTCCCCCCTTGATATTCCTGGATCCACCCGTTATGGAAAATGACACAATTGTAAAATCATTACTTATGCTTGTCTTCTGCAAATATAAAGTGAAATATAGTGCAACTGTTTTTGGTGATATTCTTATGTGGTAAATCAAGATTTCAGTCATTATTAACATTAGACAAGCATTCTTCCTTTTTATTTGATTACAAGTCCATTTACAGGAAAGCCTCCAATAACAACGGTTCTACTAACGCCGATTCATATTTAAGACCCTGGTTAATTTAGGGCCCAATTTAATTTAAACCATTAGTTTCTTCGTATAAACAGTTGCAGCTTGGTAGGCCTTTTGTTTTCACGCATCTGAACAGGAAAAAGAAGGGAGGTTAAGTAATGTTTGACAGCTGGTGCAAAGGTCTAGTGCATTTTTATTTATCTGTCACTTAGAAGGGGTTTAAGTTTTTCGCTTATAAAATGCCAATGAATTGACTTGGGAGAATATAATTTAAAATGCTGGAATTTTTGTAAGATAGTGATTAATTTGAATATAAATATGCTATACAGTAGGCTCTCGCCAATAACGACTTCCACAATAAAGTTTTCGACAATAACGGTAAGTTACAATAGATACCCATTTTCGATAATAGTGTCTGGATTCTCTTGAATAACGGAGATTTTGTGGGAAGCGTCCGAGCGCATCAATGATAGCGTTTGTTTGCCGCCATGTTGATGACGTAGTTGTCTGCTCCGCCTCACTCTCACACATGCTCTGTGGAATACAGCTCTGCACCCACTTGTGAGATTTTAGCCTCTATAACCAGTGGTTGCTAGGGTCGGTGATCAATAATGGCTTCCGCATTTTTGCCTGTGGGGGTTAGGGGAGGTGGTGGAGGGAGTGATTTGCCGCCTGAACACCCGGGAACTTTTAAAGTGAATGAGAAAAAAGATCCCAAAGCTAAGAGACAAAGCCACAAGAAGCATGCCTACTCGAGTCAAGGATAAAGAACTGATTGTTGTGCTCATTGAAAGTGGTGCATGTAACATTGATATTGTGAGGAAATTGAACTGTCCTGGAAATTGAACTGTCCTGAGTCTACAGTGCAAAATATTAAGAGGAACTTAGAGGAGACCAAGAAGAGTATTGCGCTGGCTAAGAAATATTTTGGTAGTGATGGAAATGCGAGGCGAGTTATGAATGATAAAAGTGATAGAAACAGGTTGTTTGTGATAACAAGAGCATTTTCTTTTAAAATGGTTAGCTTGTAGAATGAAAGACAGTGCAAGTCTTAGCAGCCCTCAGATATGGAACAATCATCACACCAAGCACCTCAAAAACTCCCCCAAGCTAAGTGTTATATTACTCAAACTCTTTATTTTGATGATTGAATAACAATTCTTTTTATTTCAGCGAACAAAAAGTGTTAGGAGGGCTTCTAAGGAGAAAAACTGGGTGAAATTCTTGGGGCGCCGGCACCAATAAACCCTTTTTACATGTATTTTAATGTCACACAAATAAAGTTTTCGCTAATAACGGCGTTTTTCAGGCACCTATTAAACGTTATTGGCGAGAGCCTACTGTAATTTGCATTAGACATAAAAATTTTAGTAATTATTTAGTACAATTGAGTACAGTACAGGTTTGTCCCGAGAACAATTATTTCTTTTATTTTTTTTCACAATATTTATTTCGGATAGTGTGTGCATGTAAAGGGGTAAAAATAAATGAAGAAAGTTACGTATATCTACCCAAAAATACAAGTTGAAAAACTTGCACTAAAATGTACAACACTAATCGACTAAAATTTTTATCTCTTCTGCAAAATGTATTATGTCTTTATTCAAATTATTCACGGTCTTGCAAGGATTCCAGCAGTGCATGTTATATTCTTCTAATTTTAGTTTGTGACATTTTATAAGATAAAAACTTTAAGCCTAAAACTACCTTCACCCTGTTTTGGGAATACATGCTGTACTTCTTAGGGAGGCTTCTTAGCCCAGAGCCCCAACTTTTTTGTCCTAATCTTTCGAAATCCAGACTTACCAGGTCCGGATCTTCGAGGGTTTACTATAATTTTACTACAGCAACAACCAGGGTCTTATTTTCTTCAGTTTCAGATGGATAACTGACATTATGGGTGTAAACACTGACAACAATAATGGCATCCCATCTCCTCTTCTGTGATCTTATTATTATTGATTTATATTGTATAAGGTGCATTCATAAATTTTTTTTTAAAGAATAAAGTTTGCATTTTTCATTAATTGTATTGTTTTGGGGGAAAAGAGGGTAAAAAGCCCCACAAAAGATATGAAAAGGTCACACTTGGGAACACATCTCATTATTATTCCTTTATTTTAATGGTAATTAATGATTCACGGTAAGATTATTCACCTTACACGGCAATATTGGAGGACACATTAACGTCGTTATTCGAGGCTTTACTGTACAGTGGTCCCTCGATTAACGAACACAATTGGTTTCACAGAGTCGTTTGTTAACCGAAAATTTTGTTAACTGAATCTATTATTTCAATGGGATATTGGGTGATTGGTTCCAACACACAGAAAAAGTATATACAAAGTAAAGCCAAAAAAATGAATAAAGTCAGAAACACTCCTAAAAATCCCTGAAATCGCCTTTAAATCACTATAATATATACGTACATATACACAAGAAATCTTAAATCACTACAGTACTGTAATGTGATACAGATGATTAATTTCTATCTCTTGTGCAAAATATATGATGTTTATATTCAAATTATTCACTGTCTTGCAAATATACCAGCTATTGCTAATTATATTCTCCTATCTTTAGTCTGTGATATTATATAAGATAAAAACTGTAAGCCTAAAACCCTGGCTGGGCAGATGGGGGGGGGGGAGGAGGTGAGGTGATATGTTTGACAGTTGGCGTCGGTTCTAATGTGTGTTTATTTATCAGTCCTTAAGAGTGACTAAACTTTTTTTCTTATAAAATGCAACTGAAACGACCTGGGAGAATATAATTTACACTGCTGGGATTCTTGTAAGATAGTGATTAATTTGAATATAAACAAGCTATAATTTGCACTAGACAAAAATTTTAGTACCCTTATCATTTAGTGAAGGTACAGTACAGGTTTGCACTTAGGTCATTTATTTCTTTACGTTTCTTTTAGTATGGTGTGTGCATGTAAATGAATGAAAACAAATGAAGAAATTTATGTAAATCTACCCGAAAATACAGTTGAAAAAACTTGTACCTTTTTAAAATGTACTAAACTAATGTACTAAAATTTTTATCTCATGCAAAATATATGATGTTTATATTCAAAATATTCACTGTCTTGCAAGAATTCCAGCAATGCAAATTATATTCTCCTAAATTTAGTCTGTGATATTATTTTAGATAAAAACTGTAAGCCTAAAACCACCAAACCCTGGCTGGGAGGGGGGAGGGGGGACGGGGGGGAGGGGGGACGGGGGGGAGGGGGGAGGGAGGGGGGAGGGGGGAGGGGGGGAGGGAGGGGGGAGGGAGGGGGGTAGGGAGGGGAGGGGGGGAGGTGACAGTGACATGTTTGACAGTTAGCACCAAAGGTCTAGTGAAGTATTTATTTTTATTTATGTGCTTTAGATTGAGTTTTTGTTTTTTGCTAATAAAATGTCATAGAAGTGAACGGGGAGAATATAATTTACATTATTGGAATTCTTATAAGATAGTGATTAATTTGAATGTAAACATGCTACAGTTTGCACTCGACAAATTATTTAGTTATCATTTTGTACATTATTTTGAGTGTGTGCATGTAAATGAGTAAAAATAAATGATTAAAGTTACATATATCGAGCCAAAAATAATAGTTGAAAAACTTTATGTAGACAGAGCTTGGATGGCTAAATTTTACAATGACCAATAATTTTAATATAAGAAATGCAAAAATATTCTAGAACACAACTTTCTTCATATTTACTTCACTGGAAATGAATGTAAACATAGAAACAATTACTGTATTGGCGGACTAGCCGATCAGCTGAGGCGCACAACAAAGCGTGTTTCTCCTAAGGATGTCGTTAATCAAAGTTTTGTTTGTTAATGGAACTGAAAATCCTTATGGGAGCTAATTCGTTAACCGAAATTTTGTTAATTGAACCATTCGTTAATTGAGGGACCACTGTATTTGCTAAATACTATCCTGCAAGAAAATAAAGGTGGCCCAGTTGCCCCAAAAGGTGGGTAACTGGGCCAGTGCATTTCTTGTTATATAACTTTCCTAAAACAAAAAGAATTATGGTCTCTTAAACAGAACATGTTAATATATGTTAGACCTATGCATGCTACTAATAAAATGTTCAAAGTTTCATTCGTCTCGTGTTTAACCTTTTAAAAATCTCTTAAATACGGGGGCCAGTTACCTCACCTTACGGTAAAGTACATCTAAAGCTTTTGAGATAACTTATACATTATTTATCTTTACTCTCTAAAAGTCCTAGTTCTTTCACCTTGTTGATATAATATTTTTCCAAATTATTTGCACATTTATAGTATTCTGTTTCGGGATGATTGTAAAAGCGGCAGTTTTTGAAAATTCGCAACATATCTGCATTGAAGAGTCGGGCATTCACATAGTAGTTAGCCTTAAGACGTTCAGTCATAGTCTTCAAGTCTGCAAGATGAGATTTGAAAATATTTCAGTTTATAAAAACATTATGGTACCTGTAACAAATTAATGACAGGTAATGAAGAATGAAGCTTACATACTTACCCCCTGGTTGAATTACTAAAAAAGTAGAAAATAATAACACATTGCTCATGAAACTAGCATTAACCATATATTAATAACATAGGATTCCTTTTAAAATAATATGATTAAACTCACCCATGGGATATTTTATATGGTCATAATAATCAGGCACTTCATTTGGGTCGACAGGAACTTGGAATGGCCAGGCTGCAGCATGACTCTTGACCTGTTAGTGCAGAGGTCATTTAGAACTTCATTAGGCACAATATGTATAAAATATCTCTACAAAATCCACAAATTACTAAGTTTTAGGATAAAAAGATTATTATTGCAATTAAAATGCATTCTTTTTAATTTAAATATTTTGAATATATATCACATCTGGTACAGTATTAATTTTATTGCCATTTATCTACATTATAGGCAACATGGCTTTTCCTGCAGTTCAGTAAAGGAGATTCACACAGTCTCCCCTTACACTCTATATACTTAAAATCTCAGCAAGACACACCTGCACATTTCAAATGTAAACTCTCTGATACTGTCATTCCATTTTACCTTCAACTCATTCAATAGTGACTTTTGTAACACTCATTCAGTCAGATCAGCAACCTGGGACTTGGTAAGTGACAGCAAAGTAGTACAGTAAGTCCTCACCTAACGTCATCCCGCTTAACGTCGTTTCAGTAATACGTCGGTAAACTTTAGACCAAAAATTTGTTTAACGTCCCGGTATTCAGATACTACGTCATTTTGCATTGTCAGGGACTACTTTCTACCGCGCATCACCCACTCTCGTGTGACTGTGACCCTCACTCGCAGAACGTCTCAGGGTCCCCAAGCAACGCCAAGCCAGTCTCTGTTATGACTTCACGTCATTCGTGTGTGCTTACCGGTAAGTGCTTTTGCTCTAAAACTGTACTCTAATTATTTGAAATGGCTTTCAAGTGCCCATCAGTGCTACTGATGCTAGTGTAGTGAAGAGGCAACGTAAGACCATTACCCTGGCTACGAAAATGGATGTATTAGCTCGATTTGAAAAAGGGGAACGTGCTGTGGACATAGCCGCTGTGCTTGATCTAACCCCCACAATAGTGCATACTATCCGGAACAAAGCTGATAAGATTAAGGTTAGTGCTGCAAGTGGTTCTTCTCTGAGTGCTACAAAGACAACTCGTACGAGAAGCACTGTGATAGAAAAGGTGGAAAAGATGCTGGCAATGTGGATGGAGTTCACACGGGCACTGAAAGGTTACTCTAAGGATCACATTCCAATGAATTACAAGGCAAACACGAAGGCATGGATAACCGCCGACATATTTAGCCAGTGGGTGAACATGTACTCCTTCTCTGCACTGAAGGAATACTGTGCCAAGGAGAACTTTGACTTCAAAATTCTTCTGATACTTGACAATGCTCCAGCTCATCCTCCCAATCTCGAAGACTTGCATGACAGTGTAAAAGTTGTATGTCTGCCTCCCAACATGACAGCACTGATGCAGCCTAAGGACCAAGGAGTCATTGCTGCATTCAAGGTGTATTATTTACGCCATACCATGGCCCAGCTGCTCAAGGCTACACACGGAGATAATAAACCTACGATCCGAGAATATTGGCGTGGCTTCAACATTCTTCATGCAATTGACAACAATGGCAAGGCATAGGAAGAGGTTTCAGAAAGTTGCCTGAATGGTGTGAGTAATAAACTGTGGCCCGACTGCGTCAACAGTTTTACATGATTCACGGACTTAGTCCCAGCAATGAATAAGGATATACTCAGCTTGGCTAGAGAGGCAGGCTTTGATGAGCTGGGATCAGAGGATATTGAGGATGTCCTGGCATCCCACACAGAAGAGCTCACCAACGAAGATCTGCAACTGTTAACAGAACACAGTCCTGTTGAAGATGAAGATGACGAAAAAGAACCTCAACAAACGCTATCTACCAAGAGGATGGCAGAAGCGTTCAACATGATCCAGCAAGGTATGCAAATCCTTGCAGATGACGACCCAAACATAAAATGTAGCTCAAAGATCCAGCACAGCATTGATGACAGTCTTGGTTGTTACACTGAGATGTATAAGGAGAAGAAGAAGAGTAGCATCAAGCAGTCAACACTGGATTCATTATTCGTCGCGGGTCGGCAAAAGCAGCAGCATCTTCACAACAGCCGGCAGTCGAGGAGGAGCACACAGCAACCGAGGAGGAGCAAACAACAACGGAAGAGGAGCACACAGCAACCGAGGAGGAGCAAGCAGCGGCAGAGGAGCCCCAGTCAGCGCAGGAAGATGCAGCCGCAGAATCTCAGTGACTCCCCCCCCCCACGCCTTCCTCCGCCCTCCTCCTCCACTCCTGCCATCCGCCTCCTCCGCTCCCGCCACCTGCTTCCTCCGCTCCCGCCACCTGCTTCCTCCGCTCCCGCCATCCGCCTCCTCTGCTTCACTACCCACCAGACAACTCCGCCCATTGGTGAGTACCCATAGTAACTTAGGACAGCAATTGTAGTTGTATATGCATGCACTATTTTCTGTATATGTAATGTATTTCATGGGGCAAAGGGAGGCTCAGTAACAAAACTCCCATATTTTATCTATTTCTTATGGGGAAAATTGATCCACTTAATATTGTTTCGTATAAAGTCGCGTTTTCAGGAATGTAACCCCAACATTAAGCGAGGACTTACTGTAATAATAATAATAATAATAATAATAATAATAATAATAATAATAATAATAATAAGTGGTGGTGGAGAGTGTTGGTGGTGGGTGGTGAGTTGGTGGTGGTGAGTTGGTGGTGGTGGTGAGTTGGTGGTGGTGGTGAGTGTTGGTGGTGGTGGTGAGTGTTGGTGGTGAGTGTTGGTGGTGGTGGTGAGTGTTGGTGGTGGTGGTGAGTGTTGGTGGTGAGTGTTGGTGGTGATGGTGAGTTTTGGTGGTGATGGTGAGTTTTGGTGGTGATGGTGAGTTTTGGTGGTGAGTGTTGAAGTTGAGTGTTGGTGGTAATGGTGAGTGGTGGTGGTGACTGTTGGTGGCGAGTGTTGGTGGTGAGTGTTGAAGTTGAGTGTTGGTGGTAATGGTGAGTGGTGGTGGTAAGTGTTGGTGGTGGTGGTGAGTGGTGGTAAGTGTTGGTGGTGGTGAGTGTTGGTGGTGGTGAGTGTTGGTGGTGGTGAGTGTTGGTGGTGGTGAGTGTTGGTGAGTGTTGGTGGTGGTAAGTGTTGTTGGTGGTGGTGGTAAGTGTTGTTGGTGGTGGTGGTAAGTGTTGTTGGTGGTGGTGGTGAGTGTTGGTGGTGGTAAGTGTTGTTGGTGGTGAGTGTTGGTGGTGGTGGTAAGTGTTGGTAAGTGTTGGTGGTGGTGAGTGTTGATGGTTGTGGTGAGTGTTGATGGTTGTGGTGAGTGTTGGTGGTGGTGGTGAGTGTTGGTGGTGGTGGTGAGTGTTGGTGGTGGTGGTGAGTGTTGGTGAGTGTTGGTGGTGGTGAGTGTTGGTGGTGGTGAGTGTTGGTGGTGGTGGTGAGTGTTGGTGGTGGGGGTGAGTGTTGGTGGTGGGGGTGAGTGTTGGTGGTGGTGAGTGTTGGTGGTGGTGGTGAGTGTTGGTGGTGGTGGTGGTAAGTGTTCGTGGTGGTGGTGGTAAGTGTTGGTGGTGAGTGTTGGTGGTGGTGGTGGTAAGTGTTGGTGGTGGTAAGTGTTGTTGGTGGTAAGTGTTGTTGGTGGTGGTGGTGGTGAGTGTTGGTGGTGGTAAGTGTTGGTAAGTGTTGGTGGTGAGTGGTGGTGGTGGTAAGTGTTGTTGGTGGTGGTGAGTGTTGATGGTTGTGGTGAGTGTTGGTGGTGGTGAGTGTTGTTGGTGGTGGTGGTAAGTGTTGTTGGTGGTGGTGGTAAGTGTTGTTGGTGGTGGTAAGTGTTGGTGGTGGTGGTGGTGAGTGTTGGTGGTGGTGAGTGTTGGTGGTGGTGGTGAGTGTTGGTGGTGGCAAGTGTTGGTGGTGGCAAGTGTTGGTGGTGGCAAGTGTTGGTGGTGGTAAGTGTTGGTGGTGGTGGTGGTAAGTGTTGTTGGTGGTGGTGGTAAGTGTTGTTGGTGGTGGTGGTGAGTGTTGGTGGTGGTAAGTGTTGTTGGTGGTGAGTGTTGGTGGTGGTGGTAAGTGTTGGTAAGTGTTGGTGGTGGTGAGTGTTGATGGTTGTGGTGAGTGTTGATGGTTGTGGTGAGTGTTGGTGGTGGTGGTGAGTGTTGGTGGTGGTGGTGAGTGTTGGTGGTGGTGGTGAGTGTTGGTGAGTGTTGGCGGTGGTGAGTGTTGGTGGAGAGTGTTGGTGGTGGTGGAGTGTTGATGGTGAGTGGTGGTGGAGAGTGTTGGTGGTGGGTGGTGAGTTGGTGGTGGTGGTGAGTTGGTGGTGGTGGTGAGTGTTGGTGGTGGTGGTGAGTGTTGGTGGTGAGTGTTGGTGGTGGTGGTGAGTGTTGGTGGTGGTGGTGAGTGTTGGTGGTGAGTGTTGGTGGTGATGGTGAGTTTTGGTGGTGATGGTGAGTTTTGGTGGTGATGGTGAGTTTTGGTGGTGGTGGTGAGTGTTGAAGTTGAGTGTTGGTGGTAATGGTGAGTGGTGGTGGTGACTGTTGGTGGCGAGTGTTGGTGGTGAGTGTTGAAGTTGAGTGTTGGTGGTAATGGTGAGTGGTGGTGGTAAGTGTTGGTGGTGGTGGTGAGTGGTGGTAAGTGTTGGTGGTGGTGAGTGTTGGTGGTGGTGAGTGTTGGTGGTGGTGAGTGTTGGTGGTGGTGGTGAGTGGTGGTAAGTGTTGGTGGTGGTGAGTGTTGGTGGTGGTGAGTGTTGGTGGTGGTGAGTGTTGGTGGTGGTGAGTGTTGGTGAGTGTTGGTGGTGGTAAGTGTTGTTGGTGGTGGTGGTAAGTGTTGTTGGTGGTGGTGGTAAGTGTTGTTGGTGGTGGTGGTGAGTGTTGGTGGTGGTAAGTGTTGTTGGTGGTGAGTGTTGGTGGTGGTGGTAAGTGTTGGTAAGTGTTGGTGGTGGTGAGTGTTGATGGTTGTGGTGAGTGTTGATGGTTGTGGTGAGTGTTGGTGGTGGTGGTGAGTGTTGGTGGTGGTGGTGAGTGTTGGTGGTGGTGGTGAGTGTTGGTGAGTGTTGGTGGTGGTGAGTGTTGGTGGTGGTGAGTGTTGGTGGTGGTGGTGAGTGTTGGTGGTGGTGAGTGTTGGTGGTGGTGGTGAGTGTTGGTGGTGGTGAGTGTTGGTGGTGGTGGTGAGTGTTGGTGGTGGTGGTGGTAAGTGTTCGTGGTGGTGGTGGTAAGTGTTGGTGGTGAGTGTTGGTGGTGGTGGTGGTAAGTGTTGGTGGTGGTAAGTGTTGTTGGTGGTAAGTGTTGTTGGTGGTGGTGGTGGTGAGTGTTGGTGGTGGTAAGTGTTGGTAAGTGTTGGTGGTGAGTGGTGGTGGTGGTAAGTGTTGTTGGTGGTGGTGAGTGTTGATGGTTGTGGTGAGTGTTGGTGGTGGTGAGTGTTGTTGGTGGTGGTGGTAAGTGTTGTTGGTGGTGGTAAGTGTTGTTGGTGGTGGTGGTGAGTGTTGGTGGTGGTGGTGGTGAGTGTTGGTGGTGGTGAGTGTTGGTGGTGGTGGTGAGTGTTGGTGGTGGCAAGTGTTGGTGGTGGCAAGTGTTGGTGGTGGCAAGTGTTGGTGGTGGTAAGTGTTGGTGGTGGCAAGTGTTGGTGGTGGTAAGTGTTGGTGGTGGTAAGTGTTGGTGGTGGTAAGTGTTGGTGGTGGTAAGTGATGGTGAGTGGTAAGTGTTGGTGAGTGGTAAGTGTTGGTGATGGTGAGTGTTGGTGGTGGTAAGTGATGGTGAGTGTTGGTGGTGGTGGTAAGTGATGGTGAGTGTTGGTGATGGTGAGTGTTGGTGGTGGTAAGTGTTGGTGGTGGTAAGTGATGGTGAGTGTTGGTGCTGGTAAGTGTTGGTGGTGGTAAGTTTTGGTGGTGGTAAGTGTTGGTGAGTGTTGGTGGTGGTAAGTGTTGGTGGTGGAAAGTGATGGTGAGTGGGGTGGTGAGTGGTGGTGGTGGTGGTGGTAAGTGATGGTGAGTGTTGGTGGTGGTAAGTGTTGGTAAGTGTTGGTGGTGGTAAGTGATGGTGAGTGTTGGTGGTGGTAAGTGTTGGTAAGTGATGGTGAGTGGGGTGGTGAGTGGTGGTGGTAAGTGATGGTGAGTGTTGGTGGTGGTTAGTGTTGGTGGTGGTAAGTGCTGGTAAGTGTAGGTGGTGGTAAGTGTTGGTGGTGGTAAGTGATGGTGAGTGTTGGTGCTGGTAAGTGTTGGTGGTGGTAAGTGATGGTGAGTGTTGGTGCTGGTAAGTGTTGGTGGTGGTAAGTGTTGGTGGTGGTAAGTGTTGGTGGTGGTAAGTGTTGGTGGTGGAAAGTGATGGTGAGTGGGGTGGTGAGTGGTGGTGGTGGTGGTAAGTGATGGTGAGTGTTGGTGGTGGTAAGTGTTGGTGGTGGTAAGTGATGGTGAGTGTTGGTGGTGGCAAGTGTTGGTGGTGGTAAGTGTTGGTGCTGGTAAGTGTAGGTGGTGGTAAGTGATGGTCAGTGTTGGTGGTGGTAAGTGATGGTGAGTGTTGGTGGTGGCAAGTGTTGGTGGTGGAAAGTGATGGTGAGTGGGGTGGTGAGTGGTGGTGGTGAGTGGTGGTGAGTGGTGGTGGTAAGTGTTGGTGGTGGTAAGTGATGGTGAGTGGGGTGGTGAGTGGTGGTGGTGGTGGTGGTAAGTGATGGTGAGTGTTGGTGGTGGTAAGTGTTTGTGGTGGCAAGTGTTAGTGCTGGTAAGTGTTGGTGGTGGTAAGTGATGGTGAGTGTTGGTGGTGGCAAGTGTTGGTGGTGGCAAGTGTTGGTGGTGGCAAGTGTTGGTGCTGGTAAGTGTTGGTGAGTGTTGGTGGTGGTAAGTGATGGTGAGTGTTGGTGGTGGTAAGTGATGGTGAGTGTTGGTGGTGGTAAGTGATGGTGAGTGTTTGTGGTGGCAAGTGTTAGTGCTGGTAAGTGTTGGTGGTGGTAAGTGATGGTGAGTGTTGGTGGTGGTAAGTGATGGTGAGTGTTGGTGGTGGTAAGTGATGGTGAGTGTTGGTGGTGGTAAGTGATGGTGAGTGTTTGTGGTGGCAAGTGTTAGTGCTGGTAAGTGTTGGTGGTGGTAAGTGATGGTGAGTGTTGGTGGTGGTAAGTGTTGGTGGTGGTGGTAAGTGATGGTGAGTGGTGGTGGTGGAAAGTGGTGGTGGTGGTGGAAAGTGGTGGTGGTGGTGAGTACTGCTGGTGACAGTGAGTTTTGGTAGTGGTGAATGTTGGTAAATGTTGGTGGTGCTAAGTGATCCACATCAGATTATGTTGGTACAGTATATACGAGACTGATTACTGGGTAAGTATGATTCCGGATCTGGTTACAATGGACTTTTGGTTTTAACAGACCGGCCTTCCCCCTAATTAGTCCATTATATCGAGGGTTTACTGTACAGGTACTGCTAAAGCTCTTACATAGCTAGTGTGGAAATGTGAAATTGGATTTCAGAAATTCTTTCTAAAACAAATCAAAATCTTACTCTTCTCATTTATACAACCTACCCTGTTATAACTGAACTATGAACCCCCTGGTGGTTTCCTACGCTCCTTTATTCAGCATAGAAAAGCACACAATAACCATGCAGGCCCATTACACTGTGAGCACAATTTCAATCAGTTACTCAATTAACCTCTTCATTAGGGCTTCCTATAACCTTATCTTTGGCCTTAAACCAAATATTTCTACCCTACAGATTATCTCAAAGCATAGGCTGCATTAGGTTAGTGCCACATATGACCACTGGCTGAACAAAGCAATTGGATCATTAACATTTCTTGCAATCTGAATCAAATATATACTGTATTGGAATTCACATGACTATACAAACAATGCAGTACAGTTTGGTGACTTAGCTGTATATATCTCCTTGTGCCTACATACGGAGTTTAAGTACAGTATAACTTGGCTCTGTTTTGAAGCAGAGCTCTCCAGAGAATGACCTGCTTAATGAAGTAGACAGTTGGATTGTTGCTTGGTGATACAAATCCAGTATGGCTGAAGATAGACAAAGAAAGGTTTGCACCCATAATCTTATGTAACACCAAGGCTCATTTAGCCCTCTGCTTTAAGTGGTAAACTTTCATCTCCCAGACCATTGTATGGGAGGCAAGGTCACAATGGAAAAATTTTACAAATTGTTTAATTAATGCAAGCTACAAATTAAAAATTCTGTATAAATGAATTATAAATCTAATACATCAACTACAAAACTAACATTGCAAAGCAGTGTTTTAAGCATGCTGTGTAGGTACTCAGGATCCTGCTGTTCATGGTTGGGGGATCGAGATGGACGAGAGGGAGTTACTGGATCCTTCCATCCTGCATCTCGTATCCCAGGGATGCTCTCAATAGGTATTTCACGCACCCCATCTCTGAAGCAGGTCAATCCCGGATGTACCTTTCGTATTTCGCTCTGTTTCCTCTCTATAAATTTTTTTATTATCTGTAAGAAAATTATTATATTGAAATAAAAATGAAAACTCCATAGTCAGAATCCAATATACACGAAATAATTGAAAATTAAAGGATTGACCCTGAACTTTTGTTTTCTAAATTAAGCTGAAATCATGGACCACATGTATTGTCAATAAGCCTATAGAGTATAATCAAGGTTCCATGGGACCCAAAACTTACAATAAAAAAAAAATAAATAAATAAATAAAAATTGAAGTATAGTACAGGTAGTCGTCGACTTACGACCTAGATTGGTTACGGCCGCCCGGTCGTAAGTTGATCTGGTCGTAAGTCGGCCTATGTTATAATTACCTTACGTATATTATAATGTGTAATGATAATATAATCATCTTTAAGTCATATTTTATCAACATTTTCTTTGTTCATTATTGTTACGGTCGTCAGGTTTAAGTAAATCACTGCATACTACAGTACAATTTAATTACCTTACGTACAGTATATTATAATGTGTAATGATAATATAATCATCTTTGAGGAGTAGATGAAGACAGTTTCCTCTTGGTAGACATCTTGGGGGAGTGGTGGTTCAAGAAAAATTTCCAAGACAAAAGAAAGGCACAAGGCAAACAGACACGGAGGGAAGTGTGCTGTACCAGCGAGCGTGCTTGTAATTGAGCGCGGGGATGCGCGCGGCTCCAGCTCCCGGCAGCGCCAGGAGGCTGGGGCCAAAACTGTCGTACCGCCGGTCGTAAAGTCGAACAGACGTAAGTCGCATAGGTCGTAAGTCGACGACTACCTGTACAGGTAAACCTCTAAAACTGGTGGGGTTATGTTCCTGAAAAGCCCATTGTAGGTCTAAATATCATAAATCAGGTTCATTTTAACATGGGGTTCAATGGGATAGGTTCCTGGCCAGTCAGACATCCTCATGTACCACCGAAAAAAAAAAAAAATAGAAAATTACTAGAACCACAACACTCGCATCATAATGTCTGGTCGTCATCACATGTCCCCTTCGAGGCGAAGGAGACTCGTATCTTTTTATAAAATATATTATATTTGATATAGGCCTAGCAAGAGTAAATAGATATCAGAGATGACACTTGATGAGAGGGTGGAGGTAGGACTGGCTGTTGCTACGATCGCAAGACTTTGATTTACTCATTATTATACAATATTCTCATATGATCAGCCTATTATGGTGTGTGATTCATCATAAAAATAATATAACATACAGTATTACAGGGTAGAAAAAACTTAAAACATACCCTGTATTATTGGTATCAAAATACTGTATGATCAAAATGAGAAAAAGGTATTATAAAAACTAAAGTACAGGTACAATTTATTTTTTTTGTAAGTTAATTATGAATAATTGCTATAAAAATTTCTTGTAAAGTAAATGTTGTAAAATAAAATTGTTTTGACTAAATATATTTTTAGAATTAAAATTTTTCTAGTTACAAAAAATAAAAAAAGTCATTTATCACAAAACAATTTCATTAGATCTGGCAATAGACGGGAGCAACAATAAGCACTGACTAAACGTGATGGCCAAATCTGCCCCCAAAACCAGGAAAATATCAGGGTCAAAGCTCTAGGATGTTGTGGGCCTGGGGAAGGAGTTCATTCCCAGCGACGTGCCGACTTGGAGAGCCGTTCTTCAGAGAGGGCTTCGTCTGCAGGAGGAAAAGCTCCTCATTGATAATATCCAAAGGTCTAAATACCCTATTCAAGAGATGACTGAGGAGCTGGCTTCACTCGTGAAGACTCAGTGGTGAACGTCAAATGCAAAGTTCTCCCCACCTGTGACAATCACGGAAAAATCCCTCTCATATAAGATCTTGTTGAAATGGAAGATGACACATTGTGAATGGGAGAGTTAAGTCTGCTACCCAGGAGAAGAGGATGGCTGATCTGGATAAACTCTGTGAAGTCTGCATTTGCAAGCATCAGATCTTTTTGTGTAGCTCAGAGGGGAGTGGATGCTCAGGATGCTCCTTCAAGGCCCATGTGAACTGTAACTGTCCTTTGGAGGTGAAAATTCCTTTCCTGGACCTTCAGTGGCTGTACTAACCAAAGAGTGAATACTTCCAAAACTTCAGGAATCCAGATGTCTTCTGTAGACTTCAATGACAGCAGGAGACAGATCAAAGCAGCAAAGAGAAAGGAGGCTGAAGAAGCTTCTGCTGTGAAGAGGATGAAGAAAAAGGAGGCTACTAAAGAGGAGCTTCTCCTGAAAGACTTTGAGGACAAAGAGCCAAACTTAGAAAAAGCTGCAAAAGAAGCCTCTGGCAATGCTGAGGCTACTGAAGCTCCTATGGACATTCTTGCTTTAGTACTTGCCGAAACTCCAACTTTTGCTCCATGAAACTATATGAAGATCCAAGGGACAGCTTCAGCAGCTTTGAGGTACTGTACAAGGTGGCAAATGTTCCGGCAGCTGCAGTTGCCACTGGCTTCCTGAACGACCTCATCAAAGCTTACTTGGCCATAGATGGCATGAAAGTCTGGAGGGACAAGGAGGAAATAATGGCCTCATTAGTTTAAGCTCTCACGCAGAAGACAGAGGAGGTGAAGATCTCTGGGATATTCTTTGATGGCAAGCAGGATAGGAACACAAAGGTGTTGAAATATAACGAAGTGACAGGGAGATTTCATCCTGACAAAATGATCGAGGAGCATTACACTATCACGTGGGAGCCTCAAGGAAAGTACCTCTTCCACTTCATTCCCGGAGAACCTAAAGAAAGAGAAAAGCGTGCTCATAAGATCACTCGGGGCCTGCACGAGTGGCTTCTGGAACACGGAGCTGACGAGAGCTTTGTAATGATTGGAAGAGATTCTACCAACACCAACAAGGGGTGGTCTGGAGGCGCCATAGCCCTATTGGAGAAGATGCTGGGTTGCAAGTGCCACTGTATGATCTGTCAGCTCCATGTGAACGAGCTCCCCCTGAGGCACTTAATCATCAAGCTGGATGGCCCTGTAACATCCTGGTCAGGCTTCAGTGGGCCAATTGGAAAACTTATTGAGAAAGTGAATGAACTTGAGGTCAACTTCAAACCAGTGGAAGGAACTGAAGATATCATAGAGCTGCCAGTAGAGATAGACAAATCTCTCTCCACAGACCAGCACAACTGCTATCTTCTGATCAAAGCCATCAAGTCTGGAAGTCTCAGTCCACAGTTGGCTGGTTTCAAGTGCGAACCTCTGAACCAATTGAGGTGGCTCATGACTGCACACGCCATCTTGCTGTTGTGGATGAGGGAGCACGGACTGAAGGGGGAAGTGTTGAGGAGGCTCAAGGTCCTCGTGAAGTTCTGCCTTAGCTTCTACTTCAAAATGTACTACGACATCAAAGTGAAGCACCACCTCAAGTTTGGTCCTGAACACGTTGCTTCAAGCCTGAGGCTGCTGAGGAACCAGACTCCCGAAGTCAGTAACATCATCTCTGCTGCAGTGATAAGAGGAGCTTACCACGCACATCCTGAGAACATCCTAACTTCATTCATGTGCAGTGAGGATGAGCATCAGAGAGCTTTTGGTGTGAGGCAGATAGAGAAGATCAGAGAAGGAAGGGACTTTGGTGATACGACAGTGAGGCCCCATAAAAATCCATAAGTCAATCTGCAAGCCACTTCACCTGAAGATCTCATCACCTGGGGATCAGAGAATATTTACGAGCCTATTTTCACCTGCAAGATGACTTTGACTGAGCTTGAGGATCTCAGGAAAAATTCACTCAAAGTGGATGCTTTCTCTGTTCATACTCAGTCCTGCGAGAGAGCTGTACAGGAAGTCTCAACTGCTTCCCAAGCTGTGTACAGTCATGAGAGGAGAAATGGGTGGGTGAGAGCCAGGATAGACCATCGAGAAGTGCTCCCAGTGTTCAGATCAAAGCAGGACATACTTAAGAGTTTTTCCGGTTTGAGTGGTTGATGAAGAGGCTGAAGCCATCGTTAATGCTCATAAGAGCTGAAAGTCCTCATAAGATCATAAAATTAGATCATATGAGGCCACACTTTTCAGGGTTCCAGGAAGAACAGGCGTGTAAACCTACACAAGGAGGTGGCAAGTCTCCTGCTACTCGCTCAGAGTAGAGCTGGTGAACCGCACCTGTTCTTTGAAGAAAAACTTAAAATTCTAAAGTTTTACGTGAAATCTAAAAAAAAATTTCAGCATCCAAAGGTGTTGAAACACGCAAGAAAGCAAGGATGCGGTCAGAAAAGCAGCTTTTAGACTAAATCATATGCAGAACAGCTGCACGCTTTGGTTTCGGTGCCCTGAGGCTGTGTTGGGCAGCCCTCAAATCAGAAAATTGCAATTTTGACCATGTAAATGAGATTTTTGGGAAAAGTTGCAAATAATAAACCCATCTTAGAATTAATTTTTACATGGGAATACATATTAGCCACTTTGATTTTCCCAAATTTCAACCCTGAACCCAGAGTATGATATGCCCTAGCTGAGTGGGTCATTGAACTGTACCCTGGTGGGCTAATCCTGAATAAAAAAAATTAAATAAAAATAATAATAATAATTTGACTTCAATTATACAGCTCCTCCCCGGCTTACGGTGGGGTTAGGGACCCAAATCCAGGTCATTAGTCGAAATGGTTGAGTCAAAAAAGCTTAAATAATTCATAGAAAATCTAAAATGGGTGTCTCTTTTTCTTCTCAGCACCACAAAACTCTCACTTTTAAGCTTGCCAGCCATTTTCAAGTGAATTACTGACGTTGGGACTCGAAAATACATAATTTGACAAAATTTTGGTACGACTGAGGCGGTCATAGGTCCGGGTGGTCGGCAGTCATAAATCGGGGAGGAGCTGTATATCAGAAGGTAATCTCTTCACTGTCAGTGGTGATGGGGGTGGGGCTATTTGTTGCTGCATTCACTTATTTTTCATTATATTCTCAAATGATTATTCTCTTGTAGTGTAGGTTTCATCATTAATAATATAAATATTAAATAATAGAAAATAATATGATATACAGTATACAGTAATTTGTAATTTTATTTGAGAGAGAGAGAGAGGTATAACATCAACATAGCAGCCATTAGCGAGTCACGGCTCCCAGGTGAGGGTCAGCTGACAGAATGGGGGTCTTGCTATACCTTCTTCTGGAAGGGTAAGCCTGCTGCAGAGAAAACAGCATTTATGGAGTTGGCTTTGACATCCACCAATGCATCCTACACAGGCTAACTGAAATGGCTATTTGGATCAACGAGCACCTCATGACGCTTCGAGTTCCACTGAATCACTCACGTCATGCCTTTTTCATCAGTGCATACGCCCCACTGGATGCAGAAGGAGGCTTTTTACGCCGACAAGGTTGTGTTCCTTGGTGACTTCAATGCTAGAGTTGGCAGAGATGCCGACATTTGGCAGGGAACCATAGGGAGAAATGGACTAGGCATGTATAATCCCAATGGCCTACTCCTCCTCAGCAAGTGTGCTGCACACAACCTCACTATCACCAATACCTTGTTTAGGAAGGCCGACAAGTTCAAGGGTTCGTGGCAACAACCACGATCCAAAACTGGCATCTCATTGACTACATCATTGTCAGAAAAAGAGATCACCAAGATGTCCTCATCACCCGTGCTTCAAACCACTGCAACACTGATCATCGGCTCTCACTTTTAAGTTGCCCCAAAACGGCGAAGGCAGCAAGCCTCCAGAAGAGGTTTTAATACTAAGCGTCTGGAGGATCCAGCGGTAGCACATGCTTTCGAAGAGCAGCTCAACCATGGGCAAACGACGCAAATCCCAGTGCCGAATGGGATATTCTCGACACTGTCATGACAAAAACCTGCCGAGAGACCCTCGGCCAGATCGAAAAAATACACCAGGACTGGTTTGATGAAAATGACCCAGCAATCAATGTACTCATCAATGATAAATGTGCTGCTTTTACTGACTGGCAGAACAACCCTCAGTCTCAGACCAAAGCTGATACCTTCCGCAAGAAGAAAGCGGCGGCCCAGCACAAGATGTGCAAATTTTTCAATTCCACTAAAACATTTTATGGGCCAATCATTCATGCCGCAGCCCACATCCGCTCATCCAAAGGTAACCTCATAATTAAAGACAATGAAGGCCTCCTTCAGTGCTGAAAAGAGCACTACCATTCACTGCTCAACCAAAACACCAATGTGGATGTCCTGACTAATCATCAGGTCCCTCAGCATCCAGAGCTGACCCACCTCAGCTATTCTCCATCCCTACTGCCATCAAACAGATGAAAAATAACAAAGCCTTACAGCCTGATGGAATCCCAGCCATGGTGTATAAAGCAGGAGGACCTCTGCTTACCAGCCGTCTTCACTCTCTCCTGGAGAATACAGTCTCTCCTCGACTTACGACAGGGTTCCGTCCGGATGAACGTCGTAAGTCGAAAAGGCACCACGAGAACTCTCACTTTTACGCTTGCCAGCCATTTTAAAGGGAATTACAAAAAAAATTTTGTCAGTACACAGTGCGATCACTAATGTCAGGACTCGAAAATACATAATTTGAAAAATATTTTATATGACCACGGCGGTGAAATGTAAAAACGCAAAAATATTCAAGACACCAATAAAATACATGTTCACTCAACTGTAAACAAAGGCACACTGACGCCTGGTGGGTGAGTCAAGCGGTTGATGGGTGCACAAAAAACTAGTTCCTTGTATTGCATATATAATCAATATGTTGACTAAATTTTAAAATGACTAATAATTTTAAATTTTAATATAAAAAATGCACAAATATTAAAGAGCACAACTTTCTTGATATTTACTCCACTGGAAACGAATGTAAACATAGAACAGATTACTGAATTGGCAGACTACAGTATATCTCGGCGTACAAGGAGACGGGGTGAATATGACGACCCCCAAAATTTCCATTAAAAAAGTAGGTTTTGAGCTCTATTCGCTATATAAGACTACCCCAAATGTGACACGTACCATTGGGAGCTTACTGACCCAGTATTGTAGTCCTTTACCAACCATCCCATTGACAAGTGCTGTTTACACATTCTTGGTTATTTAAAATAAGGCCAATTCACTTCAAGTAATGGCATCAAATGTTACCGACTGGTGTAGTATAAACACTAGTGACGTCACTTAAGCGTCTGTTATTTAACTGGAACTAATGTCAGTGTATAGTAAAATTTTTCCATTTACTTAAAATGGATTTACCGATTTATTTGTTTATTCACTTTTTTATAATATACTGTAATATACAGTCACCCCTCGCTTTACTCGGTTCCACATTCCGCGTTTCCATGTTTACGCGGTACCCTGCCGAAACCGGAATGCTCACATTCCGCGATGCCTGTACCCCTTTACGCGGAGAGCGGCTGGCGAGCCACGCCATTTTTGGATCCATCTCTCCCGCCATGTTGTGTAAGCGGCGCGAGCAGGGTGTGCACAAGGTCGCCCAGTCATCAAAACATTACCGAGTTCTTCACCCGCCACCCACCACAGCCGGCCCAAGTCAGTGATAGTGATAATTATAGTGAGGATATGGACTTATATGGACTTTGAGGGGTTTGACAAAGAGGCCCTGCAAGCCTCTGTGATGGATAGTGATACAAGTGATAAAGGTGAGGGCCAATAATCTGCCCTCTGCCTCGGAACCAACCCCCCATCCCCGTGTGCCCAGCCATCTTTTCTACTAATGTAAGTGTTAAAAAACCTAATATTATAGATATTTCTCTTAACTATTAATTGTGTGTGCATACCATCATAAAATTAAGAAGTTATTTTTACTACAACGTAGATATTGTGTCTGAAAAAGTGGAGTTTGGGGGTCGGCCCGGTCTCTATTTCAATTAATCCCATATGTTATGTTATTCACTTTACGCGGGCCGCCGTGGGTTGAATTAACAGCGTAAAGTGAGAGTTCACTGTATTAAACACACTGCAAGAATTTTCTTTAATTTACAAGCTTGCTTCGTGACAAAGGGAGGCTATACCCGGTAGGTGAAGTTTACCTGATACATTTATGGTTGCATCATCGTTAAGGATCAAATTCTGAATCAGATGACGGTGACTTGGGCTTCTTCATTCTCATCCTAAATTTAGCATGAAGAAAACAATCACTGTCGGTAGTTTCAAGAAATATCGCAGTCAATTACTGAATATTCTTTGTAAAAAAATAAATTTTAAATGAATTATTTATAGGAGATGAGTATTATGATCAGTAAATATACCAGTATGCCTTACTGGCTACTTGGAACACAAAGACGGGCTAAAAATAGCCCTATCTCCCCCCCCCCCCCCCCTTACAGCAGTCACTTTCCCTTTTTGTCTCGTCACTGGTAAATGGTGGGCGGTGCATGATGATAGCTGTGTTTATTATCGGCGTATGTTGTTATTTTACGGTATGTTAGACAGGTTTATAATATATTTTTATTATTTTAATATACCGGTATCTTATTTTTAATCCAGCTTCCCAAACGTAAATTTCAGTATAAACTAATTAGTGGTAGGAACGTGTGAGTGGTTTACGATGTTTTTCATCACCACAACATGTAAGAGTTAAGAATTTTATACCCAGTATTTAAGACGACCCCTAATTTTGGGCTGATTATTTTAAGGTTCAAATTACGTCTTATAGGCCGAGATATACAGTAGCCCATCAGCTGATGCTCACAACAAAATGTGTTTGTCGTAAGGATTTCGTTAATCATGTTTTGTTCGTTAACCGAATTGAAGATCCTTATGGGAGCTAATTCGTTAACCGAAATTTTGTTAATCGAACCGTTTGTTAACCGAGGGACCACTGTACTTATCGGTAACAGGCATGTTCACTAGGAACTGTTCAGTACAAGGATTGTTTACATCCTGTGCACCAAATCATTGTCACTACCACAACTAATAATGGAAGCCCCTCGAAATCGAGGATGGCCAGCCCAAGGGCCTCCTAGGCGTGAATTTGTTTAGGTGTAGAAGCTGTCGCCAACACAACAACCACACCCCAAGTTAACGAGCTGCATGACCCAGTGTCAAGGAGTAGTCCGAGAAGACTGGACACCTCGCCAACTGCACTGGCTAACCATTACCCCGGAATACGATCAGCAAATCGATAACATCCAGGTTCCCAATTACTGCTGGGTAAACGGAGGCAAATGGCGTAAATAAAATTGCCCATAGTTTCACCCTGCCCGGGGATCGAACTTGGGTCCGCTCGCTTGCGAGGCGAGGATGCTGACCATTACACCACAGGTACAAATTACTGGACCAGAATATAATTTACATTGCTGGAATTCTTACAATACAATGATTATTTTGAATATAAACATCATGGATTTTGCATTAGACATACAAATTTTAGATCTAATGTAATAATTTGGTTTACACAAAGAAAGTATTTTATCTTTTGTGCAAAATATATGAAGTTTACATTCAAAATATTCCCTGACCTGCAAGGAATCCAGAAATGTCAATTATATTATCCTAACTTTAGTCTGAGGTATTATTTATTACTAAACGTTAAAATCTAGTGTTTCACCCAATCATTTCTCAGAGAGGTAGGGGCCAGTGAGCTGGGAAGAGAGGGGGGGGGGGGGGGGGGGGATTTGAGTCCATTATTTGAATGGACATTAACCTGGCGACTGTATTTCTCTTGAATATTAATTGTGTGAGCATACCATCATAAAATTTAGATGTTATTTTTACTACAACATAGGTATTGTGTTGGAAAAAGTGGAGTTTGGGGGTTGGGCCAGTCTCTATTGGAATTAATCCCATATGTTCTGTTGTTCACTTTATGCGGTTTTCACTTTCCGCGGTACCCTGTGGGTTCAATTGACCGCGGGGTACTACTGTACTCCATTTTCACCATTTGACTACAAGCAATTACTATGCAGTACTATTATAAAAGGCAGTCTATTTTTAATTGTAGCCTATAAGATACTGTACATATATAATTAATATCTTCCAATGGCATGAGGGGTCTAATTCAATATTAAAAACTATTGTTCTTTTATTTTACTCCCTATTTTCATTACATGGTTGTCCTTATTATTACATACAATAACATCCAACTGTTTCTTTTGAATCTAATTTCCTCATTCCCATAAAATTATTCAGATAGATTCTTGCCATGTCCATATTTGAATTATATACTTGATGTAACCTTTACACATAGCTGCAAAAGTGTGTAAAGTATCTTACCTCTTTCTGTCTTCTAATAACAGCAGTAAATTCAGTGTACACAATATTTGGATTTAATTCACAGCCCATCAGTGTAGCTCCCTCATAATCCTTAATGTAACCCTGGTATACAGAGCGCGGTAGCTGGATATCCTTGCTGAATCCTTGTTTCTTGAAGTATCCTGAAGAACAAAAAATCTTTTATTAATAACAGAACAGGGTCAGACATGGAGGATTAATCCTGAAATACTATTTTCTAGCTGAATACACAGCCAGGCAGCTCTTGTTACTCCAACTTGCCAAATGTGGGGATTGACCCCCATTTGACATTTGGGTGATGATTTTATGATCACCCAATTTCCCCCGTCACAACCACTGCTGTGAAATGCGGGAGATAAAAAGCAGAGGTTACCCTCTGGAGGCAGGAGGTCTAAGTAGAGTTAAACTACTACAGGAGATCTAAGTACAGTAGAGCTAAACTACTGCAGGAGATCTAAGTACAGTAGAGCTAAACTACTACAGGAGATCTAAGTACAGTAGAGATAACTACTGCTGGAGGTCTGTGTAGAGCTAAACAATCTAGTTATTACCTTGTGCCACCATTACAGGTTGCCTTCTTTTGTAACAAAACCAATCTGCCATTTAGCTTAGGCCACCTACAAACCCAAGGAAATGAGGGCAGGTAAACAAGTTACAGGTATCCCTCAATATAAAAATGGGTTAGGTTTCAAGAAACCATTCATTAGGTGAAATTTTGTATCTTGAATAGAAGAACATGTGGGCAAAAGAGGGTTTGGTTCCCCAATAACAAAAATACCCCAAAACACAAAACCAGTTCACAAACAAAAAAAAACCCGACTTAACTACTGTAATGATAAATAGTAGACAACTACTGCAATTTCCTACTTAACGCATTAACCCTTAAAGTCCGGCTGAGGTTCCTCTATGTTTACTAAGGCGACCCCGGGTGGCCCTCTTTAACGTTCTTAATTTTTGCGGCATATTTTGAATGTCCAAGAGGGACAAAATACTTTGTGCTGAATTGAATATTTGTTTAACTGGCAACTCAACTCACATGTAATCTTTGTCTCAAGACTCGTGCCTCATGGTCAGTTACCTGCCAACTACAGTACTGTGAAGACTGGATGTCCTTCGAACTCTGTTCAGTAATTTATAGCTGCCATATTTATTACTATGAGTAGGAGTGAAGAGCTCCCTGATAAGTTCAAGGCAGCTATTGACAGTATGAGGATGAAGGGAGGTATCCCTATCATATGTGATGTTCTGCCGAGAAGGAGAGTTGGCAGTGAATGGTTGTCAATGGCAGTTGGTGTCAACAGCCATCTTGACAAGTATTACAAGTCAATATCAGTCCCATTCAATGACAACTGGGACAACTTCTATGGTAGAAGGGACCTCTATGTTAGGTATTGGGTGCCTTTACCAAGGGACGGTGTGGCAACCCTGGCTGGCTCTCTCAAGAGGGCAGTTCAAAAGATGTCGAAGTCTTTAAACTGCTAGGGGAACATGTGAGCACAGGGATCAAAGAGACTGCAGTGGGCATGGGGAGACAAAATGAATGGATACACAGAATATCTACTATGCAAACAGTAGAAATAAGAAAAATAAAGTGGATGAAATCAGAGTGTTGGTATATACCGAAAAAATCGATAAACGTAATAGCATTCACCGAAACATGGACAAACTTAGACTCGTGTGAGTTACATATTGAATACCAAATTAAAGGTTATAAAATTATTTCACACTGATAGGGAGATTAAGAAGGGAGGCGGGGCAGCAATCTACGTCAGGGATAATTTGAAGTGTGGAATCAATATGGAAATAAAAAGTGAATTAAATACAGATACTATTTGGATAGAATTAACTGATGGTAGGGTAAAATTAATCATAGGAGTTATATATAAACCTCCTAATCTTGATAGAGTTCATCAGCAATGTGTTTGTGATGAAATACACAGGGCACCCAGACATAGCAACGTCTGTATAGTTGGCAACTTTAACTTTAGTCAAATAGATTGGACCGACCTTATGGGTAACTCAGAATCAGAGGATTTCCTTGAAATAGTTCGGGACTGTTTTCTAAGTCAAAATACACCCCAGTTCGTTAGATCAAAATTTACACTAAATCAAGATTTCCATTATGATCGCTCAATTTACTGAACTATTTCACTAGATTGAGCGTCACCCTTTCTTGGGTGGGGAATTAGTGGTTCTCATGACCTGAAGATATCTTGAATAAATATGAAAGCTAAAGTACTTTGGGGGTAGACCTGACCTGATGCAATGTCAGGTGGAGGTAGGGTGGGGGATTAGTGGTCTCATATTACTGACCTTCTGATACAGTCATCCCTTGGTTATCACGCCTAATTGAGACCCCGCCGAATGCGTGATAACGAAAGTACAGAACGTATGAGATTTATTCTAATTGGTTCCAGGCATCCAAGACCCAACCCCAAGTTTCCCATTTTACGACCATTTAGACCCACTAAATATATATATAATGTTATGGTAAATACCATAAACACACATAGGCATGGCTAGGTTTATTACAAAGTCCCCCATCATAGAAGTCCGTTTTCTCTCGCTTCAGGACGCCTGAGTCCTCTGTTTTCTCTCAATCTTAGAGTGCACCAGAGACTTCGTTATTCCTTAGTAATGACACAGAATTTGAAATTGCAACTGGGGTTGCAATTGTTGAGGCAACTAGATATGTCTGATTACAGCAAATGTGTTATTGTCAATTTGTAGGTGAAAAATTTTATCCTCAATAGATGTAGGTGAAGCAAGGGGTTAACATTACACCTGGAGGAAAATGCGTGATAACCAAATTCTCGGCCTGAAAAATGCGCTATAACGGCAGGTGTGCAGATTTTTATGGAGGCGTGATAACGAAAATCGCGATAACCAAGTGTGCTATAACCAAGGGATGACTGTATACTATCAGGTCACCCTTTCTTGGGTTGGGGAATAGTTGGTTTCATGAGCCTCATGAAAATGTCTTGAATAAAGATGAAAGCTAAAGTAGTTTTAGGGAGATTGTGATAAGTATTAGTATAAATGAGTACAGTTGTATCCCTTCAACATTACATTACACAACATTTTAAAATATGGAGTGAGAAAGCAGAAAGGTGCAGGTGATTAGAAAAATGGAGTGGAAAGAAGTGATAACATGCACTAGTGTTGCCAAGCATTCCTCAACCACTGATGTTTATTGTGCCACCAGGCATTCACACATGATCCTCACTGGATGCTTGTTTTCTTAATTCCTGTGTGTGTGTGTGTGTGTGTCAGGAACACACCTCAACATCATTTTTCCTGCATAGAAAATGTGCAAACAAAAATAAAAATAAATAAATAAATAAAATAATAATAATTATAATAAGATAAAAAACAAAAAGGAATAAACATTTCTTCGTGTGCAGGAGTTAGCACACTGAGCAGGGAGGCAGAGTGTGGGAGTAGCAGGCAGAGTTCCTGAGACTGTGACTGTGTTTATACACTAACTTGTATCACTTTTTTTTTTTGCTTTCATTATTGCTATTTGTATGCATTGGTTACTGCTGATTATATGCTTACAATTTAAGTTTTGGTGTTACAATATACAGCTAAAGCTACTGTTAGGTGTGAATTTAGCAAAATTTATAAATAGGAGTTGGTAACTGGTGGGAATTTGTTTCAGAATTGGCAACACTTAACACTGTTCATAGTGTCAGCTGTTGTGGTGGTGGTCACAGCCAGGAAGCATTGGTGAGAGTTTGGTGTCTTGCTACAAAATATGTCTAGGGTTATACCAGTTTTTTCTCGAAAGCTAGGGGTGGATTATACTGTAAATAAAAAAAACAGGCTTTTTAAAAATACCACAAAATCAGAGGTCTGATTATACACACGATAGGCTTATACACGAGTGTATACGGTAATTCAGTGTACAATTTGACAAAAGTGAGTGGCAAATCTTAAAGTGGAGAAGATAACCTTTTTTCATCATTATCCCAAAAGTTGTTGCTCTGCAAATTTGCAATTCATGGGCATTGCGAAGAATATAACCCCAATGTACAGCAAGGCTCTGTTGTACTTGGAACTCAAGAATATGCAGGGTTTACTGTTACTGTCCGTATGGTGTTTGAGTGCACGGCATACTGTCGCCACATTGGAAATGTGGTCTGGGAAAGTGATTATTTATTAATGGGATAAAAAAAAAAAATTCTTCCATTCCATTCAATATTAAACCTTGCTACAAGCTCTAAGAGAAAACTCTTTTGTTTAACAGGATGAAGATACTGCACAACATTATAGTATTTCTATCTTTTCTTACCTATGGCAAATTCATCCGCAAATGTAAGAAAGTGCAAGACGTTGTTCTTGACATGGTAATCTTTTAAATGGTTCATCATGTGTGTGCCATAGCCCTTCACTTGTTCATTGGAGGTAACTGCACAGAAGACAATTTCTGTAAATCCCTGGGCAGCAAACATCCGGAAGCATATACCTCCAATAGGCCGATTCTCCTTAATCAAGGCCAATGTACAGTGCTTACTGAAACAAATGAAAAATATTTCATTAGATCAAGAATAAACCCTCAATATACTGTACAATGAAAATGGGACCGACGCCCAGAGTTTTAAACACTCACTTCCGTTGAAGAGGGTCGTTGTGTTTCAACCCGAGTTCAAAAAATAAATGAGTCCCACTGGACATCGCAGTACACTACTTGATGGGGTGCTGTGGTGGTAAAATTAACTAATTCCATTATTATAAATTAATTTTATTGGAATTAGTTAATTTTACCACCACACCACTCCGTCAAGTACTGCACTGTAGTGTCCTTTGGGACTCATTTTTTTTTCAACTTGGGTTGAAACACAACGACCCTCTTCAACGGAAGGGGGTGTTTAAAACTCCGGGCGTAAGGATTATTATGAAAAGTGATATATGATTTTATGTACAGTATTTCAATAGGAAATACTGTATAGGGTGCAAGACTGCAGGCCCCCAAAATACACCAACATATTGTAAGATAGTGCCGGATTTAGATATAAGCGACATAAGCTATAGCTTAGGGCCTCACAGGTCAGAGGGGCCTCTCTGAGTTGAAAATTGTGAAAATAAATAATGGTAAACAAAAACTAAAATAAATAAATATATAATGCTATACCCAGTATATGTACTGTAGATATTGATTGAGAGGTCTGTGTGTGTGTGTGTGTTCCACTCTATAAATTTTTTGCGATTTTTCCACCAAGTTTGATGAAAAACGGTAGTGCCGTTTCGGCTGCCCAGAACAGACACACACAGACAGACAGACAGACACATGCCTAGTCCTATAGTATATTAGATATCCAGACCCATGGAAAAGGAAAGTTTTACTAATGGATGATTCAGTGGTATGAGTTTTACAGATTACTTGATCAACCAAGGGCCATAAAAATACTTACGGGTCAAACACCAATCTTGTTATGTAGTCTTTGGGCATACGAGGAAGTTGATGAGAAAATACATTCTGAAGACCAATCAACCACAGCATTGTCTGTTTGGATACCTTCTGAGTGAGGGAGTTACCAATAACGTGGAACTCAATGTTGCCCTTTCGTTCTTCCAGCTGCAACAGAAAAGAAGTATTCATATAAATATAAATGAACATATGGAATAATTGCAGAAATGTATTAAATTTGTACATGTACATAATTTTTTTTTAAATCACAAGCTAAAACTGCATTGAAAAAACACAAAATATACAAAGTACGATTAACTTTTTTGAAAATTCTCAAAATGTTATTCAAAATTTCACCTTGGCAGCTTCATCCCTTGCTGCATTCTCTGAGAAAAGAACTTCTGGGCCAACCATCTTCCTTGGGTCAGTTATTGTAGCAACAACCTCAGCCACAGTTTCCTCTCCCAAATCTTCAGTTTCTATTTTTATTCTCTTACTGCTGTTATTATCTATTAAATCATCGCCTTCTCGTTTCTCTCCTCTGCAAAAAAAAAATTATTAAACACATACAGACAAGCAGAGTGAGACGGGGGGAGGGGGAGCGAGTATAGGATGTACGGCTGGTGAGAGGAGGAGGAGTGTAAGCTGGCTGTGAAGGAAATCACAGAAATTTGCACTTACGGAATTTTGAAGTAATGACCAAAAAATTCACCCTTATGGATTTTTTTTTAAATATAAAAAAATAAAATAAAATCCTGATATATAACAAAGAAATTCACCAAAATGTAAAAAAAATATTTTGAATGGATCCTGGGTGATTCCTACAAGACCCACAACAACAATGGTGCTGCTCACTTTTATTTCTTTCCGTAGCTTGTGTTCAGTTTTGTGTCTGTGATCAGGACTGCATTTGCCCTGAAGGAATTTGGGTAATTTTTTTAAGTTAAACATAAAAATCGTGATATAGAAGAAGAAAAAAAAGCACCGATATTATAAAATTTATTTTGAGTGGATTCTGGTGGTAGCTACAAGACGGTGTGCACCTATCCACTACAACAACAATGGTGCAGCTCAGTCTGAATTCATTCCCCAGTTTGTGTTCAGTTATGCATCTGTGATCAGGACTGTGTTACTGTGTACCCTTATTCAAGATGAGTGGGAAAAGGTCATCAAGTTCAAGTGACAGCAGTGGTGATAAAAGATTCCATAAAGGAATTATGTTGGACATTATACTTGATGCTTTAAGGAGGTAACTCCCAGTAACTCTGATAGCACCACCTCACCACCTCCTGCAGCATTCAACATCATTTCTGATGAGTTAAATTCAAGTGTTGTGTGTATTTATTGGCATGTTGCATCATGAATGAATGTATGTGTTTAAAACTGATTATTTTCATTCATACAGTGATCCCTCGGTTAACGAACGCCTCGGTTAACGAATTACCTTCCATAAGAATATTCAATTCGGTTAACGAAATCCTTATGAAATCATGTCAACATGTTTTCGCTTGCTCACCAGCTGTAATATTAGTCCGCCAATTAAGTAATCGGTTTTAGGGATTAAATTCATTACCATTTGAGTAAATATCAAGAAGATTGTACTATTCAATAATTTTCCAAGTCTTATATTAAATTTTTTTGTCATTTTAACAATTATTGAACATAATTGAAGTACAGGGAACTAATTTTTAGCGCACCAAATAGCCACTTGACTCACCCAGAATGGCGTCAGTTTGTGTCTCTGCTCAGTGGAGGAAGCATCTTGCTTGAGGCTCTCTTGAATATAAACTATTTTTACATTTTTACAGTACAATTATTGGTCAACCTGAAATTTATTTTACATATTGACAATATATAATGCAGTGCAGTGTTGATTTAAAGAAAATAATCTTGAATTACACCAAGTGAACTTAAAATTTTATGGGTGAAATAACAGCATGAAGCATGGGGTGATTTCTCTTCCACCCCCACTTCCTTCTCTTCTCCCTTCTCCTCCATCCCCACTTCTAATTCCCATCATCATCATCAACCAGGAGCCTTCTGTGTGCACACCTCAAAGTAAGCATACTTTACTGCATTTATTTTTAGTTTGTATGTAATTTTCGGTGAGCTGGAACCAATTACCCAAAATCCCATTGAAACAATGGTTTCGGTTAACGAACGACCTTCTGGAACGAATTGTGTTCGTTAACCGAGGGACCACTTAGAATGCATTTGTATTACGTTTTTTGGTCAAAATATTTTTTTTTTCCTTGGGAACACATCTTAAATTATAAAATGGAAGTCAATGGGAAAATTGGTCCCAGGATATGGAAAATTTTTCAAGAATTGAACCCTACCGTGACCTGGTGGATGCCTGTATATACAGTTATCCGACACCTACGGAGATTGATAGGTGCTGAATAAATAATTTTCCGGTTAGTTGAACCTCACTCTAAGGTTATCCCAATAAATGCTACAATGCAAAGTGCTACAAGGTTGACCTTGCAAATTTGTGCACAGTATCCAAAAAATGGACTTTAACACATTCCACTCTTATATAAATGATGTGGCTTAGAAAAAAGAAAATATAAAACTATAAAATAAGAAAATGAAGAGCATGGGTGTGTAAGCATGGGATAAGAACCTGGTGGGAGTGGCTGCAAGAGACTGTACAGTGTGAAGAGCTACCATAACAATATTATGGCTAATCCATGCAACCATTAAAAATAATGATTATGGTCCACTTTACAGAATTCTCTTTATCCTGTTACCATAAATTAATGTAGTAACCGCTGAAGACTGTCATGTCTCTGCTTTATTTAACCCCTAAGAAACCCATGTTTTATCATTGTGTGACCTATTACCGTGGCGACAACTGGTCAAATTTGGCATAATTTACATCAAGAGTTTATCATGTGAACCTTCCTCATATTGATCAAACCTACTACATTACTGCAAATCTGCAAACATGTTCTTTAGAGTCACACATTAGTTGGACTGGACCAAAAACATTACCCTGCCCCACAGTTGCAGGCAGGCTAATAATGACCTTATCAGAAAATTTAAAGCACTTCACATTCCTAATAATACATCATCACTATTAAAGTTCCTAGGGAGACGTCCTTATGATGCCATAACTTTTGAACCAATTGCCTAAGACATGTCAGATTAGTGTTTTCTCTTAATGTGGACTGTACCAAAACCAAAATAGTTTAGTATAATCACCTTTTAAATTTATTGAAAAAGCTCTTGAAATACTGTAATGAAATGAGGACACTACACTCTCTCTAGTGAAATAGGCTGCAATACAATAATACCTGTCATCCATACGTTGTCTCCTTGTAGCTGCAGATGTGAGGCTAACAGTGGTGTACTGGCCTTCACCTGGTTGTACTGACAACCTCTCAAATTCACCACGGGCTGCTGTGCTACCTAGAGTGCAAATTGTTGTTAATTATCACTTCCTAAGTAACACAAGGGAACAGAAAATGTTACTGTTTACTTCTCGAATTCAGCAAAGAAGGCAGCTGGGAGTTATTTGTAGCATGGCAAATTTTACGAACTGCATATATTTATAAAAAATTTGATACATAATTCTCAGTAAATAGTATAAAGAATTAAGGTTGTAAACATTTGATCCACAATATTATCTTTTAATCCACAAAGAGTAACCTATACCATACTGTACTTAGTGCAGCATTAATCAAATCAGATGTAAGTATCAAATGATAGCTTGTACTTAAACCCAATTTATAACAGCGGCAATGAGAAATGATCGATGAATGTGTGCACCATAACTTGCAATTCCCAACAAATGTTAAGGCACTGTGCAATTGAAGACAACCTTAAGATCACTCAATTACCCTCTGACAACCATCATTCATACATGCGAGATTAGAGGTCGCTGTTTACCCGTAAAACATGAGAGGTAATAAATCACAGTACACTGTGCCCTCATTAATTCTGGTCATTATAATTCGGATTTTGGCTAAATTCATATGATTTTTTTTTCAAAAATTAATTCAGCGATTTGAATTCAGAATGAATCTGAAATAACTGGGTGGTTCCGAAAAGTTGATTATTATTTTTGGAATATTTTATGAAATAGATCAAGAAGACTGAATTATAAGAATAGAATATGAATTATATTAAGATACTGTATAAAACTATGAATGGTATGAAGCAGTGGCGGAGGAGAAGGGAGGATTCATAATAATTGATTGATTATGATAATTACATCCCTGGCAATGCAACAGCTCAAGTCATAAGACACCAAATTAAAATAAAGGCTTAAAACTCCAAAATCAAATAATACAAGGAAAAAAACATAAGTAGAAGGCCGGCTTCCTCCACGAAGGAGAAGACTTCCCCTCCCATGCTATCTACTCCTCCCCTGCACTGAGAGAGGTGCTTAAAACAAAGATGGTGAGACTGGGGCATTCCACCAGGTGTCAAACAGTCAGTGGGACCAGGCAGTTATCACAATGAGGCAGGGAAGCCCCCGCCATTAAAAATCACGAGTCAGCTGTGTGTGGCCAATGCGGAGGCGGACCAAAGGACTCACTCGGCAGCAATGCAGTTCCTGATTCCCCAGGCACCCAATGCAGGGTGGATGGCTCGTAGCTTGTTCACTCCAACAGTATTCCCTCTGCATTGCCAACTTGAGTGGATGGCAGCTCTTATTACTAACTTCATATTAGAGGCAGGTAGAGGGGAATAATATATCACAGGGCAAGAAGCAGCTGTTTTCACCATAGCATCAGCACGCTCATTCCCTTTCTCCCCCACACGGGTTGGAACCCAACAAAAACTGACTTTCTGGCCCAGATGTTGGATGAGAAACAACCACTGTAAAATATCTATAACTAAGGGATGGATCAATGAGACACTAGCTAAGGCCCAGAGAGCACTAGGAATTTCTAAGAATTGTAAAATCACTAAGAGATTGGGCAAAAAAAATCTAGAGAGCAAGTAAAATACAGTAGGGTCGCGATATATCGCGACTTTATATAAATATTTTTTTATATCGCAGCTACCAAAATCGGGCAGGAAATGTTTCAAATGTACCACCATGGCAAACAAATGCGTTATTTGCTCACCAGAGGCGCCACCGTAGCTGCTCACTCACACATTCACGCTCGCCCGCTCAGTCTTTCTGAGTGAGTGACGAGATAGCAGCCAACTCTGCTGCAGATTATGACTTCTAAGACGAGTATAAATGGGTTGCTAGTGACGTGAAAAGTGAAGTGAAGAAAATGGAAAGCTTAATGGAAAAGATTTAATACTGTAACTATTATTTTTGGTGCTCATTTATTTAGGTGTGGGATTTTAAAGTGAGGGTGGCAGTGTGGCGTCTGCTGCCGAGTCTGGTGTTCCCAGGATGGTGCGTCTGCTGCCGAGTCTAGTGTTCCTTCATATTGATATTGAAATAGTCTGTTGTTCCCGAGTCTAATGTTTATTGGTGCTTTAGTAAGTAAGAAAATGAACTTGTCACTTTTTTGGGCCTCCAGAACCTAATCCTATTTTCCCCATTGATTACACATAATTATATACAGGGTATAGCGATTTAGTATATAGCGAACATCGTTGGACCCTATCATGCAATATATCCCGACCCTACTGTACCCAAAAGCTTTGCTGTAAAAATAGATGCCATAATGGGGAAACTACCGTCCCGACAGAAGTCAGGAAAGACCACCCCCAAAACCCACCACTGCATCTGACTTAAAGTTGTCGGTGTAAACACTAATAAACTTGAACTTCAGGGAGAAACCACAGTGGCACTAAGGAACCACATAGGGCATAGCTGAACCGGAGAAAGACAAAGAATATTCACAACCTCCCTTACCCTGAAGCTGAAAAGCCGTGGGAAGCTTGGATACTGAGTGTAGTGAGGGGACATAGTCTCGTCAACTATACAAGTGTTGATTATACACTGAGGAAGGTTGTTGAGGTAGAAACCAACACTGGACCTGGAGATACTGACTTCAAGGGTTGGCTCATCAGCATCCACCAGTAGATTTGGGATTGGCAAAGACCCAATGGCACCAGTCGCACCCCAGCATGATGAACAGCATTCAGTGTATTGAGTCTAGTCTCAGTGACTGAGAAGTACACCTCACACCCATAATCCAGTTTGAGTCTAACTAGTATGTGTAGCAGAGTTCCTAAATCAGCACCCTACGATGTGTGCCCCAAGACTCTCAAAAACTTGAGGGCACACTGGCAAGACTCTTTGAAGTAAAAAAATATGTGGCTGGCACGTAAGGCGGTTGTCGAGGATAATGCCCAGGAAATGAGTGTCTGTGACACACTGCACACGATGACCATGGAGCTGTAAATTTGGTTCTGGGTGAACACCTCAAAGGCGGCTAAAATGCATGACAATATTCTTCAGGGGAGAAAATCTGAAACCATGCTCTGTGATCCAATGTGAAACCTTGTCTAGTGCATACCAAATGGCCAAGTTGTCTAAATATATACGATTTATACACCACCTGGAACAGATTTTGCTACCCCACTTATTGCGATGGCAAATACGATCATACTCAAGACACTGCCCTGAGGAACCCCATCCTCTTGAATATGTTGTGCGGACATTTCTGTGGCAATGCGGACCCTAAAAGTATGACATCCAAAGAACTGACCTATTATTGACGGGAAATTTCCCGCAATCCAAAATTGTGAAGCTCCTTAATGATACCAAATCACCAAAGCTGTGTTGTATGCCTTTTCTAGGTCAAGAAAAACACAGATGAGATGCTCGCCACAAGCAAAAGCCTCACAGATCGAGGACTCAAGATGAACAAGAGCATCTGTTGTTGAATGCATCTTCTGAAATACAGTAATATCTCCGTTAGCCAGAATCCCTCAAACCCGGAAATCTCCGATTGCCGGAATTGAAATTTGCTTGGAAAATCACTCCCAAAGCTGGAATTTTTTTAAAATTCCGGCTTTGGGAACAAATTTTCCAAGGTTGAAAATTGAGAGAATTTTCTGAAAATGTTCTTGAATAAGGATGATTTTTTTTTTTTTTTTGGAAGGGGGAGGGGGGCCTACTTGGCCTGACTCAATGTCAGGTGGAGGTAGGGTGGGGGATTAGTGGTCTCATATCACTGACCTTCTGATGGAATGTCAAGTCACCTTTCTTGGGTGGGGGATTAGTGGGTCTCATGACCTGAAGTGGTCTTGAATTAACACAAAACTTATAGTATTTATAGGGAGATTGTGGTACGTAGTAGGCAGCTACCAAACAGGGAGGTACTACGGCCTGGGAAGATATTGGAAGCATAATGTGTTGTCTAATGGTAGACCCTGCTGCCATATGGCATCACGAAAATCGTGACCAAGTCCCAGGTTGCTGATCTGACTTTCTGCCTCATTTACACACAGTTGCAGGGTCTCAATTGTTTCACTTACTATTGACAACACAACATACATCTATTGTTTCACACTTTAGATTATTGTTTTTTTTTCTATTATTTATGGTTATTATTATTTTTCTATTTATGTCCACCACCGCAGACAACGATGAAGAGATTCAGCATCAGATCAGATTTGCATTTTAAGCCTTTGGCAGACTCCGAAACCGTGTATTTACCTGTAGGGAGCTGAAATTATCTACAAAGTTACATGTATATCGAGGAGTGTTCCTCCCCACCCTACTATATGGCACTGAGACATGGGTCACATACAGGAGGCACCTCAAGGCACTTGAAAACTTCCACCAACGTAGTCTATGTTCCATCTTCCGAGTTCGCTCAGAAGATAAGAGAACAAATGCCAGTATTCTTGCTGACACCAACTGTAGAAACATTGAGGCTACCATTATCCATGAACAACTACTGTACACTGGACTGGCCATGTTACCCGTATGGATGATAGTAAACTGCCAAAGCAGCTATTTTACAGTCACCTAAAGAATAGTAAACGTAATGCCGGCGGGCAACTGAAATGGTATAAGGATAGTCTTAAGACAAACCTGGAAACGTGCTAAATTAACCCTCTCACCTAGGAGATGATTACTCCACACCGTAACGCTTGAAGGATCACCACATAAGAAGGTGTCAATACTTTTGAGTTAGCTAGACTGCATAACAGGGTAGACAAGCGGCAAAGCCAGAAAGACACTGCCTCCTCCCCTCCCGCACTAAATGTAGCCCCCCACATGTGCATCATCTGTGATCAACCCTGTCGGTCCCGTAACGGCCTCTTTAGTCGCCTCAGAACTCTCCAGCCTACTGGTAAGTGACATCCTTAAAAACTCTTATCATTGTATCATAGCTTGATGATGATCATACTCAATTCCAAGTGACAGCCTAGTAGTAGCAGCAGCTGTAATTGGGAACCTGGATGTTAATCGACTTGCGGATCGTGTTCCAGGGTAATGGTTAGCCAGTGCAGTTGGCAAGTTATCCAGTCTTCTCGGACTACTCCTTGACACCAGGTCATGCAACTGATTAACTTAGGGTGTGGTGGTTGTTATGTGGGCAACAGCTTCTACACCTTAAACAAATTCACGCCTAGGTGGCACTTCCAGCCATCCTCATTACACGAGGGGCAACCATCATTATATTATTTATATTGTGTGTTTGTGTGTGTGACTTCTTTTTGCTTTAATTTACTGTATTTTGTCAATCTATTTCTTCTTTTGTATTAAATAAAGTAATTTTAGATGTACATAAGGACTTAGGCTATGATATACTGTAGTGGGATTTTAAACATTGTTCTGTAAGTACGTTATGCATAAGGCATGTGTTCCGAACTTATATACAAATCCGATTTAAGAACGTCCTCAGGAACGGAAGCAATTCATAACACAGAGATCCCCTGTATTGCAAATTTTACTTTTTTGCTCTGTATTAGAAAAAATGGTTTTACTTGGGTGGACTATAATATCCTGAGTATTTTACGTACCATGGAAAGTACGTGTTTGCGTATTTATTTACATACACTTAAATTATACATAGAGAACAATTATGTTAAGATTTATTAGTTTTTATTACAAAAAACTTACTCCATATAAATATCATCACCATCTTCGAAACATTTATCATTTCTAACCTAGATGCAATGGTTTGGTCAGCGAATCCCCCTCCTAAACTTCGATTTAATGAAAAATTGGATTTAACTGCACGGTTCAAGTCCCATCGATGCCATTATATCGAAGTTCAATCTGTAGTAAATTCAGTTTTACCAGAAAAATTAAAATGAATGATAAGTAGCCTTCTGGCAGTTTGCACAGTGAAAGTGATAAGTGTGAATATTGTGTGCAGCAGTACAAGCAGTGTGTTTTATTGTTTTACATTAATTTTTTTGACATGTATTTTTTATGCTCGTGGTAACTTCAAATCAACTTATATTACTGGTGACTTTTGGTGAGCTGAGCTACCGGGATACTTGAAAATCCAATGTGAAGCATGAAAATTCTAACCGAAGGGTCCTAAACACTCCAAAATTTTAGACTATCAAATGCCCTGAACAACACTGATAAAGCATACTTTCTCTGGTTATTCACTTTTTATTTCAACGATTAAAGCCTTTCCCATATCTAGAATTCTGACAAGTTAATACACATTTATAAGGAAGAATTACAGTATACCTCTTTCAGCAGCTTGGTTGTGAAGGTGTGGGGGTAACTGGGGCCGGTAATCAGCATCCCAGATTGGAGAGGAATTCGAGTATACCTCTTCTTCTAACATGGACAAGAATCTGAAGTATTATAAGGAACAAATTATTTTAGTTTAATGGCTGTATTATTCTGCAACAAATCTGAAGTTCTTTTTTATATAAAAATAAAAAGACCAGCATTCGAACTCAGGCTGTGGAACATATTGGAGAGAAACACACAAGGCCTTCCACGGACAACACACTCTCTTGAAGGATGGCACAGAGGGTTTGAGCAGAGAATGGCAGTCACCCGCCCCACCGTTTGCAGTCTCGTTTCAAAACTAAGAAAAGAGTAGTCGGACTGGGAGTTGACAATTGAGCAGGCAGCAGCAGGAATGGTATTGAGGAAACCGAAGAAGTACCAGATATTAAACACAAGACTGAAGTCTGTCATTGAGAAATATGAGGAGTATCCCAGAATCGACTTCTTGAGAGCAATTGCCCACACTCTTTAAATATTTTATGAACATTTTGTTTTATACACCAATTTTTATAAAGCAATTACAATACAATTTATATCTTTTATCCTTTAGTAAATGTGCAAAAAAAAAATGTATATCATGCAAATCTATCAAACTGCAATTATGTTATCTTTTTATCTTGTGTTTTATGAAGCAAATACATTGCAAAGAAGAAAGAAAAAATAAATAAAAGAAAAAGGCCATATGTCCATTCGGCCAAATGTCTGTTCGGCCATTTGTCCGTTCGGCCAAAGGTCCGTCGGTTTGATGTCCGTTCGGTCAAATCTCCGTCAGTGAAACGTCCGTCAGCCAAATGTCTTTCGGCCATCTGTCCGGGAGCCTTTTTTTATATTAAATTCAGTATTTTATATCAATTAATATGAAACATACACCATCAAATTCAGCATCATAAGCAGCTTCAACAACAACTTAAGGTTCATTAACAGTTTGAACCAGCTGGTTAATTTCAAGTTAACCAGGTTGGTACATATATTATATTGGGCTTTAGTAACAAAACCCAATTGAAGTTTCTTGTTTTATTGAAAAGTATTATGTACAGTAAGTCCCCAAGTTACGTACATAATGGGGACCAAAAGGTTGTACTTAACTCGAAATGTACTTAACTCGAAAATCCCCCAACCCTATAAGGTTATCTGGAAAATCCTGTGCTGTTTTCCAATCAGCACTCGCCGCCTCACCAGTCACTCGAACATTATGCAGCTTATTTCGCACCTTGAATCGGTTAAACCACCCATTGCTAGCATTGAATGTCACAGTATCATCAGGGTGATCTTTCTTTAGATCGTTGAAAAGACTTAGGGCTTTCTCCTGAATCATACTGAGACACCACAACAGGGGTCAAAACCTTACCAGGTACCGGCGCGCCACAGGACGTGAGTTCCGACCGGCAAAAGTAGCCGATGCGTTGTTCCGACCGGCAAAAGTCGCCGATGCGTTAATTTCATGTTTATGCATTTCTGTAGAGATGTTGTATTAAACATACTACAAATTGTACTATTGACTCAAACTTTTAATATCCTTGTGTTTTAACTGAATGTTTTCTCGAAGTCTACTTTTAAATTTACTCCATGGATAAAACGAAAAGATGAACGAAATAACCATCGCTGTGCGCGAGACCTGGAGTAAACAAACGTCCTGTACAGCGCCGTCCTCTCTGGGACCGGCGCGCCAGAGGACGGTAAGCTTTTGAACACTACTCCTCCCACTGGCTTCACCACTCTTACGCTTTACACCAGTCATTGCACACAGAGTAAAGTGTACAAAATAGGGCAGAAATTCACAGGAGAAGTACTGTATGCACAATGACCACACTTGTTGTTTTGGTGCGTCTAGCGTGTCGTCTGCATGGTCAGTGATAGTGGCGGCGCGGTGCGGCTGGCTCGCCCGCCAAATTTAAAAATTGCTCGCCCTTTTAAGACAATATTTTTGCAATTAAAGACTTCAGAAACGATGTACGTATCGGCCGTTTGTACGTAATTCGGATGTACGTAATTCGGGGACGAACTGTATATAATTCCTGAGTGTAGATCAACCGTAAGTTCCACTATTTATGTGTGGTGAGAAAGGGACGGCGTCTATGTAAATAGACGTGAATCAACATCCGTTCAATATTAGTTTGTGAGTGAGACTGAGTAGTGACCCATCGAGGGAGAACGGAACAGACGCGTCGCCCTTCCTCGAGGGAAGACAGAGCCATCCACTGCGGCTCTCAAATAACATCTTCCTCTAGTCAAGGATATCAAGCTACTGCCCGCTTTAGGTGGCCAGGAGCCGGCTACTTATGCCTTTACTCAGCATAGTATGATGCAGCTTCCAGTGGGCACACCTTATCACGTGCATTGAACATGTCACCTCATAGCCAGTGGAAAGTTACAGGGGATGACTCAGTATATAAATCAAATGTAATTAACCCATTTATATAAGTCTTATGTCTGTGAAACAAGGGCCATTACAAGTTTCAGCAACAGCTTCAACAACTTTATGGAAAGCTACAACTTCAGCAAGAGTTGAACCTACTTTGTCATCTGAGTAAAAACTCACTGAACATCACTGGCTGTTCTTGTTTTAAACTTTACCACCATTGGAGACTAGAATTTTACTTTTACATTCGTAAGTATTTTTTAAAACACATATGAACAGTAATAAGTGCTGCTATCATATTCTTATGTAGAGAAATGACGATATGTTTCACATGTTCGCAATTACATACGTTGGCGTTCCCAATCTGTCTCGCTTTATTTCTTTACCATTAGTGGTTAGCTACTTCTATTGTTCCATTTATTAGCATTAAATAAAATTACAGTGTGCTCTCATGCTTCGTGACTAACTGGTACCGGTTTTAGCGTTGCTAAAGTTAGAATCGCGAAACGAGTGACATTGAAATACATATAAATTTGCTTAATCAGTTCCGCCAAGAAAATGACATTACTGTAATATAATCATACATATTACATTGTACATATTGTTGATAACAATATATATCTATACACTCATACTGTACAATAACTTACCTTGATGGAATCAGTGAAATGCTTGAGGGCTGGTTGATGGATTCCAAGGCAGGGAGGGCTGGTTACTGCTTCCTCCCTCCTCTACACCTCCTCTAACCTCAGCATCAAATCCCTCAAAGTCTTGAGACAGCTCTTCCACCAGTAAATCACCCAACAATTCAATATCATCATCTTCTAAAGCAATGTTTGTCAAGGCATTAACAGGCTGGGACTTGCACAGATACCAAGTAATAAGGGCCTGCTGACAAGCATTAACACGGGACATGTATAAGGTCTTAAATTCCTCCATACCCTTATCAAAGGCAGAGCACATAAGGTTCTGAGGATGAGGCCTGGTAACACATTCATCAAGCTGTTCACAGAGACGTGCAATGTTTGTGAGCAACTAGGTCAGCTGGTGCGTTGTAGGTTCACCAGACTTAGCATCATCCTATTGTGTTTGCTGTTCCTCTTGTTTTTCATCCTCCTCCAACAATTCTTCAATTGTCGGTTGCTGCGGATGTTGACCGACGATTTCTTGCAAATCTTCAATCTGAACATCTGAAAATTCCGGTGCTGAGACTGAGCGCGCTGCCTCCACTGTGTCCATTAGTGTTGCCGCCACGGACTGCCTCTCCCCGCTTGCCGCGGTCTGTTCTGCCCCACTTATCTCGGAGTTAGCGAACAAAGGCTTCCATGTGTGTAGCACTGCTGCAACATTAATCTTACGCCATGCCTCAAAAATTCTGCCCAGTGCATTTTTAATATTTTATTTCTTCCACAATTCACAATTTGACAACACTTCACGGTTGCGGGGTTGTGAGGCGCTAGGAGTCTGGTTGTCTACCATCTCCTCCTCCTCCTCCTGGTTAGCTAGTAGAGCCAGGTCACTGTCAGAGTTCTGCCATGATTTGTTGTAACTCAACTAATGAGTCTGTCTGCTGATGAAAGTCTCTACAGAGTGACTGATAGTAGAACAGTTTAACATTACTGAAGAATTCGTGGTCAAGTGGCTGCAGAAGCGATGTGGTGTTAGGAGGAAGGAAAATGACTTGTACATTAGGGTGGCATTCAATTAGAAACTTAAGAGTGTCCAGGAGCATTATCCATCACCAGGATCACTTTAAAGTCAATGTTATTCCTCCGGCAGTACTGTTGGGTGTCAGGAACAAAGTGCTCGTCAAACCAATCGGTGCATAAAGACATTGTAACCCAAGCTTTCTTATTAGACGTCCAATAAACATTGAGCTACGACATATTGGCATGACGGTAGGCCTAGGACGGGCAGCATGGTTAACAACCAAGAGTTTCATCAAGAAATCTCCACTTGCATTAGCTGAGAATAAAACTGTAATCCTGTCCTTTTAAGTCTTTACACCCCTTGCCTGTTTTTCATCCTTGGCAATGAAAGTGGTCTTAGGCAAGCACTTCCAGAAAATGCCAGTTCTGTCACAATTGAAGATCTGGTCTCGGCAATAACCACCATCTTCACAAGAGCTTGAAAGACAGGTAGATATTTTTCTGCTGCTATGACATCAGCCGATGCACCCCCCTTCCCCCATATCCTAGAATTATAATTCTTTTTTGGGGGGCTTATGTTGCAGAGCAATCAAGTTATGAAGCCAAAGATATATGGTTTATGCCAATAAAAACAAGTTTTGGGGAGGAAATTGATAAAGCAAAAAAAATATTCACCGTGCGTTGTCTCGCCTGCCCTGGGGGCCTCAGAGATGTCATCTTGATACTGGAAGACTTAAAATTTATCTCGTGCACAAAAGGGGTTAACATCAATTGTAGGTAAATTACTGAAGCAATAATTTCAAACTCAATTTGAAATCATCTCTAGAAACACAACTTAATCAAAGATTCCCAAAATGGCTTTGCAAGCGGGTGTTCATGTCTGACAAATCTATTATCATCGTTTTCAAGTGTTTTCGAATCAGTGAATGATGGAAGCAATTATGATGTGGTTTACTTCGACGGGGTCCCCCACGAAAGACTAATACGTAAAGTGAAGGTACAGTACATGGAATTGGGGGAGATATTCTAAAATGAATTATAGCATGGTTACAGGACAGGAAACAGGGAGTAAGCATTAATAGCACTAAATCCAATTGTGGGTGACGTCATTAGTGGAATACCCTAAGGTTCGGTACTTGGACCATTACTATATATTATACAGGGTATACATAAATGGCATAGCTATTGGCGTAGACAGTAACATAAATAAATTTAATGATGACACTAAAATAGGGCATGTAATTAAATCTGACAATGACTCGGCAAAACTACAGGAAGATCAGATCAAATTTTTCACATGGTCCGAAAACTGGCAGAAGAAATTTAATGTGGACAAATGTAAAGTACCTAGCCTAGGAGATGTAAACAGAAAAACCAGACATCATATGAACAACATTGATACAGAGAAATAAAAATATTAGAAAGATTTAGGTGTAATGATAGTAGAAATCTTAAACCAAAACAATAATGTGTATTTGCTTGAAAAAAGGCGAACAAAGTACTTGGGTTCATACAAAGGAGATATAGTTACAAAATTAGCAAGATCATCCTAAAAGTATATCTTGTGCATGTGAGACCTCACTTGGATTCTGCAGTTCAATTTTGATCACCATACTACAGAATGGCTATTGAATCCATAGAAAGCATACAGAGGAAGGTGGCAAGACTAATCCCAGGTATTAGAAACCTTGAGTACAGAGACAGATTAAAGAATCTGAATTTGCACTCCTTCGAGATACATAGAGTGAAGGGCAATGTGATCGAGGTGTAAAAATGGAAATCAAGGTTAAACAAAGGTGATAAAACAAAAGGTATTTAAATTATCCAACCAGGAATAAACTCGAAGCAATGGTTTTAAATTAAGATAAATTTATATTTTGGCATGAGATAGGTAAACACTAGTTTGGAAATAGAGTAATGGATGAGTGGAACAAGTTAACAAACATGATTAACTTGAACACGTAGAGTAGCTTCAAATATATATAGGTTGGACGGATATATAAGCGATAGGGGTTGGGTGTAAACGGGACTGCCCAGTATGGGCCAATAGGCTCGCTGCAGCTTCCTTCATTCTAATGTCCTTATGATAACCGGGGTATTTCTGCTTGGAAAAATCGCCCTCTTGTTCCGAAATGAATATAGCATTTAAATGTTTCTTATTGTTGGTTTTAGTCATGGTTCATCTTTTACAACTTTTTATAAGCAAAAAAAAATAAAAAATAAAAAAAATAAATAAATAAATAAATAAATAAATAAAAAATAAATAAATAAATTATAAACATCACTGTCTTGAAACTCAATGCTGAATGGATTATAACCTTGCCATTTTGTAACAGAATATGGTATAAATAAGAATAGAACACACTTTACACAAGAATTTATAACATAATACAGTATCCAGAAATTTAAGACAAATCACAGAGTCAACTCCATACACAAAGTGTTTAAAAACAAGTGATATCCCTCGCAGTACATAACTCACACAACCTCACATAACTTCCATAGTAACTAGTGATATCCCTCCCAGTACATACAGTAACTCACACTACCTCATAAACCTTCCATAGTAACTAGTGATATCCCCCCCAGTACTTACAGTAACTCACACTACCTCATAAACCTTCCATAGTAACTAGTGATATCCCTCCCAGTACATACAGTAACTCACACAACCTCACATAACTTCCATAGTAACTAGTGATATCCCTCCCAGTACATACAGTAACTCACACTACCTCATAAACCTTCCATAGTAACTAGTGATATCCCTCCCAGTACATACAGTAACTCACACTACCTCATAAACCTTCCATAGTAACTAGTGATATCCCTCCCAGTACATACAGTAACTCACACAACCTCACATAACTTCCATAGTAACTAGTGATATCCCTCCCAGTACATACAGTAACTCACACTACCTCATAAACCTTCCATAGTAACTAGTGATATCCCTCCCAGTACATACAGTAACTCACACTACCTCATAAACCTTCCATAGTAACTAGTGATATCCCTCCCAGTACATACAGTAACTCACACAACCTCACATAACTTCCATAGTAACTAGTGATATCCCTCCCAGTACATACAGTAACTCACACTACCTCATAAACCTTCCATAGTAACTAGTGATATCCCTCCCAGTACATACAGTAACTCACACTACCTCATAAACCTTCCATAGTAACTAGTGATATCCCTCCCAGCACATACAGTAACTCACACAACCTCACATAACTTCCATAGTAACTAGTGATATCCCTCCCAGTACATACAGTAACTCACACTACCTCATAAACCTTCCATAGTAACTAGTGATATCCCTCCCAGTACATACAGTAACTCACACTACCTCATAAACCTTCCATAGTAACTAGTGATATCCCTCCCAGTACATACAGTAACTCACACTACCTCATAAACCTTCCATAGTAACTAGTGATATCCCTCCCAGTACATACAGTAACTCACACTACCTCATAAACCTTCCATAGTAACTAGTGATATCCCTCCCAGTACATACAGTAACTCACACTACCTCATAAACCTTCCATAGTAACTAGTGATATCCCTCCCAGTACATACAGTAACTCACACTACCTCATAAACCTTCCATAGTAACTAGTGATATCCTTCCCAGTACTTACAGTAACTCACACTACCTCATAAACCTTCCATAGTAACTAGTGATATCCCTCCCAGTACATACAGTAACTCACACGACCTCATAAACCTTCCATAGTAACTAGTGATATCCTTCCCAGTACATACAGTAACTCACACTACCTCATAAACCTTCCATAGTAACTAGTGATATCCCTCCCAGTACATACAGTAACTCACACGACCTCATAAACCTTCCATAGTAACTAGTGATATCCTTCCCAGTACATACAGTAACTCACACGACCTCATAAACCTTCCATAGTAACTAGTGATATCCTTCCCAGTACATACAGTAACTCACACTACCTCATAAACCTTCCATAGTAACTAGTGACATTCCTCCCAGTACATACAGTAACTCACACTACCTCATAAACCTTCCATAGTAACTAGTGATATCCCTCCCAGTACATACAGTAACTCACACTACCTCATAAACCTTCCATAGCAACTATAGTGCATTTTTTCCCAGCCCCCTCCTCAAGAGTTACAGCTGTTGCAGATCTGTCTGATTTCGTCCTGAAGCAATGATGTACTTACAGTACTTCTAAATGAGTTTTTATTCATAATCGTTGGGAAAGACCGTTTCTGACAAGAAAGATATTTTGCTAAATTATATAATGATACATACAATACATTCATTATTTCAAACATGAGCACATAGGAAGTTTATCATAAATCTTATACATTAACTAACTGTCAAATCCTGATAGCAAATTTACACTTTCGGAGGACTCATTTAATATACAAAGCATGCCCTTAAAATTCAAGGGAATTAGGTTTGCAAAACAGCCACGAATATCCAAGTCCGCGAATAACAGAGCATGTAGTGGCCTCGAGGGTAGACTCGCACATTTTTAATACATTTATTTCTGATTATTTGTGATAGGATTTTCCCATTATCATTTATTTATATGTGTTTTGTGAGTGTGTGTCTAGACACACGCTCACACACACAGATACAATACAGGTAAAATAAATTACTGTCTCTAAAATGAATGACTCCCTGTTCTGGCTGCGAAAATGCCAGCAACTTTAAAACTACTCCCTTAGACATTCTTGGGTACATCCAGGGTGTCTTCCGTGAATAATAGAGGACCGCGAATTAAAAATCTGTGAATTGTCAGGGCATGCTGTACTTATTTTTACCCAAAATAAGGCCTACTAAGACAAATTACATATCAATAATACTAAATTATGCTAAAACCAACATTTTAAAAGATCAAAATCACATTGAAATATTACAACGGCCGTCGGCAGAGGCGAGAAATATGACCACAAACAACTTCATACTTCCCGTTTCTGCTGACAGATCGAGTAGTCTAGCTCCCCAGTCAGTCACACTCATCCACCAACTTTCAGGGGCCGTGTAATATTTCAATGTGATTCTGATCTTTTAAAATGTTAGTTTTAGCATACGTAATTTGTCTTAGTATGCCTTATTGTGGATAAAAATAAGTATATATTAAATGTGTCCTCCAAAAGCATGAATTTTCTACCAGAGTTTAACAGTTAACTCATGTAGAAGATTTCTGATAAACTTCCTATTGCTCAAGTTTGAAATAATGAAATATGTATCTTTCTACAATTTAGCAAAATATCTTTCTCATCAGATACGGTCATCCCAACGATTATGAATAAACTCATTTCCAAATACAACATTACTTCAAGACGAAACCGGACAGATTTGCAACAGCCAATCAGCTGTAATTCTTGAGTGGGAGGGGCCTCTCTACTCAGCTGGGAAAAATGCACTGTAGTGATATCCCTCCCAGTACATAACTCACACTACCTCATACCGTCCATACTAACTCATGATATCCCTCCCAGTACATAACTCACACTACCTCATACCTTCCATAGTAACTCATGATATCCCTCCCAGTACATAACTCATGTTACCTCATATACATTCCATAGCAATTTCTTTGTAGTTACAAAGGAATTGAATTTTGTAGCCATAAAAAATACTAACCTTGGAAAATGATTGAGAAGCAGTAGCTTTTTTTCTGCAGGCATTTTGTCTTTCTCAGCTCTAAATTTATCTAGCAACTGCTTGCGTAATGTATGGAACACAGCGCGGAGAAAAGTTCTACCAAATATTGCTGTTGTTTCATGATGAGGCAGAGAATCACACAACTGTGGGACATAGCTGAAGCACAACCATCTAAAAATATAATTTTGATTGGTTAAAGCATTTTGTTAAAAAAGGATAGCTTTTGTACACTTTAATACTGTATATATGTATTGTAAGTCAGTTAAGTTATATAAATTACTTGTTACAAAGAAAATTATAATTCAATATTCGTGTGTTAAACCCTTCATAAATATTAAAAAACATTATTAATGACTCTCAACCCCTAAACTCTGAATATGATCAGAAGCACACCATTTTAAATATTCTGCATAAATTATTTAAAAAAATTTTTTATTTTTATGACAATTAATCTAAACTTTTATACCAGGCATAGCATTTCATACCTTCAAACCAAGGTGGGTTTTAGTGCTATCACCAAGGTTTATCATTTCCCTAAATTTGTCAGTCACCCACAACTTTATACACTATATGCCCAATTTCCTATATTATCTTAAGTAACCTTATCATTACACATTAAACCAAGAAGAAATTTTCAGAAGAGTATTCTTTGAACAAATTTACCTAAGAATATTAAGGGAGAAATAGGGAAAATACGGTACTAGGAAACAATAGTAAAGTGGTCCCTCAGGTTAATGAAATTTCGGTTGACGAATTAGCTCCCATAAGGATTTTCAATTTGGTTAACGAACAAAACTTCGATTAACGAAATCCTTACAACAAACACGTTTTGTTGTGAGCATCAGCTGACCGACTAGTCAGCCAATACAGTAATGCGTTCAATGTTTACATTAGTTTTCAGTGTTGTAAATATCAAGAAAATTGTGTTCTTGAATATTTTAGCATTTTTTATATTAAAATTATTGGTCATTTTAAAATTTAGCCATCCAAGCTCTGTCTACATAAAGTTTTTCAACTATTATTTTTGGCTCGATATATGTAACTTTAATCATTTATTGAAACTCATTTACACACACACACTGTCCTAAGGGCAAAGCTGTACTGTACATGTTATCAGAATAATGTACAAAATGATTACTAAAATTTTTGTCTAGTGCAAACTATGGCATGTTTACATTCAAATTAATCACTATCTTATAAGAATTCCAGCAATGTAAATTATATTCTCCCGGGTCACTTCTATGACATTTTATAAGCACAAAACAAAAACTCAATCTAAAGGACATAAATAAACAAATAAATACTTCACTAGACCTTCGGCGCTAACTGTCAAACAGGTCACTGTCACTCCCTCCCAGGAAGGGTTTGGTGGTTATACAGTAGGCTTACAGTTTTTATCTTAAATAATGTCACAGACTAAGTTGGGAGAATATAATTTGCATTGCTGGAATATCCTTACAAGACTGTGAATAATTTGAATATAAACGTCATATATTTTGCACAAGATATAAAAATTAATCACCTGTATCACATTACAGTAGTGATTTAAGAGTTCTAGTATATACAGTATGTACATATACAGTCAACCCTCACTTTACGCGGTCCCACATTCTGCGTTTACGCGGTGCCCTGCCAGAACCCAGGATGCTCACATTCCGCGGTGGGTGTACCCCTTTACACGGTGAAGTATAATTTTTTTATTTAGCTCATAAAATTCATACAAATTACCCGGCCAGAATATAATTTACATTGCTGGAATTCTTACAATTTGATGATCATTTTGAATATAAACATCATAGATTTTGCATTAGACATACAAATTATATGCAAAATATATGATATTTATATTCAAAATATTCCTGGTCTTACAATGAATCCAGCAATGTCAATTATATTATCCTGACTTTAGTCTGATTTATTATTTATTACTAAAAAGGTAAACAGTCTGGTATTCCCACACATTTATCTAGTAGGGACGTTGGTGGGGGGTGGGGGGGAGGGGAGGGAGGGACCGGCGACCGACCATCTGTTACCGTGTGAAGAATTTTTTTTTTTTTTTTATGAACTGAAGATTTTTATTTTAGCTCATAAAATTCATACAAATTACCCAGCCAGAATATAATTTACATTGCTGGAATTCTTACAATTTGATGATCATTTTGAATATAAACATCATATATTTTGCATTAGACATACAAATTTTAGATAAAATGTTTAATCTGAGTAAATATGTTATCTTTTGTGAAAAATAAATGATATTTATATTCAAAATATTCCTGGTCTTACAAGGAATCCAGCAATGTCAATTATATTATCCTAACTTTAGTTTGAGGTATTATTTATTACTATACCTGGTTTTCCCCCAAAAATTTCTCAGAGGGAAGAGCCAGCAGTGTAGAGTGAGAAGAGGGGGGAGGGAGTCGTGTCCATTATTTGAATGGGCATTAACTTGGCGACTGCATTTCTCTATTTCTCTTAAGTATTAATTGTGTGCATGTACCATCATAAAATTAAGATGTTATTTTTACTAGAACATAGGTATTGTGTCGGAAAAAGTGGAGTTTGGGGGTCAGCTGGTCTCTATTTCATTTAATCCCATATGTTATGTTATTCACTTTACGCGTTTCTCACTTTCCGCGGTACCCTGTGGGTTACATTAACCGCGTAAAGTGAGGGTTGACTGTATATACAGCTCCTCCCCGACTTACGACCTACTCGACTTACGACCACCCGCACTTACGACCTGCCTCAGTAATAACAAAATTTTGTCAAATTACATATTTTGGAGTCCCAACGTCAGTACACAGATAAAATTTTCGTTTGTAATTCACTTTAAAATGACTGGCAAAAGCTTAAAAGTGAAAGTTTTGTGGTACTGAGAAGAAAAAGAGACACCCATTCTAGATTTTCTATGTATTATTTAAGCATTTTCTACTTACGACCTGGATTTGGGTCCTTAACGCCGTCTTAAGTCGGGGAGGAGCTGTATAGTGATTTAAGGGCGATTTAGGGAAATTTTAGGAGTGTTTCTGACTGTATGCATTTTTGGCTTTACTTTGTACTTATGTAGCACTTTTCTGTGAGCTGGAACCAATTACCCAAAATCCCATTGAAATAATGGATTCGGTTAACGAAATTTTTGGTTAACAAACGACTCTGTGGAACGAATTGTGTTCGTTAACAGAGGGACCACTGTACAATACAATACATATATACAATCAGAAACAATTTTATTAAAAATGTATGAGTCTACCGTCAAGTCCACTCTGTGCTTTGTTATTAATAACAAAGCACAGAATTGACTTCATGGTAAACACATTTTTAATGCATTTGTTTCTGATTATCTGTGAGAGGATTTTCGCATTATTATTTATTTGTATTTGTTTTGTGTGTGTCTACACACACATATACACATACAGTACTGTACAGTATATACAATACAGGTAAAAGAAATTACTGTCTCTAGAACGAATGTCCCCCCTGTCCTGGCCGCGAAAATGCCAGCAACTTTAAAACTACCCTTAGACATTCGTGGGTACATCCAGGGTGTCATCCACAAGTAATCGAGGCCCGCGAATTAAAAATCTGCAAATTTGAAGGATATGCTGTATTATATATCTTGCGTTAGTACAGGGGATCCTTGTTATAAGTGTCATTATATAAGTTGTTTCGCACTTAAGTGGCCAAATAATTGTGGAACTACATGTAAGAAGTTCCCGGTGTTAAGAGGATTCTAAGGCAGAAATCCGTTGATCATCGGCAGCACAAACATTTGAGCGATTGAAATTCCTGCCCACCTCCTATTCTCTTAAAGTTCACCCTTCTCACCCGCACTATGCTTGCTCAGTAACAGTGGCCTGCGTCCACAGGCATTATTTTGAAGTGCTTCAAGAACTGTAATTATTAACTTTGTTGTTTCTTTGGCAACATTGGTGGACTGTTTTTGTAGTCATCAGTTGCAAATCAAAGCAAAGTGGTGTAGTGGTTAAAATGTAGCATAGTAGTTATGGGATGGATGTGAAATTAGAAGTTACATGTCGTAAGAAAAGTGGTGAGCATGTCTCAATGAACCACTTTCACTGAAATGAGCATGAGAGTACATGGCCAGGTAGCCTAGCCATGGGGTTAGGTAGTTTGCACCCCATCAACACACCGACTCCAAACAACTTTAAGTACCTTAATTTAGTTATAAAGTTAAATAATTTCATAAAATAATGTGTTATCAAATGTTTAACAAATGTTTCTAAGGTACAGTTGGTCCTCGTATTACGCGGTTAATGTAACCCGGAGGGTACCGCGGAAAGTGAGAAATGCGTAAAGTGAATAACATAACATATGGGATTAATTGAAATGGAGTCCGGGCCAATCCCCAAACTCCACTTTTTGACGACACACAACTATGTTGTAGTAAAAATATTATCTTAACTTTATGATGGCATGCACACACAATTAATAATTAAGAGAAATATCAATAATATTAGGTTTTTTAACACTTACATTAGTAGAAAAGATGGCTGGGCACACGGGGATGGGGGGTTGGTTCCGAGGCAGAGGGCAGATTATTGGCCCTCACCTGTATCACTTGTATCAATTGTATCACTATCCACCACAGAGGCTTGCAGGACCTCTTTGTCAAACCCCCCAAAGTTCATATAAGTCCATATCCTCACTATAATTATCACTATCACTGACTTGGGCCGGCTGTAGTGGGTGGCGGGTGAAGAACTCGGTAATATTTTGATGACTGGGCGACCTTGTGCGCACCATTTTCGCGCCTCTTACACAACATGGCGGATGGCGGGAGGTTTGGATCCAAAAATGGCGCGGCTTGCCAGCCGCTCTCCGCGTAATGGGGTTCACGACCGCGGAATGTGAAAATGTTAGGTTCTGGCAAGGCACCGCGTTAACGGTGAAACGCGGATTGTGGGACCGCGTAATAAGAGGACCAACTGTATACATAAAAGGCATGAAACCGTGTTGGCAATCCTTTAAAAGGTTATTTCGTAGTAGATGTTCCATCGCAGCATCTCTGATAATACAGTATAGTCTGCATTTACGCGGTCAATTGAACCCGTGGAGGTCTGCGTAAAACGAGAAACGCGTAAACGAAATAACAGAACGTATGGGATTAATTGAAATAGAGACTGGGCCGACCCCCAAACTCCACTTTTTCCGACACCATACGTACGTAAAAATAACATCTTAATTTTATGATGGTATGCACACACAATTAATAATTAAGAGAAACCTCAATAATATTAGGGTTTTTAACACTTACGTTAGTAGAAAAGCTGGGTCGGCACACGGGGATGGCGGCTGGTTCCGAGGCAGAGGGCAGATTAGTTGCCCTCCGGTGAATCACTTTCACTACTCGCAGAGGTTTGCAGGGCCTCCCAGACAAACCCCTCAAAATCAATATCCTCACTGTCACTATCACTGACTTGGGCTGGCTGTGGTTGTGGTGGGTTGCGGGCGAGGGAGTCCTCAATACTACGTTGACGACTAGCATTGATGTTGTCGAGATAGATCTGGATATACGGCTCCATAACTTTCGACAGAAGGTTATTAGACACTTCATACCGATGCTTGTCTGGGTCGTTGTCAAGGACGAGCTTAATTTTCTCCCCCAACTCGATGATTTCCCTCACAGTATCATGGCTTGGTCCAGGTAATTCAAGGTTTTTCTCGGGTGGTGGGGGTCCAGCGGAAGCCATTGTGAGGGGAATATTTGGCACAAGAGAGAACTGTATACGAGGACTGAGAACAATGAGACAGGCCCGGCTACGACAGCGACTTCTACCCTCTGGTGGCAGGGCACATCATGTTACATTAGACCAATCACAGCTAGCGGCGGAGGGAATGCATGGGTGGTAAGGATGCGTGGTCGATACGTCATATGACGTATATGCTTTCACTGTAGTGAGCCACACCTGGCCACTTCTAGTGATCGTGACCGTTTCCGAATAAAGAGAGAGATACTAAAGATCTGCACAAGAAACAAAGTGAGCTTTGTTGAAATCAGGAGTACAGTAATGAAATATATCTTAAGAATGGGGATTCCTATGCACAGGTTCTATCCCGATACAATGCTCGGCGAACTGTCGCTTCGACACTGCCCTGAGAATCATTCGTATCTGTATTGAATTCAGCTCCCAGACTCAAACTTATGCCACCAATCCTCAGACTTCTCTCTTAGTGGCTGAGGGCCACAATGATGTGGGAGGCATATCTGCTACAGTAGAACGTCGATATAACACGAGATACGTTCCAAGAGAGGTCGCTTTAAACAGAATTTGCACTAAATTGAAGTGTTGTTTTAATGGAATAATTTAGTTTGGTACTTGAGAGAAACACAAAATACTAAAAAGACTGAGTCTACCCAGATGCACCTCAGCCCATCTCCTAGAATAAACCACCATGCACACCACACCACCATACACACTGCACCACCATACACACCACACCACCATACACACTGCACCACCATACACACCACACCACCATACACACCACACCACCATACACACCACACCACCATGCACACTGCACCACCATACACACACCACCATACACACCACCATACACACTGCACCACCATGCACACTGCACCACCACACACACTACACCACCATACACACCACACCACCATACACACTGCACCACCACACACACAGCACCATACACACAGAACAAAATGGTGAGTCCAGTACTTGCTGATGCTTCTTATTAAAAATATATCTAACACGATTTGTAAGGATTCAAATTAGTTTTTATTACTCTTCCATTGTCATCCACATTCATCATGCCCATTCAACAAAGTTACACCATAAAGCTAACAATATGGTGGTTTTACACTCCTATTGCAGCTTCCTTCTGGAAAAAAGTCACTGGTTTCTATCTTTTCATCACTACTTTTAAGCTAGACAATTATCATGAAGAAATATATAAACTTTTTTTTTGGGGGGGACAATGTTTTATCATGCAGAGGGCATGAACCCTAATGGTGCACCAAAAGATGATACAGGTTGACAATCCCTTATCCGAAATCCTTGGGACCAGATGCATTTCGGTTTTCAGAATTTTTCGGACTTCAGATTTTTTTTTTTTTATTTACAGGGATCAGCCCACCCGGGCACAGGTCACTGACCCATATTGAGGCCTGGGGGCTAAAATACAATAATAATAATAATAATAATAATAATAATAATAATAATAATAATAATAATAATAATAATAATAATAATAGTAATAATAATTATAATAGTAATAATAATTATAATAGTAATAATAATTATAATAATAATAATAATAATAATAACAATAATAATTATAATAATAATAATAATAATAATTCATAGGTCTAGGTCGTGTTTCTCACTTTTGATGTTTTTTCATTCTTGTATTTATTATTATTATTATTATTATTATTATTATTATTTTATTATTACAGTATTATTGTTATTATTATTATTACTGTATTATCATTATTATTATCATTATTATTATTATTATTATTATTATTATTATTATTATAATTATTACTATTACATTTTCACCCCCCAGGCCCCGATGTGGGTCAGTGACCTCTGTGCCCGGATTTATTACCCCTCAAAAAAAAAAATAACTTTCGGTTTTCAGAGCTTTTCGGTTTTCGGAATTTCGGATAAAGGGTTGTCAACCTGTAATTTGATAAAGAATAGTAATATATTTTTAATTTAGCATCATCTGAATTTTTGGCAATCAATGAAGTCAAGTTGTTTGTACTTTTGAATTTCTTCAAAACCATCTTCAATCATTCAGTACAGCACTCACCTTGTGTAATTGACTTTATAAGCTGAACTCTCTTCTGGAGTGGTATGGGCACGTCTTGCAGAAGGAGTTTCTAAACGCCAGTGATTAAGACAATGAAGAAACATCTTGGCTAAGTCCCTCATCATTTGGAAATCCTGAGAATAAAACACATTATTAGTATGCTACAGTATTTTTCAATTCAATGGACTAACTCGAGCAACTCCTGTTCGTTAATCAAAATATTTGCTAAATCAAGCTTTTCCGTTATGTTTGCTCAATTTACTGAAATATTCCACGAAATCGACCGTGACTCCGTAAAATTCCACGCCAAACACGCCATGCGTCCCTTAATAAGCATGAAGTCTTATGCTATACTGTGATAGTATATTACCTAAGAGTTGTTGCTCCATAAGAGTGGCTATTTAATAAGGTTTCTGTAAATGTAATGGGTACAAATGCATGCACTTCAAAAACTGCATTCACTTGTCAAGAGGCTGTGTAGACCGGTGGTGGCTCTCTGTCAGCTGGACAAAACTAGTCCACATTATTAGTTTTAATATTTCTGAATAACCCTACAGTCTGCTTTCAGTTAAGTTTTTTCACTTGGGAAAGTTATTCTGTTTTACTTGAAATAATAATCGGATCATACAAATAAGAATATTTAATAATTATTTAAATGTTCAGCAATAAGATCATTGGCAACTTTACAGAGGGCCAGTGTTGTGCATGACGCCCAGTCAATTTTTTAGTACCTTATTTCTAAATTACTGTAGATCACACTGAAGGCTTAATATTCTTTTGCCGTAAGTATTTTTGATCCCGTTATTTGATGATTTATAATACATACTTTGTCAAATGCCACTGATGTAATTTAAGAAATTAAGTGAAGCGGTAATTTAGATTCTTAATTAAATGGCAACTAGCCAAACATAAACAGCAGGAAATAGGACAACAAAGACTCACATCTCAATTTAATTTCAATTAAAAAATAATTTTTGAAAAAGTTGATGGTGAAAAGAGAAGAGTTTTATTACAATGTTACGGAAGAATTCCACAAAAAATCTCGGAGAGCTGAATTTCAATACAGGGAGTATAAGTCAATATTTCTTGACTGCAAAATGATTTGAGGCAAGATAATTTAATTTTCGTATAGTTTCTTAGGTGTTTATAATGCTTGACAACCCTTATTTAGAGAAAGGCCATATCCTACTTGATATTTGATCTAATAACAGATAAACAGTATGAGGGTATTCTGCATGCCTGATCAGTGCAACCACAGTATGCCACTGGTATTTAGGATAGTGTGCATGTAAATGAGTAAAAATAAATGAAGAAGGTTACCTATGAGTTGAAAAACTTGTACTAAAATGTACTACACTAAAGGACTAAAATTTTTATCCCTTGTGCAAAATATATGATGTCTATATTCAAATTATAAGCCATCTTGCAAGGATTTCAGCAATGCAAGTTATATTCTGCTAAACTTAGTCTATGAAGATAAAAACTTAAAGCCTAAAACTACCTTCACCCTGTTTTGGGAATGCTTCTTAGGGAGGCTTCTTAGCCCAGAACCCCCAAATTTTCTGTCTGAATCTTCTGAAATCCGGATTTACCGGGTTCAGATCTTCGAGGGTTTACTGTACTGATCTGAACAGTCTTCACAGCCAGTCACAGAGGGTTTACTGTACTGATCTGAACAGTCTTCACAGCCAGTCACAGAGGGTTTACTGTACTGATCTGAACAGTCTTCACAGCCAGTCACAGAGGGTTTACTGTACTGATCTGAACAGTCTTCACAGCCAGTCACAGAGGGTTTACTGTACTGATCTGAACAGTCTTCACAGCCAGTCACAGAGGGTTTACTGTACATTTTAGGCCTGATACTCCAAATTCTAAAAAAAAACCTATCTGGCAATCCCCAGGTCCCAAGTATGCCAGAAAATGGTCCCATACCTGTATATAATGACTTAATCATACAGTATTTCTCAACTTTGACAGTGAAAGGTAAAAAGTTTTACAGTTTTCAAAGGGCTTACCTTCTGTTGGAGATGATTAAATTTGTGAAGCACAAAGTTGGTGACACCCTTGAAAATTGAGGGACGTTCAAATGGTGGTGTACCAAGTGGTCCCTCTACAGTAGGTGGACTAACTTGCAGTATACATTTTCGAAGACGGCGGAAAAGATAAGAATACACCTGTGGAGAAAGGATTGACAAAAATTAAAGAGGAAAATTTATGTACAGCAAAATTTTACTCAAGTAGAAGTAAAAGTATCCAAAGTTAAATTTACTCAAGTAGAAAAAAGAAAAAATTAAATCTTAATTGTCTCAAATATTGAAATAAATCCAAAGTAAATTATAAAAAAAATAGTTAAATAAATATAAAAATAAAAGACAAGCATTTCAAATGTTTATTTGCAAATCTTTCTATTGAGATTAATCAATAACTGATTCTCAAATCGCCGTGTGCGCGCCGCTTGCTGTCTGAGGCCCGGAAGTAAGTGTTGTTTGGTGCTTATCCCTTCCCTCTGTATTTTGTTGCTCTCCCTCGTGGTAGGGAAGTTAATTAGTGTTGGTTGGGGTGCACTGTGAATGCTGTCATAGCATTTTGTTGTTAATTCACCTGGTGCGGTTTCTTTTCCCTGAGGTGATTTAACTGGACTGGGTGCGAAACAAGGTTTCCTCCAGCCGGATCAAACCATTCAATGGTTTGATTGAGCTACTAAGTAGTTACTTTTGGTTAGTTGCGGGGTAAGTTGTTTAATTTGTCACTTTGGCTCTTGTATCATTATGTCTAGTTTTGAGGAGTTGAAAGGTCAAGCAGTGGCCCTGGGTCTGACAGGCACTGAGGTTGGTCTCTCTCTCTCTCTCTCTCGAGAGAGAGAGAGAGGAGAATCAGCTAAGTTACAGGCAGAAAAGGACATAGAACTAGCTAGGATTAATGCCCAAAGTAGACCAGAATCCTCTGGCCCTATACAAGATAATGTAGTCAAACCCAGTTTGCCTGTTTATCGTGAAGGAGAAGACATCGCCTCCTACCTTGTTAGGTTTGAACGGGTAGCCGAGGTGCTTGGTGTGGACCAAGACAGCTATGCTGTAAGGTTGGATAGCCTACTCAGTGGTAAACCGGTATAGATTTATACGTCTCTTGCGAGGGTTTAACAAGACTCCTAATGGTTATCGTGTTGATTTCCGCAGAATGAAGATTAGATCAGGGAAAACATACCAGCAGTTTACAATCCATCTCGGTCGTTTGTTTCAACAATGGCTAGAGGCGTCAGAGGTTGAGAAAACCTTTGTGTCTAACTAACTTCAAGGAACACATGGGGAAAGGGAAACAACGGAGTACCTTAGCTTTCGTCTTTATTCAAGACATCTTCAGAGGCAACTGGATTGCATGGACAGAGAGAGGCTTAAATATACAGGGTGACCTTATTAAACATGAGGTCAGGTCATAATGATGTCATCCACTAATCCCCACACCAACACACACGTAGAGGAGCTTAAGAGAAAGGGGTCGACGTGACTAGTCAAGTCGGGTCAGGTCAAAAATAAGGGACCCACTAAATAACTATCCTACATCTAGCTCTAAGGTTTCAAAGCATTTTTAACCTTGGGCCACTGACAAATAAATTTACGAAATATAATGTCAGTTTTGAACTAACCATCACTAAGGTTTATTGATTTTTAATTCCTTAAAATCTATGATATATATATATATATATATATATATATATTATATATATATATATATATATATATATATATATATATATATATATATATATATATATGCTGATAACCACCAGGAAAGAAGAAAACACGAAGTTCCCAAGCGCTTTCGTGTAATTCACATCTTCAGGGGTGAGTACAGACTAGATAGAGTAATGCAGAACAAGATGAATATATACAGAGGAGGGTGAGACCAGGTCCACAATGGTCAGGTAATGACCCTACTAATCTTTAAATGGCACACAACGGTTGGTGGTTGGGTCAGATGGGACAGTGACCCGCCCTCTCACCTGATCACAAATCTTCTTAATTACAAAGTTGTCCAGCTTGTACATGCCGTTACTCAAATTCATGTTGAATGCTTCGGTATGTTTAATAAGACTAGATTCTATGATGTTCCTACTATCAATTAATTACATGGTAATATTGAGGAGGCATTATCCCAGTCAATGCAATGCTTGTTTTCCCTCAAATGAACAAACAGAGCATTGGATTCCTGGCCTGTCCTGACACTGTATTTGTGTTGTTTAATTCTAGTTACAAGATCTTTACCTGTCTGGCCTAAGTAAAACATATTACATTCCTTGCAAGGAACTTTATAAATGCAACATTTCACTGCCCGTCTCGAAAGATGACTTCATCGAACTCATCAAACTATGTATTAAGGATTGCAAATTCGAATTCAATGGGGAATATTATGCTCAAAAATTTGGTATGGCAATGGGTAATCCACTCTCACCTGTATTAAGCAACCTATATATGGAATTCTTTGAAAAGAAACTATTAAGTAATATTTTACCACCCTCAGCAGTCTGGTTTAGATATGTTGATGATGTATTATGTCTCTGGCCATGTAATGAGGACCTAAAAGTTTTCCTACCACAACTTAACAACTTAGCCCCCTCGATCAAATTCACTGTGGAATTAGAGCAAGACTGTAAATTGCCATTCCTAGACTGTCTGATACACAGAATAGGTAACACTTTTAAGTTCAGTATTTATAGAAAACCAACCAATGTGTGTTCATACATTCATTATTATTCTGCCCACCATAATAAAGTCAAACAGTCAGTATTTACAACAATGTTTTTACGTGCCTTGAGAATTTGCAGTCCGGAATTCATCGATGAGGAATACAAATATATATATAATATTGGCTCAAACCTTAAATACCCTAGATCTTTCATAGACAAATGCTTAAGCATTACTAAGAAAACTTTTTATAGAACTGATCCCAAGCCCACCCATGACCATAAGAATATCTTAATATTACCATTTCACAAAAATTTCTCACACATTCCGGCACAGCTAAAATCTTGGAACGTCAATGTGGCATTTAAAAACTCATGCACTGTTAAACAAATGTTAATCAAGAACTCCCCCAACAACACAATTGGTTGCATTTATAAAGTTCCTTGCAAGGAATGTAATATGTTTTACTTAGGCCAGACAGGTAAAGATCTTGTAACTAGAATTAAACAACACAAATACAGTGTCAGGACAGGCCAGGAATCCAATGCTCTGTTTGTTCATTTGAGGGATAACAAGCATTGCATTGACTGGGATAATGCCTCCTCAATATTACCATGTAATTCAATTGATAGTAGGAACTTCATAGAATCTAGTCTTATTAAACATACCGAAGCATTCAACATGAATTTGAGTAACGGCATGTACAAGCTGGACAACTTTGTAATTAAGAAGATTTGTGATCAGGTGAGAGGGCGGGTCACTGTCCCATCTGACCCAACCACCAACCGTTGTGTGCCATTTAAAGATTAGTAGGGTCATTACCTGACCATTGTGGACCTGGTCTCACCCTCCTCTGTATATATTCATCTTGTTCTGCATTACTCTATCTAGTCTGTACTCACCCCTGAAGATGTGAATTACACGAAAGCGCTTGGGAACTTCGTGTTTTCTTCTTTCCTGGTGGTTATCAGCATATACCTAGATCACGCGCACCTACAGTGATTTACTTGCATATATATATATATATATATATACAGGTTGACAACCCTTTATCCGAAAACCGAAAAGCTCTGAAAACCGAAAGTTATTTTTGTGGGGCAATTATTTTTTTTTTTTTACAGGGATTTGCCCACCCGGGCATAGATCACTGACTCATATCAGGGCCTGGGGGGCGAAAATGTAATAGTAATAATAATTATAATAATACTAATTATTCATGGTAAATAAAAATTTTAATAAAAATACACCAAAATAAAATAATATGATAACATTAATAATTATAATAATAATAATAAAATGTAATAACAAAATTAATAAAAATAACAATAATACAGGAGTACGTACTGTAATAATAAAATAATAATAATAATAATAATAATAACATTAATAATAACAATAATAATAATAATAATAATAATAATAAAGAAATAGAAGAATGAAAAAAAAATCAAAAGTGAGAAACACGACCTAGACCTATGAATTATTATTATTATTATTATAATTTTTATTATATTTTCGCCCCCCAGGCCCTGATGTGGGTCAGTGATCTATGCCCGGGTGGGCTAATACACATTAAAAATAAAAAAATCATTCTGAAAACCGAAAAATTCCATGACTGATTTAGCTAACTGAAAAAATCCTCTGTTCATTTCAGTATAGATTACAGACCTGTTTGGTGTCTGGATCCTCCTCCCGATGAACACAAATGAAGAGGTTCTCCACATCCACAACGATGGAAAGTAAGCGATCTAAATCATCATCACCAGCAGACTCAAGGTGGCTCACATGGTCACCTGTATGTTCAATAAAAATAATTATGATCAATGGATAATACAGTAAATTTAATAATTATTTCAGTCATGGTTTATCAAACCTATTTACCCTTTACAAAACTGATATCAGTGGACTAATTCACAAGACCACCACCATCCACAACCCAAACAATAATTTATCCATACTAAAGACAGAGGTTTAGTCCTAAAACCCAATTTATAACAGAGTCTGGGTCAAGCCACTCTATACACCCACTAAATCTATGAGAAGAGTGAAACACCCCTGGGTCCTGACTTGTGACCTAAACCTAAAAATAAATAAAGTTGTAAATTAAATTACTGTATCCTTCACCTTCATACTGGACTCCCAAGGGTTACTGACTTCACAAATGTTATCTTTACCTACAGTAGCTACCAGTTGCCATAGCCATCATATTAAAAACTTGCATCCACACTTTATAAAACTTTTCACAAAACAATTACATTTCCAGGGTTTTACAGGGCTTATGGAAACCCTGAGAAGATAAACACTAAAATTCTAGAAACAACCCAAGTGTGACCTGTTTACCACACACGCAAACATTAAAATAGCTGTTAAACCTTCAAACGCATTACCTAGTGTGTGCGTACAGCTACGGCATGGTTGAGATGGAGGTGCAGCTGGCTGAGGGGTGTCAGGTCGTGCTGGGTGTGCAGGTGGTGTTGGATTCTTCCAACCATTGCATTTGCAGTTTTCATCAGCCTATCAAGACAAACATTTTCATTAAAAAATTAAGCTAACATTCTTTAAGCATTCTCACATTTTCTTGCTAATAATTCACACAAAGCCCAGTAACTTCAGGTACAGTAAAGCCTACAATAACAACGGTTCGACCAACAACTTTTCATATTTAAAACCCGAGTTAATTTAGAGCCCAATTCAATTGACGTCCACATTTCATTCATATTTATGACCATAATATAATAAAAATAAAATAAAATTACATTTTCATATAAATAATAACTAAATCCCAATATGTATTATAACAAAAAAATACTGTAAAACAAATGAAGAGCGCCTTGCGCAAAGAAGCTGCCTTGCTAATGAGTGGGAAACAACACTCTGTGGTTGGCGGGCCTTCTCTTTTCACGCATCTGGAACAGGAGCTGGAGAAAAACTTTCTCGGGTTTCTTACAGAATTTTTGCATCCCTATTCAACATGAGTAAGAGAGCAAGTGATGGTAATGTTAGTTTAAAAGCTAATACAGGTTGTACCTCTCTAGTCCGGCAACCTCGGGACCTGACCGGTGCCGGACCATGGAAATTTCCGGACCAAGGAAATTCACCCTTTTCCTGGATAGATAATGACTTGTGCTTACGCTTGGAAGCACTAGCACCACTGTCTCTGCTTCATGGTCTCTTTGAAGACATATTGAAGGGTTAAATGTCGTACAGTAGCTTCTCAAATTTCGCAAGTTTTTAATTCGACGTTTTCTATTTGAACACACAAAAAAACACATTTAAAAATTATGACGGCGGAAACTCGAATTTCGACGGGTTTGAACGGCCCACCAACGTTCAGACGACGTGCACAATCTGTAAACAGCGTCATTTCTCTTATGTACAAAAGATTCATTATTATTTATTACTGAAAGTCTTTTTGATTGAATTAATGTCTGTGTGTGCAAAATGAGCAATACAATTCATTAATAATACGTAGAATATTAAAACACGAGGAAATGAGACAGCATTATTTTCGTTGATTACAAAACCAGTGACTGACTGGTTCTACATATAAAACTGAAGAAAATAAGACCCTGGTTGAAGCTGTAGTAAAATTAACATGGTTGTTTTAAGTAATGTTATTTAATGTTAATAAATGGAACAATAGAAGTAGCTAACGATAATGGTAATGAAAAAAAGAGAGATCGCGTATGTAAGTGCTTACACGTGAAAACATATCGTCATTACTTTACATAAGAATATGAAAGCAACACTTATTTACTGCTCATATATATTGAAGGGTTAAAGGTTGTACTCTGTATAGACAAGCACACACACACAGAGAGAGAGAGAGAGAGAGAGAGAGAGAGAGAGAGAGAGAGAGAGAGAGAGAGAGAGAGAGAGAGAGAGAGCCGAACTGCCGGACGTATACAAACCTTAATTTCCCGTGGCTTTGTTGTTGTTTTTTTACGGGGATTAGCCCACCCGGGCATAGGTCACTGACCCACATTGAGGCCTGAGGGGCAAAAATTTAATACTCCTGTAATAATAATAATAATAATAATTCAGATAAGTAAAAAAAAAAAAGAAAAAAAAAAAAAAGCTGCCTATCTACCTATTGGACAAACTAAAATCGTTCCAGACCACAGGAGTTTCTGGACCACAGAATGCCGGACTAGAGAGGTACAACCTGTAGAAAGTGTGTAAGCTTAGCCGAGAAACTAGATGTGTTAAAACGATATGAAAAAGATGAGAGGTCTGTGGATATTATATGGCGCAAGCAATGAACATATTTTCTGAAGTGGATCCATTAACAGAACAAAGCATTAAAATTTAAATAAATGCAAATGACTTCTACATAAAGATGTATAATGAGAAAAGAAAGCAGCTGTGCAAGGTTCTTTTGAGAGCTTTATTATTCGAAGGCCTAAACCATCAACTTCAGCTACACCATCAAATTCAGCATCATAAGCAGCTTCAACATCAACTTAAGGTTCAGTAACAGTTTCAACAACACCTTCAGCCAGAGTTGAACCTGAAGACTTCGTCATCTGAGTAAAAACTCGCACAATATTCATTGGCTGTCCTTATGTTTTCGACTTTACCATCATTGGTGAGTAGAATTTTTGTTTTACATTAGTAAAAATTATTTAAAACATATTTGAACAGTAAATAAGTGTTGCTTTCATATTCATATGTAGAGAAATGACAATATGTTTTCACATGTGTGCACTAACTGTTCATACGTTGGCGTTCCCAATCGTCTCGCTTTATTTCTTTACCATTAGTGGTTAGCTACTTCCAGTGTTCCATTACTTATCATTAAATAACATTACTTAAAACATACATACAGGTATTAAATTTTTTTAAATTAATTTCACTACAGCTACAACCAGTCTCTTATTTTCTTCAGTTTCTTATGTAGGACCATCGTCACTCACGAAAACAATGCCGTCTTGTCTCGTGTTTTAATATTTTACGTTTTATTAATGAATTGCATTGTTCATTTCATATAAATAAACATTAATTTAATCAAATACATATTCAGTAATAAACAATAATGAATCTTTGGAACATATTCTTAAGATAAATGACTATGTTTCCTTGAGTGAGCACGAATACCAGTACATTGGCGTTCCACTAAGTCTCACTTTTTCTTTAATATCAGTGGTTACTTCTACTGTACATTAAATAACATTAATTAAAACACTTATTTTTCACATTAATTTTACTACAACAACAACCAGGGTCTTATTTTCTTCAGTTTCAGGTGGATAACAAACAATTATGGGTGTAAACACTGACAACAATGCCATCTCTTATCCTCTTGTGTTCAACATTACTGTACAGTCATTGTACAGTACTATACAGGTATTGTACAGTACTATACAGGTATTGTACAGTACTGTACAGGTATTGTACAGTACTGTACAGGTACTGTACAATACTGTACAGACATTATCCAATTTATAAAAGGGTTCTGTTCCTGAAAACCTTTGGAAATTGAAGCACATTTTCCCATAGACTCCCACTATTAAAGTTGAGGTCATTCCTATGAAAGAAAAACATCCACAAAACGTCTTATCTTACAAAACATGTTTTTTAATTTTTTTTTTTGGGTGTACACAGTAATTATACACCAAAAATAAACATACTGTAATCCTGCAAGTAAAATACATGTAATACCATATAGTACAGTCAGTAATATCTCCGTTAGCCAGAATCCCTCTTAATCGGAACTTTCCAATAGTCAAAATAAAATTTGATTGGAAATTTTCAGGAATAATTCTCAATTTTGGATTTGGGAACAATTTCCGAGGTTGAAAATCATGTGCATTTTCTGAAAATTCCAAGAAAATTTCTTGAAATCTAAAAAAAAAAGTAGTCTTTCTGAGTCTGGGAATAAATTTTCATGACATTCCAAAGATTGCATCATTCTCCAACCCATCCCCACGTGCCAGGCCTTTGGGTGGCCTAGCTGCATGGATTGCTTAGTTCATATTTTGCTGCCACTGTAGAAGGTTGTTCCCTCACAATCTGCTGTTTTTATGGACAATTTGTGTTGTACAATGCTGTACATTACTGTCCCAGAACGAAATCAGCCAAGAATATAGTGTTAAAGCAGTATTAAGAACGTAAAAAAGTGATCACACTTACGTATACTGTACATTCATTAAGTAGGAAACATCGAGTGACCTGATATTGAATTTGGTCAGGTCGGCAACAGTCATCTGACGGAACAGTGTCTGCCTACTCTAGGCTCATGACGACAGGATCTGCTGGTGAGTACAGTATACAGTGATCCCTCGGTTAACGAACACCTCGGTTAACGAAATTTCGGTTAACGAATTACCTTCCATAAGAATCTTCAATTCGGTTAACGAAAAAAATTCGGTTAACGAATTCCTTACGAATTCTTCTCAAAATGTTTTCGCTTGCTCACCAGCTGGAATATTGGTCCGCCAATACAGTAATCGGTTCTAGGGCTTAAATTCGTTACCATTTGAGTAAATATCAAGAAGGTTGTACTATTAAATAATTTTAAAAGTTTCATATTAAATTTTTTAGTCATTTTAACAATTATTGAACATAATTGAAGTACAGGGAACTAGTTTTTAGCGCGCCAAACAGCCACTTGACTCACCCAGCAGAAGTCAGTTTGTGTTTCTGCTCAGTGGAGGAAGCATCTTACTTGAGACTCTCTTAAACATAAACTATTTTTACATTTTTACAGTACAATTATTGGTCATTCTGAAATTTATTTTACATATTGACAATATATAGAGCAGTGCAGTGTTGATTTAACGAAAATAATCTTGAATTACACCAAGTGAACTTAAAATTTTATGGGTGAAATGGCAGCATGAAGCATGGGGTGATTTCTCTTCCACCCCCACTTCCTTCTCTTCTCCCTTCTCCTCCACCCCCACTTTTAATTCCAATCATCATCATCATCAACCAGGAGCCTTCTACATGCACACCTCAAAGTAAGTGTACTTTACTGCATTTATTTTTAGCTTGTATGTAATTTTCGGTGAGCTGGAACCAATTACCCAAAATCCCATTGAAACAATGGTTTCGTTTAACGAAATTTTCGGTTAACGAACGACCTTCTGGAACGAATTGTGTTCGTTAACCGAAGGACCACTGTATAGGAAAGTTCATTGGTTTAGTAGGCGGAACAGGAGTAGGAGGGGTAGAGTTGGAATCGTCTAAAGTGGAGTCAAAGGAAAATAAGGTGCTAAATAGACTGGCTTTATCAGAGGAAGAGTTGGCTATAGAGAATATCATATCGAAAAAGAGAAGGAAAAGAGGGAGTGCAGAAGTTATTACAGATGTTTTTGGTTAAGGACCAGAAAGATTTACTAGAAAAGAGTTAGTCAGGTCAGCGCTCTTTTTATAAAATTATGCTTGGCCCTACAAAGAATAGCCTTACAGCGATTCCTAGAGGTAATGAAAGAGGAGTGAGTAATAGGAGAAGGAGATGGTTTCACAACTTAATATGTCCTATCTCTCTCCCCGGATCATTAAAAATTGTTAACACTACTACAATGTCCTTAATAAGATAATAATTTCTATGTTAATACCTCTAGAGTGGACAAACCAGAAACACAAGTGGTTTCAATACCATACAACAGGAATGGTGAGAGAAAGTGAGTAACCACACTTTAGCTTCTAACTGAAGCAAATGAACCTCGCTTGCTGGGCCAAAGCCAACATGACAATACAATACTTGTAGTGGAGTGTTCCTGTTAGTACATTAGTAACGGAAGCTTATTAATATGCCATTTTGAGAGCCTTTGGTTGCAGTCAGGAGAAAAAACTGTTTGGATTTTTCTGAATTAACTATTTTAGAACTATTCTAATTTAATACCAATCCTACCACTTAGGTTTTCAACCATGTCAATTAGAACTGTAGGTAGTCACACCACGTGCACAAGTAAAAAAAATGATGATGATTATTAGCCAACCTAATGAAATGTAGTCAAATTTATAATATCTAAAATAAGGACATGCCTGATTGTACTCTTCTGCTCTATTTAACATACAGCATAATGTACTGTATTGTATTCCTATTCTGTACTGCTATTAATGTCACTTTCTTCCATTCACTTAACTTTCTATGTAGAATCACAATAATTAATCACATAAAAACTGTGTATTATGAATAAATACATATAAAAACTCACCCTACATGAAGAATATATGGCTAGCTTTTCCAGCTTTTTGTCACGTGGCCAAGCTCTCACTTGTGCCTTTTTTTGCTGGATACGCTGAACGTTGCTAACTCTTCCAGCTGCCTCTCCTCCTCCTCCTCCTCCTCCTGCTGCTGCTGTCGCTGCTGCTGTTGCTGCTGCCGCCGCCGCCGCTGCTGCTGCTGCTGCTTGGGAGCCACCAGCAGTTACTGATCCTATAGGCACCCCTCCTCCTCCACTTGCTGCCACTGCAGCTGTCATACTTGAAGCCTGGGGGTTCTGTTGCTGATGAATGGTTACACCTGATGCTCCACCACCAGTACCTGGGTTCCCACTGTCCCTTGATGCCATCACTACAAGAAAATAGTAATTTCTATGGAGATTAGTAGGTAAGGTAAAAGAGAAGGTATGATACAGGGAGAAAATTAAGGATTACTGTACATGTTTAAAAGGAACGTCAAAGATAAGTCACAGTAGTGGGGCGGATAAGGAAATAAAATAGGCATGATTATTCACTTTAGTATAGAATTAAGAGACTTTGGCCACATATTCTACTTGGGTTAGTAAAGATTTTCTGATATAGTGCCAAATGAACAGCATCCCCTGGTTGCGTGCAGTGCCCCTAGCGGCTGATCATGGTAGCGCCTGTCAAATAGTTCTTCCAACTGCAATAGCTCCCTTATTTTTGGGTTCAAACATACTGAAATTTGAAGATGTTATGTCCTGTGACCTTACAAAAACATCTTATTCTATATAATTTTTTCAGACCAAAATGTGTGTTTGTTTTATTAGTAAGTTCATGATGTTATTTTTTACAAATAATTCAATAATTAACACTCAAATGTTCTCAGACTTCAGAATTCTAAAGTTTCCTATAAGAATGTTTAAAGGTGTACACATTATGATATATGCATAGATTTTTAACTGCTCTGTCCATCACTTGCACAGAGAGCAGCACACCGAAGCGCTGCTTTTGCACACTTGCATCATCCTCAACATGTCCTTTTGTAACCACAGAGTACCAGCTCTAGGCAAATCTTTGCAGCTTCATGTGTCCATCCCCAATAGATGGTGTCTGGAAGAATGGTCATAGGACTGGAACATTGTCCCCAGATATGGTCACCTTGGTATACAACTCGCTTCATATGTTATATTAGAGCAACTTGGGTTGGTGGAATCCCTTCAATGCCTCAGCCTTTCTTTGTGAAGAGACATTTCTGGGCATTGTTTACCTGTATTGTAGTACCAAGGACATAAAAAATGCAGTTTCAATAGGGAATGAGTTATGTATCAATGTTTCTTTGCAAGCATTTACTTATATTGTGTACGGTACTCCATGAACATGCCTTTAAGTTTAGCTGTGTCACACACAAAGATAAGTATTACTAAGTTAGTAGTGAAGACAATAAGTAGTCAAAGAGTACGATGGTATGCAACCAAGACATTCATGGGTACCTTTTCGATTTCACTGCTATGGTCGTACAGAAGAACAATAAATCTCTCTAGTACAGCCAGTTGTTCATCAATAATATCACCAGGGGATACAGTAAGTTGTAGTCACGCCGCTACCCACGTTCACCCTATCACAGTTAAGGGCGGAACAACTACAGGATCCACTTGGTCCAAGGTAATCTATGCCTTAGAATTGGGAGATGAGGTAAATTTGCCAAAACTACCTCTACCACTCTCACAGTTTGAGCTACAGCACGACATACTGTATCGCTCAATAAGAACACAACAAGAGTCAATCTCTCGAATTGTTATTCCTACATCACTAAAGGAAAACATCCTCACCCTCTTCCATGATGCACCCCAAGCTGGGCATCTGGGGCGAGACAGATATCTAACAGCAATTAGACGAAAATATTATTGGAAAACTATGAGGATCGCCATCAAGCATCACATTGCTAAGTGTTTATCTTGTGTGAAAAACAAGGGAACAACGATGGATCCCGCTCCAATCTTAGAACACGAGACACCTGAATGTCCATGGGATACAATTGCGATCAATTTATAACAACTGCCAAAAAGCCACCAAGGCTCTACTTACATACTTGTGTGCATTGACCACTTCTCCAGATTTGTGGTACTAGCACCATTGCAGAATAAGTCTGCCGAAGCAGTGGCCCATGTGTTAGCCACTCATCTCATCTGTTCTTTTTCTACACCTAAAGTGATACACTCAGATAACAGGGTAAAATTTAAGAATCAGCTCTTAACAGCAATACATTAATATCTCCATTAGCCGGAATCCCTCAAACATGGAACTCTCTGATAGCCGGAATTGAAATTTTCTCGGAAAATCGTTCCCAGTCAGAATTTTCCGGAAAATTCCGGCTTTGGGAAAGATTTTCCGAGGGGGACATTTTCCGGAAAAGTCAGAGAAAATTTTACCAATACTTGGAAAATTCCAGGGATGGGGGAGTTTTTCCGGGTGTGAGAGGTGAAAATCAGGCGCATTTCCGGTACCCAGAAAATTTCAGAGAAAGGGATATTTTTCCAGGTTCGAGAGACTATGTAATGGACAATTTCAGGAACTTCCGAGAATATTTTTCTGCTACCCAGAAAATTTCAGGGATGGGGATAGTTTTCAAGGTTTGACAGACGATGTAATGGGCAATTTCTGGAAATTTCAGGAAAATTTTTCCGTTACCCGAAAAGTTCCGGGGATGAGGGACTTTTTTCAGGCTTTGAGAGTCATCTCGCTACCAGGAAATCTCTCATTCCCGGAAGTGCTCGGCACCAATTGTTCCGGCTAATGAAAATATCACTGTATGTCAACAATACAACAACACACAAACCTTCACAACTGCCTACCATCCATCCTCAAAAGGGTTGGTCGTGCATACAAATCGTAATTTTTTTTAGATTTTCCGACACGTGGTGAATCGAATTCACAATTCCTGGGAGGACTGGCTTTCACAAGTAGCAGCATCCATCAGTGAATCTATAAATAGCTTTACAGGCAAATCGCCATACTACATAATTTATGGTACTGATAAATACTTGCCCTATGATCAACTATAGCAGGAACCCCACAATCTATGTACAACGCGGGTGACTATGCCAAGAAGCAAATCAATGTTTTCACAAGCATCCATGGAAAAGTACGAAAACATTTAGCAGCCTCACGTGCTGAAATGATCTGCAAACAACATAAAAACGCTAAGCCTGTAACTCTAGAAATGGGAGACGCAGTAATGATAAAGGCATCGGAATGCATATCAAAACTTTCGCCTAAATTCACAGGTCCATACCTGATTAAAGTGCAAGAACATGTAAACAAATTCCAATTTCAAGTAGTTGAGCCAATGACAAACTTCACAGACATAGTACACGTAGATAGAATGAAAAAAGTCAGCAGAAACTTAGTAGGGACCCCTAATATCAGTCAATTACACCCTACTTCTATTATGACAGTTGCTCAACATAACACAACAATAAACAATATGTATCATCAAAAACTGTGATTGTCGAACAAGAAACATTACTTATCCTCACCCCTTTCATAAGCACCTCTCCCAGTGCCAGAGGGGGGAGGGGGTGGAGGGAATGAGTAGTGTGGGATGGGACTTCCTCTCCTTCATGGAGGAAGCCGGCCTTCTACACAAGCTTCGAGTTTTATCTATTAACGTTTAGATTTTTTTATGAAAGCTCTATGTTAATCATTACTAATGTTTTTACCTTGCATTATTTTATTTTAGTTTTTTAAACATTTTATTTTAATTTGGCAACATGGGACCTAAGCTGTTGCATTGCCAGGGTTGTAGCTAATTACCACAATCAATCAATAACCTGCCGACATAATCCATGGCCCTTCAGGCACTTGCATCCTTGATAGCATAAGTCAAGAATGCAAGCATGAAATCTACATGCTTCCCTGATGGGTGCTGTAAACATTTTGGTGCTTCGTCTTGCCCAATAAGCTAGCCCCCTCGCAGAGCAAATCTGTCTGAATTTTATTAATCCAACAATTTTATCACAGCAAATAACATCACAAATATAACACCTGAGGTCTCCAGTATTGTAATCTATAATGTAATATAACTTTAAAAGAAACTATACCTAATTTAACCCAATCTAACGTTCACTTCTAATTGTTGAAAAATTAAAAATAAATGAGGCATAATCGGACGGGGAACTAGAATACTGTACTGCAGTAGCTACTGATTAAAAATATACTAAAGACAAAAATAATCTCGGTGAGGCTTAAAATTAGTCAACAATATAAGCTGTATTATATACTTAACAGCGGTACTGTGACCCAATTACGCAAGCTATTACATTAAATACCCACGTACCCAAAGACACAAGCACTCTGTATATGATACTGAGGCCTGTGAGAGTATAATCCACCTGAGTGAGGAAAGAATAATTAAAAGGAATTCAAACTAAATTTTTAAGGACAGGACAAGGATAAACATAAAAAAATTATGTTTTTCTAATAAAATACTGTAGTTAACAATTAGTACAATTTACCTGAAAATATTATAGAATCTGTCTGAGAAAAAATTGGAAAAGAAACTTGGGTTAAACAACGGAACACATAGAAACAAAATTTTAATTATAAAGTTAATATAAGGTGCAGCCACCTCAACTGATACAACCATTTGACACAGGGTCAGGCTAACTAAGCCTCCTCCAGAAATATCATGTACATGTATGAGAATGTGTGAGAATCTGCAGGGTCAAAAAGAACAAGGCCCTTCTCCCATCCAACTCAGGCAGGTATCACACTAAGTCAGTGGACTGGGGCAAGCACACCACATCGTTACTGTGTGCATGATCATTGTGAGTCAACTTATTTTTACTTTACTCGTTCAAACTTTCATTATATGCGTTTGTCACATGTCGGCCCACACCGCTGTCTATGATTGGCTAATTAGGTGATACGCGAGAACGATCAATGTCAATGAGGGTGGTACACGGCCTGTTTGCTTATATACCTAAGTTTTCTAATGTTTTGATTTACGATGTGTTTTTTTATATCCATGTTATTTAGTTTTGGTTGTTAAAACAATGTAAGAGCCATATTCTGTTTTATAGAGTATAAGGTGTAAAACTTTTAATGTAATGTATTAGGATTAATTGGCAACCGAGTCATATTTGTGTGGTGGTGGGGATGGTCAGCGTGAGCCACCGCCTGAATCGGACAGCACGGAGAACCAGGAACTCCAGGCCTGGTATACACAAGGAAACGTGGGGTACAAGATAGCCGCCGAGTTGTGCGTGAAGTAATTGGAGATATTTGGACATGAAAACTTGCTCTGTGAATGTAAATAGTGTAATACATGTCATTTTTACACGAGTTTTCATTAGCCCTTCCTCTCGTTCTGAAAGTCCCGTGACAGCTGACAGCGTTAAATGGTTAGATAGTTTGGTAATTATTGAAGACTGACCAACCGGCAATGAATTATAAAAATGCCGCAATTTCATTGTGATCTATATGACACTGTAGTAGTTTGTGGATTTTTTTTTAACCCAACTCAAACTTAACCTTTACCTAACCTTAACATAAAACCGTTTTATAGAGGACACTGTCAGAGTTTGTGTAAATGTGTTTTTTTTTTAACCCAAACCAACCTAACTTTAACACAAAACCGCCGCATTACCGCCAACATGACAAAGTAGTGTGCACCTTCGGCACCTAAATATTTACCAAATAAAGCATTTGCATAAGAAATGATTATCATATCAGAACTCACTAATGATAATAGAGTAAGAAAATAAACATTAAAATAAATAACTTGCCTGCAGGTAAGTCGTCAATTACTAACCGATAGTTTATTCAATAAAACTGTTATTTGTTCACATTGGTTCATCATGCAAATTTACAGTGCTGATGTAGTGGTAAACACTAACGTTGTGGATATTTTGCCGTGACCGGCTAAATTCCGACTAATGCTATTTTACCGTGAGTGCGCTCTGATTGGTGAAGTACTTTCTGTTTAATATGACGGGTGGGTCTGCCCCCCGGCTATGAAGTTAGGTACGGTTAGGTAGGTTTCTTTGGTTGGTTAGGACAGGTTCTAGTAAATGTTGTCTCTTTTAAAATAAGTCTTTTTATATTAGTGCACCGTTCTATCTCTCAGTGTTAGAAATATGTTTTTTCGAATATTTAGACAACTCTAAGACATTTTTCTTCTATGATATTTTCATTGGAAATTTAGGTCAGGTTAGGTTTTGTTTTTTTTTTAGATTTTCTGTGGTTTTTTACACAGAAAAATGGGTAGGTTATATTTCCTTCGGTATTACAAATATCATAGAAGTAAAATGTCTCAGAATTGTTTAAACATTCAGAAAAACATATTTCTAACACCGTGAGATAGAACGGTGCACTCATAAAAAGACTTTAAGAATGGTGCACTTCTATAAATTGACATTAATTAGAACGTTTGTGGAAAAATTAACAAAATTAAACAAATTCTGATTAGGCATATTTATAGCTACACAACGTTCAACTCGCAGCAAAATAAATGCCAAATGCCACCAGTCGCGATCACATATCGTTCTCGCGTTATTAGCCGGTAATGGACGTTTAGCCAGAGTGCACTCACGGTAAACTAGCATTAGTAGGAACTTAAATTACGGCAAAATATCCACTGCCAAACACTAAAGCCATTTGCTCAACAGAGGATCTTGTCAACAATTCCCTGCACTAAAGCAGTTGCCCTTTTAAACACTATTGCGATGTTTATAATTTATTCTTTAATCCTACTGTGACGTATGAGGTAAGTCGCCAATACAGTAAAATAACCGTATAAAAAGTTTAATCCTATATTATAAAGCTTTCTTCAACTCGAGCAAACTGTGTATTAGATGTAAGAGGTTGTGTCCTACACCAAGGATAATAACAAATCGCTATTCCTAACAACAAACCTCACTATAATAAAATGTTCGTGCGAAAAAGTAAATGTTATTACCATTCTTGACCGCAACATAGCCATAGTCAAAGGCAAATTTGCAGAAAACTTGGTAAAAAGGCTACATTCGAGGAGGGCGGCACAGGAGCTATGTTTACGTTGAGACAAACTGCTTCAACCTATTGATGTGGTGTACGGCGGCTGAGGCAAGGAGAGTATAGCACGAACAGCGGCTCATGAGTGTGCGCCATCTAGTGACCAGGTGTACGGCGGCTGAGGCAAGGAGAGTAGAGCACGAACAGCGGCTCATGAGTGTGCGCCATCTAGTGACCAGGTGTACGGCGGCTGAGGCAAGGAGAGTAGAGCACGAACAGCGGCTCATGAGTGTGCGCCATCTAGTGACCAGGTGTACGGCGGCTGAGGCAAGGAGAGTATAGCACGAACAGCGGCTCATGAGTGTGCGCCATCTAGTGACCAGGTGCACGGCTGCTGAGGCAAGGAGAGTATAGCACCAAGAGTCTCCTCTGAGTGCGCGCCATCTAGTGACCAAGCGCTACTAACAAATGAACCATATTCTTTATTTTTAATGGTAAACTATAATAGAAAATGAATATTTAGTGAGATCAACTATATCTCTCTCTCTCTGTATATATATATATATATATATATATATATATATATATATATATATATATATATATTATTTTTTTTTTTTTTTACCAGGATTAGCCCACCCGGGCAGTTCAGTGACCCACATCCAAGGAGTATATACATTTACAATGCATGGGAACACTTGCTAGTGAGGGAAACTTAGGGCCGTATTATGAAACATCTACCCTCTCCGACGAAGATTCTTTTCGAAAGGATTGTTCTTTCAAGCGGTGGAACCTCTTCCACTTGGTGTGGGATGATTGTTTAGGTCTGGTAATACTGTCCACTTCGGGTCCTGTATGTTTGTTTACCTTCGTTGGCGCCAAAATTAATAGTATACCTACTCTCGTCATGGACATGTTTTCCTCCAAAGAATCCAGGGCAAGTCCCATATAACAGAGAGAACGGTTTTTATTAGTATATTTGATTGGGGAGGAGAAAATATTACAAAACAAAAGTACGTGTGTGAAGCTTGTTACATTAAAGAAGCAAGCATGGTTGGGAATTGCAACGGGTTTTAATGCTGAGGGATATGGACCTCGGCGAGCAGAACACTTGAAAAAGATTTGGGAGCCATTAAAGTAAAGTAAGTAAGTAAAGTATATATATATATATATATATATATATATATATATATATATATATATATATATATATATATATATATATTGTTGCTAAGTAGGTTACATTAAAGAGGGTGCAGGTGACTATAATTTCAGAGACAACTAACGTTATACAGTATTGTGATTTAAGGCCGATTTCAGGGATTTTTAAGTGTTTCTGACTTTATGCATTTTTTGGCTTTACTTTGTTTGTACTTTTTCTGTAAGTTGGAACCAATTGTGTTTGTTAATCAAGGGACCATTGTATTATTTTCGCATTTTCGACTTACAACCTGGATTTGGGTCCCTAACCCCGTCGGAAGTCGAGGAGGAGCTGTATTTAATACCTAACTACAATTTAATTTAATACTTAAAATTATTTATTTAATACCTAACTGGATTTTAATTTTGTACTTAAAATTATGTATTTACTACCTAACTATAATTTAATTTAAATTAAATTAGTTCTTTAATACCCAACCAAACTTTGCATACATAATACATAATTTCTGGGATTTACTACCTAACTACTGTACCATGATTTATTAAAACAACAAAACTAAGTGGATATTTCATCAGAAAATTGTGAAACTAGAAAATGTCATAGTACAGTATTGATCAAAGCCAGCTCAAACCAAGGAACTGGTGGTGGAAGCAGCTTTAATAAATGTGGCTCTGATTTCATAAACATTGCAGAGGATATTCAGTCAAATTTCATGTGAGTCTTGGTAACAACAAATTCTATGGTATTGTATAATTTGAAACTTAATTTTATATTGCATTAATATTTATTCCCACCCAGTTGGTTACCAACTTTTTGTTCTATATAGCAGTAATTGACTGAATAAATAGATTAGTTGTAGACTTTGTAATGTCAAATTTTCTGTTTTATTTTTTAATGTACTATATCCTGTATACTATTTTACATATTTACATTGTTGCAGACTCCTGATTATAAATACAGTACAGTATTGTTTGAGTTAACAAAAAATGTGATATGTAAAAAATAAATAAAATTTACAAACAAATATTTATGTTACCTAAAAATATTACAAATGCCATCATTTTTGACAGGTGTAAATTTTTAGTATATGCAAGTTTAAAGTCTATTGAAAATGTGAGTTTTTTACACTTATTGCAAATTACATATGAACATAATAGAATAAAGAACTGTATATATATATATATATATATATATATATATATATATACGCCTGTACAGTAACTCCATATGGACCTTAACATCAATATACAGTATACTGTAAAGATAACACAATCCGTTCTAGAAGGTTGCTCATTAACCGAAACCATTGTTTCAATGGGTTTTTGGGTAATTGGTTCCAGCTCACCGAAAATTGCCTAGATTCAACAAAAAAAGGTAGAAAAGTACACTTACTTTGAGGTGTGTATGTAGAAGGCTCCTGGATGATGATGATGAGAATTAGAATGGGGGTGGAGGAGAAGGGAGAAGAGAAGGCATTGGGGTGGAAGAGAAGTCACCCCATAGTGACATTTCACCCATAAAATTTTAGTTCTTTTGGTGTAATTCAAGATTATTTTCTTTAAATCAACACTGCACTGCATTATATATTGTCAATATGTAAAATAAATTTCAAAATGACCAATAAGTTGCTTGCAAACACAGAAAAAAGCATTTAGTTGAAGAGAGTTTCAGGCAAGATGTTACCTCCACTGAAAAGACAGAGAGACTGGTGCCTGTTTGGTGTGTTGCCAGGCTGGATGGCGCACATAAAACTAGTTTCCTTACCTTCAATTATGTTCAATAATTGTTAAAATGACTACAAAAATTAATATTAAACTTTTAAAATTATTGAATAGTATAAACTTCTTGATATTTACTAAAATAGCAAGGAATTTAAGCCCTAGAACCGATTACTGTATTGGCAGACTAATACTACAGCTGGTGGGCCGCCAAATGCAAGCAAAAACATGTTGAGGTCGGCTCGTAAATCGAGGGATTGCTCGTTAACCGAAGTTAAGAATGTTATGGAAGGTAACTCGTTAACCGAGGGATCACTGTACAGGTATTGCAAACAGCCAAAACCTTGCAAGTAGCAACATGGAATAATGTAAACATTGATTAACATCGTAACAATTACGTATTTTTATTATTATTCATATTGACCTGGAGAGGCCATGGTTTTAACCATACACGTTCAGTAGAAATAACCTGTACTGTAATATGGAACTTTAAGGTAGGCTTTGCTTACCTCTCTGATCATTGGCAACAGTAAGTTGATCCTGAATTTCTTGGATGATACTGTTAACCGATTCCTTTCTTAGCCTAAATCGGTCAACAAATTCTGCATCTCTCATTGCTGTGAATGGGTTCATGCGGTCAGCTACAATTCTGCGGAGTCGTCTTCTGTGTCGTCATCTCTGCACTTCCTCCAACCTTGCCTGTGCTTCTTGTATATCTTGGTTTCCTAAGTTATTCCAAAAATTCCAGATCCAATCCCCCCCCACCCCCCCGATTCATTTTACTAAAAATTTCCTTTTGCCAATTCAACCTGTTAGTTAAAAACACCGGGGAAATATACATTTTCACATTCTTCCAATGTAATTAAAAAAAAACTAATGTACAGTAATGCATAAAACAATAAGAAATGACCTTTAAGTGCTGATATGCCTTTATTATATTGTCATGGGTTAAAAAATTTGGTTTTCAGAGAAAACAAATTTATAAACGCAGCAATTTCAATATGTTCTATAGTGAAACGGTCTTACTTATGGCAAATCTAGACCTTGTAGCTCATCAATCAATACTAGCTCCCCAGGGACAGTTCCATAGTCTCCTCCATCATCCATTAGTTCGGACTCCTGTCCATCCTCCAGTTGCAAATCACTCGTCTAAACTAGGAGGACACTATGAGTCACATTATATCATTATAAAAATATAAGAGAGAAAACATTTTCTCCCAAACCCAATCAGTATGACTCATAATTGTTATATTAGAAAGTTAATTCATTAGGATCTCTTATTGTTATATAAGTCACTCGTTTGACAATTATAAACAATAAACTCACTAGAGGGATCATCAAGTTCTCTATTTGTTGCCAAACAGGGGCACAGACATTATCCCCCAATTAATTAGCTTGAGCGATAATACCTGAGTGAGTACTATCACCCGGCAGGGTTGACAGTGCTGAACCGTTAAAATAGTGCTCGATTGGCATCATCATTCACTATTACTCTTGCAATATTTATTGGGTTGAGAATTCCACCCTGAATGGTTTCATATAACCCATATAAGGATGTAAAGTCCATCTCAACATAACTCTAGATTGCTAGTAAGACCGGAAGGTCAGCATTCCGGAAGGAACGATAAGTCTAGCAGCCTCGCTAAAGTTCGCCTGGAAAGGCTGAACCAGCTACTGAGGACATCAATAAAATAAAGTTATGAAGAGAAAACTCAACTCTGGCCTTCATGCTGAGAGCAATTAGAAAACCCAGGGCGGAAGCCCAAAAGTTTTTGTGAACGAACATAAGAGTAGGAAGAGATAGCCACATGGTATTCGTACTAGCACGTGTATAATTGGGACAAAGAAAATCGTAAACGGTATACAAATATATGTATAGATAAATACATATATATATATATATATATATATATATTTTCCTTCAGTGAAGACGAGCCCAGGAGGGCACAGCGACATTCACTGAGTGACTTAAAAGCAAGGAATAGTCACAAACGATCTATAGCGGCTTCATAAATTAGACGTGTTGTGGTCGCCATGAGGCTGACCAGAGATCGTATAAGAAATCCCAAACACAATAATTGAAAGACATAAACAAAATAAAAGTCACTCTAATTCCTCACTGTGCTAAGAAGTATAAATACCGTATATAAAATCCTCGTGGAACTTAGTATTTCAGCAATTACAACACAAATTCGCGGAGCCTTCTTTGTGTATTTACAGCTGAATCGCCAGGCAAAAAGATGAAGGTGGCAGTGAGTGTGATGGGGGGGTGAAGGCGAGGGTTTCAAGAATTGCAATTAAATGCCAGGTAGCAACGTGTCCTCCTAATATTACTTATTACGTAATTATTAGATGTTATAATTGCCTGTATGTTGGCCTGGCGAGTTATTGCTAGGCATTAACATACCTAGGTTAAAGCTAGGTGTCGCATTCTGAGGTTTGAACAAAAATACATTTATAAAATTACCAATACATGTTTCTTTGTAAATTAATCGTATTGACTATAAATATTCAATAACACTAACAAAATAATTATGAAGAGGGTGAAGAAAAGCAGCTAATAGCTATCTCTTCAAGGTTAAGTACTATTAGTTCGTTTTCATGCCACCACACTCATTCGTGCACTGCAGTAAAAGGTCTTCGCATTTAAAAATACGGCTTTCGACATGAGGATATTCTTCAAGGGAAGATATTGTTCAATAATACAGCCGTAAGTCTCTTACCTATCACCCATAATTCTAAACTTTCTGCCAAACGAAAATTTAGTCAGTACACAGTGCAATCACGGACGTTGGGACACGAAAATATGTAATTCGACAAAATTTTGGTACGACCGGGGTGGTCGTAAGTCGAGTAGGTCGTAAGTAGCTGCACTTATGTGTTTATTCCTTTAGAAGGAGTTTTTGTTTATTGCTTATAAAATGTCACAGAAGTGACCGGGGAGAATGGAATGGAATTCTTATAAGATAGTGATTAATTTGAATATAATCATGCTATAGTTTGCACTCGACAAAAATTTTAGCAATCATTTAGTACATTATTTTGAGTACATGTACAGTACAGCTTTGCCCTTAGGACAGTGTAGCGTGCCCAGAGAAACATTAGGTGCGAATTTTAAAATAAGATGCGCCAGATTGACTCGCGCAAAATAGGAAAGATACGCTTTAAATCAAAACATTGTCCTTAATTGTGGGTGTTGCTTTAAATCAATAACCTTAAATTTAAACGCTTTAAATCAACGTTCTACCGTATTTGATTGCCTTCCCTACACACCTCAATTTGACAAAAATTTTGTTTAGTCTATTTCTCTCCCCTATGTCTGAAAGTCCATAAATAATGTCAGCACTTTTACCAGATTTCTACCACATTACGACAAACGTGTCTAAAAGAATTTCTCAACATCTAAATTAAATTTCTCTAGTTGATGACTCGTTATTTTAATGTTTTACATAATAAAAGCATAACATGTAAACTTGATCCAAAAGGTATCTTTACAGAGGGGTCTGATGAATTTCAAAATGAACACTGCAACTCCTGTTGTCTCAGTAGGGTTTTCAAAATCCTCTGTCCATTGTGTCTTATTGCCTCACACAAAATTGTAAAGATAATTTTTGGAGTGAGTTAACTTACTAACTTAGCTAAGAACACACATTCTTGTTGTAGCACAGTGAACCCTTGACGATCCGGACTATAAGGGGGAACCACCTGTTCGAAAAAGCTGATTGAAAGTATCTTCCGACGAATGTACTAAACGTATACAAAATGATAAATAATAATATAAAAAAACACCAAAAATACAGCACCATATTTTACGGCATATACGATGCACTCCCCATTTTAGCAGGGAGTATTTAGGAAAATACATTTGTGTATTTTCCTCCTCTTGCCATAGTTTTCTTAAAATAATACATACAGTTCCAGGAAATGTGAGGAATAAATACAAATAAATAGGATATAAAAAATATTGTATTGCCAAATAAGTAAATAAAAGCCAAATGAATGTTTAATACAGTTGGCATTCGTATACACTCCCTGGTTCATCATAGCAATGGAGACCAGCTGTGATGCCAATTCCCTACAACGTTCCCCACCTTCTACACTCGGTGCTCTCTTCCCACTCCCTCACTGAGCCAGCTGACTCATGTGCAAGGAAATGGATATTCCCTTTATGTGTTTGCCCTTAGGACAATTATTTCATTTACTTTTTTTCACAATATGTATGTAGGATGGTGTGTGCATGTAACTGAGTAAAAATAATTGAAGAAAGTTATGGATATCTACCGGAAAATACAAGTTGAAACACAACCATAACACCTCACAGCTTGGCCCAGTAGCCTGGTGGTTGCAGTGACAATTCTAATCTGGCTACATTGCCATGATTAATCACTATTAAATCAGTAAACACTAATAATAACAGAAAATCCAGTGAAGTATGGCAAGGAGCGAGGAGAGTTATAACTGCAGACAACACTCTAACTAACGCTCACTCACTCACTCCCATTGCCAGGCATTCGATCGAAATATGAATGGGAGAAATGCATATCTTTTAGTCAAATTTGAAAATGGTGATGGGCAAAGTGATAAACAAATTATAAAAATAATGCATTTAACTATCATAACAAAATAAGAAACATTGTATTACTGTATTACTAGAGTGAATGAAATAATATTTCCACAATCAATAGTATTGACAACTCGGTTTATGATTCCCGCCTTGAGCACCTGTGTCCCATGCACTGACATCTTAGTTACACGGGCTTAAGATGATCTTTGCTCTGTTTTGGGAGTGCTTCTTAGGGAGGCTTCTTAGCCCCCAAAACCCCCAAATTTTGTCTGAATCTTAGAGGGTTCACTGTAGTTTCACTCATTTATGCATCCATATCTTTTGTATGGTTGTACAAAGGCAGCATCAATTGGTTAAGGTAACTGCTTTGTAAAATAAGAACAAAATTATAAAATTCCAGCAACAAGGATCCTTTCTCTCTACCATTGGTAGATTTATATGTAAGCATATATCTAGTCACCTTAATGCTAAATGCAGAAATTATAGCAACCCTTTTTATCTGAGATGAAATTATTCTAATGTCAACAGCAGGAGCAACAGTTGCAATGCTAGTATTTACCAACAATTAAAAGTTTCCTGTCATGTTAAAATACATCAGATTATAGACAATTTTTCCATAAAAATGTACCTGTAATAATTTTACTAAAATATAAATATGAAGCTGTATCAATACACAATATGTACTAATAAAAATAAAATATTAAAAAGTAGAAATTGCATTAGGTGACACAATACAGTATATCTTCTCATTTATGAAATGTGAAATACAGTTACATGTTCCATGATACAGTATTACAGTACTTTTCATTAATCTGATTTTGAAGTTAAAGACAGTGCCGCAACTTCCTGAGTTTTGCAAGCCGAGACTTTCATCTGCTTAGCACCAATAAGCAAAGATGCTTCTTGTACTGCAAGTCTAGCTGCTTGTTGCACCTCGTTTTCACACCTGCAATTTGATTGAAGAATGCATCAGATAATTATCCTCATGTAAAATGAACATCTATGTGAAGAAAGGGTTACACCAATAGCATTCAATCAATCAATCAGAGTACCAACCTCATATCTGAGGGTTGGCGACCACAGTCCTCCACTGTAAACGTTCTTGGGCTGTTTTTCCCAATCCTCAAAGTTTTTGTATCTTTCTGGGGACCCAGTTTTTAATTTAAATCATCTATCCCAGTCTCTGCCCTCCCCTGGCTCTCCTATCCTCAACTTGGTTCATTAATATTTCTGTTATTATTCCCTCATCCTTAATTATATGACCAAAGTAACTCATTTTTCTTTTTCTGTACATTTCAAGTACAGTATTTCTCTTGAAGTTTTTGCTCATCTAAATACAGCTCCTCCCCGACTTACGACCAACCGCACTTACGACCTGCCTCAGTCGTACCAAAATTTGGTCAACTTTGATTATGATGAAATTGGAATGATTTTTATTTTTTAAGCCGTTGGATCATCAGGATCATCGGCTTCAGATCGGCAGAGAATGGTGATGGTTAGGGTTCATAGAGTTCTGGTTTGGCAGATGATGTTGACAGTTGGGGTGACCTCAGCCTTGAGAAGAAGTTTGTTATTTTCTATTCAAATCTTTCATAATTTCTCTGTATGACACACAAATATCATTAAGGGCCCCTTTGAACTTTAATCTTCTCTCCATTATTGGATCTATGTCGAAACACATGTCACAAAGTTCATTTGCTTTCAGGAATAGTTTAGAGGTTGCCTTAATTGTTAATTTAGGTTTTACAGGTTCCAATTCATCATCATCATCATCACCACATCATCATCATCATCACCACCACCATCACATTTACTGTCATATGCTAGAAGATCAAGCTCTTCATTTGTTGGTTCGTGAAAATATGAGGTTATCAGTTCATTCACCTCCTCTTTCTGCATTTCATCAAAACCCTCACCTCCAATTTCCTTTGCAATTTTCACAATTTCTGCAATTTCCTTGTCAGCCATTGGAAATCCCCTGAAATCGTGAATAATTTCAGGTCTTAAGTTGGTGCCAGCAAGTGTTCATGGTGAAAAGTTTCACTTCATTCCAAGACATTTTTATAAAGTCAAGACAGTCTTTGATTTTAAATGCCTTCCAGAATTCCATCAGTGTTTCATATACACCAGCATCTATTGCTTCAGTTGCTCACCTATAGACATTTCTCGTCTAATATGACTTAAATGTCTTGATGATGCCTAGACCCATTGGTTGCAGAATTGAAGTGGTATTGGGGGAGCAAGAACATAACTTCCATATTGGTATGTGTGAACTGAAGCATTTCTGCATCATGGCCTGGGGCATTATCCAGTAATAGCAACACCTCTGAGTCAAAATTCTACTTCATGAGATATTCTTTGACCTCATGCACAAAATGATGCTACAACCAATCATTAAAGAGCACCTTAGTCAACCAGGCCTTTTTATTGGACTTCCAAGCAACATGCAACCGAAGCTTATTTTTATCTTTTAATGCCCGGGGATTTTCTGAACAGTACAGAGGCATGGGTTTGCACTTAAAACCACCAGCTGCATTACCACAAAATAACAATGTCAACCTGTCTTTGAAAGCTTTAAACCCTGGAGCAACTTTTTGGATTTTTGTAATGTAGGTTCCCTTACTCATGCATTTATTTAAAAAGAGGCCAGTGTCATCAGCGTTAAACACTTGCTCTGGGGGCATATCTTTTATCCTTTATAAATTAAAGCAGCATGGGCTTGAATTTCTCTGCAGCCTCTTTCTCTACTGATCCAGTCTCTCCCTAAAGCTTCACATTTCGTAAAGCAAAGAGCGTTTAAAATTTTCAAACCACCTACGCTTGCTTGAAAATCACAGTCACAGTATCACTCCCTGCCCCCTCAGTTTTCACAACATGAGCATACATACCATGTGCTTTCTCAATGTTGACGGTACTGGCATGTAAGCGAGACTGGCGGGCATCTCCAATTGGAGTGTAGCCAATGCAGAGCGGAGGAGGGAGGAGAGTGGAGGGCGGAAGATAGAAGCAGTGCGTTGTTAACCCGCTTATACTGTATTCAAATTTTCCCTGTTGGGTAAATTATTTGGTCACATATTTAAACATGTATGGTCAAAATCGTGTTAGACAAACCAGAGTTGGGCGAGGGTTCATTGTACTGTACAATATTGTATCATGAAAGACAATCATAGTAGAATGAGTGAGAGAGGCAGAGTGTTGGTGAGATGCAGTGGGTGAGAGGCAGTGGATACCATGCTGATCTGCTCTGGCTAAAGGAAATCCATCACTGAATTATGGTGGTGGTGGTGATCATGGAGTTTGGAGCTGGTGGTGGAGGGGAAGACTGTGGTAAGTAGTGCGGAGATGATGCATTAATCGGTTTGTTTGGTAACACTGGCTGCAGCGCTGCCAGACACATTTGAACAGCTGATGTCTACCACAAAATTGAGTGTAAGTATAAATGAACAACATCGTATTCCTTCCATATTGTGTTACATACGTTTTATATTATGGAGTGAGAAAGCAGAAAGGTGTGGGTGATAAGAGAGGGAGTGGAAGGAAGTGGTAACACACAATGGGTGTGTTGCCAAGCACATGCTTATCCTTGTCAGGAACATCGGAAGATTCAACCAGAAAATACACACGTCATCGTCGCTTGGCTGGATCAGGAACCTTAACAGCCTTGTTTTTCACAGGTGCCCTGGTGGCAGGTAAGTAAAAGATACAAAAATTGCACCAAAAACAAGCACAGAGCAAGAAACCATCTTCAAACACCAACCAAAGAGTGAGGGGAAACAAATGCTGTCAACTGTCACTGGAAGCTGGGGCCAAGAGCCGTATTGCCATCTCTTGGCAGTCGTTACTACTGCTGTTGCTCTTGCGGACCGGCCACTGTCCCATGATAATTCCGCGATGACCAAAATCAATCAGGGATAAGCGTACACATAGTCGTAAATGAGGATACCATACTAAGCCAGATCAGTGATTATCAGGTCCCACAATTATCAAGGATACATGTATAATATATATGGACAGTATTAATACAATTCACTCAGAAGAAATAATTTAGGTATGTTGAATTTCTCTATACGGTACAGTACTGTACAATACTATATTTATTACTACGTAAGATGTGCATTTTGATTGTCAGGAATTGGGGAAAAAAGAAACCTTTTCCTTAAAGGAATCTTCCTAATAAGGGACTCATACAATTAGTCCGGTATTGGGAAGATTGACTGTACATATAGAATAACTGCAAATTTTAACCAAATGATTGTTTATAAAAAAATTAATTTACTTTTACTTTTTTTTTTTGTTAAAGGGGATTAGCCCACCAAGGCACAGGTCACTGACCCAAATCAGGGCCTAGGGGAGAAAATATTATTATTATTATTATTATTATTATTATTATTATTATTATTATTTTTATTATTATTATTGATATTAATATTAATATTATTATTATTATTATTATTATTATTATTATATTATTATTACTACCTGTATTATTATTATAATAATAATAATAATGATAATAATAATAATAATAATAATAATAATGATAATAATAATAAAATAATAATAATATTAAAGAACCATAAACAAATACAAAATGAAAAAAATCAAGAGTGAAAAACAATACAATGGTCCCTCGGTTAATGAACACAATTCGTTCCACAGAGTCGTTCGTTAAACAAAAATTTTGTTAACTGAATCCATTGTTTCAATGGGATATTGGGTGATTGGTTCCAGCTCACAGAAAAGTACATACAAAGTAAAACAAAAAATGCATTAAAATAATCTTACTTTGAGGTGTGTATGAAGAAGGTCCCTGATGGAGGAGAAGAGAAGGAAGTGGGGATGGAGGAGAAGAGAAGGAAGTGGGGATGGAGGAGAAGAGAAGGAAGTGGGGATGGAGGAGAAGAGAAGGAAGTGGGGATGGAGGAGAAGAGAAGGAAGTGGGGATGGAGGAGAAGAGAAGGAAGTGGGGGTGGAGGAGAAGAGAAGGAAGTGGGGGTGGAGGAGAAGAGAAGGAAGTGGGGATGGAGGAGAAGAGAAGGAAGTGGGGATGGAGGAGAAGAGAAGGAAGTGGGGATGGAGGAGAAGAGAAGGAAGTGGGGATGGAGGAGAAGAGAAGGAAGTGGGGATGGAGGAGAAGAGAAGGAAGTGGGGATGGAGGACAAGAGAAGGAAGTGGGGATGGAGGAGAAGAGAAGGAAGTGGGGATGGAGGAGAAGAGAAGGAAGTGGGGATGGAGGAGAAGAGAAGGAAGTGGGGGTGGAGGAGAAGAGAAGGAAGTGGGGATGGAGGAGAAGAGAAGGAAGTGGGGATGGAGGAGAAGAGAAGGAAGTGGGGATGGAGGAGAAGAGAAGGAAGTGGGGATGGAGGAGAAGAGAAGGAAGTGGGGATGGAGGAGAAGAGAAGGAAGTGGGGATGGAGGAGAAGAGAAGGAAGTGGGGATGGAGGAGAAGAGAAGGAAGTGGGGATGGAGGAGAAGAGAAGGAAGTGGGGATGGAGGAGAAGAGAAGGAAGTGGGGATGGAGGACAAGAGAAGGAAGTGGGGATGGAGGAGAAGAGAAGGAAGTGGGGATGGAGGAGAAGAGAAGGAAGTGGGGATGGAGGAGAAGAGAAGGAAGTGGGGGTGGAGGAGAAGAGAAGGAAGTGGGGATGGAGGAGAAGAGAAGGAAGTGGGGATGGAGGAGAAGAGAAGGAAGTGGGGATGGAGGAGAAGAGAAGGAAGTGGGGATGGAGGAGAAGAGAAGGAAGTGGGGATGGAGGAGAAGAGAAGGAAGTGGGGATGGAGGAGAAGAGAAGGAAGTGGGGATGGAGGAGAAGAGAAGGAAGTGGGGATGGAGGAGAAGAGAAGGAAGTGGGGATGGAGGAGAAGAGAAGGAAGTGGGGATGGAGGAGAAGAGAAGGAAGTGGGGATGGAGGACAAGAGAAGGAAGTGGGGATGGAGGAGAAGAGAAGGAAGTGGGGATGGAGGAGAAGAGAAGGAAGTGGGGATGGAGGAGAAATCACCTTTCAGGGGACTCATGCTTGATGCCGTCATTTCACAAATAAAATCTTAAGTACTGGGTGTAATTCAAGATTATTTTATTTAAATCAACACTGCACTATATATTATCAATATGTTAACTAAAGTTCAGAATGTCCAACAATTTTAATGTAAAAACGCAAAAATATTCAAGAAACCAACAAAATTGATGTTCTCTCCACTGTAAACAAAGCCAGACTGACGCCTGGTGGGTGAATCAAGCGGCTGATTGGCGCACAAAAAACTAGTTCCCTGTACTGCATATATTATCAATATGTTAACTAAATTTTAAAATGACTTATAATTTTAATATAAAAATGCAAAAATATTAATGAGCACAACTTTCTTGATATTTACTCCACTGGAAACGAATGTAAACATAGAACAGATTACTGAATTGGCAGACTAGCCCATCAGCTGATGCTCACAACAAAACATGTTTGTCGTAAGGATTTCGTTAATCGAAGTTTTGTTCGTTAACCGAATTGAAGATCCTTATGGGAGGTAATTCGTTAACCGAAATTTCGTTAATCGAACTGTTCATTAACCGAGGGACCACTGTATATGTATGTTGTCAATGTAGGAGAAACAATTGAGACTGCAATTGTGTGAAAATGAGGCAGAAAGTCAGATCACCAGCCTGGGACTTGGTCACAATTTTTGTGATGCCGTATAGAAACACTGAAAGAATTAACACTTACTGATGAATATGCTGAGCTGTGTTGTGTAGTTCACCAAGCAGACTGATGGTGGAATTCAGCTGATGGGATCGTGGTTCCATCAACGTCTCAAGCTCACTCAGTAAAGTAATTTGTGTGTGAAGAGCCTCCGAAATTTGATCTGAGAGAAGACCAAAATCAAGAAAGCTGTAACATCTTTATTAATATCAAGACAATCTAAAAAAATTCTTAAAATTTATTTCAATAGAAAATAAAATTCCTCTTACAATGGTGATTGGAGGTTGACAATCGAGTTGTTGGGTGCAATTAGTTAGTCAATTATCTAAGAGAAAATCCAAATAAGGACTAATAAAATTTCTTAGTAATTTGTTACTATTAAATCATTTTAGGAACTTTTAGTCACTAAATATAGCTGAAGTGGTTAAAGTTTAGTACCGTACTGTAATACCAGTGTTAAGTCAGAAAGGTTAGTATCACTGGGCCAGCCCACGTACAGGTGGTTTACAGTGAGACAGAGATGGTCCAGACCGATACACAACATGCACTATTAATCCTCAAATTTCTGTTGATTGTGACATAATTTGTGGGTTACATACCACTACACTTCATGACTGAAGGTTACATTATTCTAGAGGCCTGATGTCATCTTTTTTTTAATTATTTCTGACAATATTAATCGAGTACTGGAAGCTTTTATATGACGTTCGGCCGGGGTGTCAGCCCTATTTTATACTGGAGCTATTGATTTTTTGTTTTTGTATTCATGGGAATTGTAATTATAGTCAAACTAATCATTAGTGTTGAAACAGTGCCATGTTTTTAGAGTACATTATGTCATGTTTAAGAAAAATTATGTATGAGAATTCAGCTTAGACAAGATTTCCGTTAAAAAGCCAGGTAGAGAAGTAGTATACCAAGCTGTGCCAGGTAGATCAAGTGCCTGCCTGGGTGCCTACACCTTAGCCAATCACCTTGACCTGCAAGTGTGATGTCATAGAAACAATTGAGCTGAATGGCTGAAAATTAGCTCAAAAGGAAAGTGTAGGTTGGAGCAGAGTAATAATAATTAAGAAGTGCACTTAAGTTAATTATCCATTTTGCAAAATGTATTGTGAACCATGTGACCCTGTTTAACTAGCTAGGAGTGTAGGTTGTTTGAAAGTGTAATAGTCCATTCTAAGTAAGGTTAATAAATGAAAACCCGTCATCCATTCATCTCTCCCCTTACTGAGTAAAGTCGATTTTAAAGATCTTGGTGTTAGTGATACAGTGAGTTATGAGGAACAACTAAACTATCACTTATTAGCCCTATTGCACAGTTATCATCCGTTTTCTTAGTCTCCCCTCCTCTCAGTTACTACACTAGGCTGACCCTCTGGTGGGGGACTGATCACAGGCAACCCCCACCTCCCTCACATTTCTCCTCTTCCACCACATTCTCTATGCAATAGCAAGAGTAAGATGTAAAGAATAAAGAAGAGAAATAAAGGGTAAATATATAACAGAAAATACTGTAAAGGGAAAGAAAACCTCATTTGTTACACCTCTGATGTAATGATCAGCACGATTGCCTTGCAAGCGAGTGGACCCGGGCAGGGTGAAACTATGGGCAAGTTTCTTTAGCGCCATTTGCCTCAGTCTATTCAGCAGTAACTGGGAACCTGGATGTTAATCGAGTTGCGGATCATATTCCGGGGTAATGGTTAGCCAATGCAGTTGGCGAGTTGTCCGGTCTTCTCGGACTATTCCTTGACACTGGGTCATGCAGCTGGTTAACTTAGGGTGTGGTTGTTGTGCTAGCAACAGCTTCTACACCTTAAACAAATTACCGCCTAGGTGGCCCTTGGGCCAGCCATCCTCGTCACACGAGGGGCATCCATTATTATGGTTAAGTTAAGAATATTCTGACAGAACCTTTTTAATGTTTATAACAAGGTGACATGATGCAGTTTAACTTAAGAGAAAAATTGGTCGTAAGTCGGAAATACGAAGGTAATACATAGAAAATCTAAAATGGGTGTCTCTTTTTCTTCTCGGCACCAAAACTCTCACTTTTAAGCATGCCAGCCATTTTAAAGGGAATTACAAACAAATAATTTTTCAGTACACAGCGCAATCACTAATGTCAGGACTCGAAAATACGTACAGTAATTTCAAATTTCTTTTTTACGACTGGGGCGGTCGTATGTCTGGGTGGTCGTAAGTGTTAGATATAAACTAGGTTACCCCATATTTACTTGTAATTCATATTTGATTATAGTTAGTATTTAACTTTTCATTATTAGTAATTAATTGATTAGTATGTATTACTAATTAATTGATGTGGAATGTACAGTAGAAGTCCAAAAATCTGGACTGCTTGGGGATTGGGTAGGTCCGGATTTTCCGGATTCTCAGGCAGTACTTTTAAAATTGAAATTTAAGGGAATAAAGAAGAGATGAACAGGTACATTTTGATAGTTTATTCATTAGCAAATAAAGCATGCTTCATTTATCAAAATGAGCAGTTTTAAAGAAACAAAGTCAACACTAGACAAAAATGTAAACAAACTGTCTAATACCATGACGAGTCTTGAAATTCCTGGGCCATCCATCACTAAATGCGCACTCTGATTCAATGTTCATTTGCTCCTTAAAAGACTTTGCTTTGGCAATAAGTATCGGCCCAGAAATTGCCATACCTTCTGATCGTTTTAACAAAAACCATTCGTGCAACACTTTATCAAGATTTTCTAATTTGGGCCAATGTAAACTTTTTTTTTTCAGCAATTTTAATGTAAGGCTCAGAAGAAGCCGTGAATTCTAGAATTTTATTCTTTGCCTTTTTTATATCATAAATTGTAGACTTGCCAATGTTGTATGTTTCCATTAGAACAGCATTGCTCACACCACGTTCTAGTTTCTTAATTATTTCAAGTTTGTCACTCAATTTCAATGTGTTCTTTCTCTTCACACATTGAAGTTTATCTACTTTAGGGGCCATTATTATGGGCCTGTACTCTGTACATGGAAAGAGTAGGACTCAAAATTACATACGTTGTCACAGTTTGATTGCTTGTTTTAAAGTGGCGATCGTGTGGTCGTTTGTTGTCACTGTGTAACCCACAAAAGACCGCTAAATTTAAAAAGTTTGAGTTTTCGAAAAGTCCGGATTCTCGGGTGGTCCGGATTCCTGGTATCCGGATTTTTGGACTTTTACTGTATGTGAATATATTCTATTGTGTTTTCTGCGAGTTGTGTAATAAAGCGCCACTTTGCTACACATGTTACGTCTATTTTGTTTTTACGAACAATTCGCAAAATATATTAAAAAGAGCAACAGCGCTTGTGTCATTGTCTGAGCCTCTCGTATCATATTTCGTTGTTATCCACCAAAATGAACACTGTAATATCAACAGTATATGGGCCCAGGCACAGGTTACTGTTGGATGGTGATGAAAGCAAGTATGAGTTGTGGGAAGTGAAGTTCTTAGGCCATTTAAAACGTCAAAAACTTCTCGATGTCGTTAATCAAGATGGACACGGTGCAGCCAAGACAGAGAAGAACACTCAAGTGTTTGCAGAACTAGGGCAGTACCTTGACGATAGAAGTCTTTCCCTTATCACCCGAGATGCCAAAGATGACGGTAGGAAGTCATTAAAGATTCTCCGTGAACATTATCTAGGCAGCAGCAAGCCAAGAATTATTGCTATGTATACAGAACTGACGTCACTCAAGAAATCTAATGACGAGGCCATTACCGACTACGTGATACGGGCCGAAATGGCAGCAGCTTCAATGAAGCTAGCAGGTGAAACCATCAGTGACAGTTTACTTGTAGCAATGTTATCAAAAGGATTACCTTTAGAATTTAAGACATTTTCTACTGTTGCGACGCAGAAAGAAACAGCTGTTAGTTTCTCTGAATTTAAAGTAGCATTAAGAAGTTTTGAAGAAACTGAAAAGTGTCAACAACAAAAAGGTGAGAATGCAGATATGTGATGAATTCAAAATTAAAAAAATATGAATATTAAATGCTTTTCCTGTGGAAAATTAGGACACAGAAAATTTGAGTGCAGAAGTAAAGACAAATATAATCCTAATGAAGCAAAACCTAGTAGGTGGTGTGACAACTGCAAATCCCCTACTCATGATACAAATTATTGCCGCAGAAATAATTCAGTAAAGTCTGTAACTAACAGTGAAGAAGATAGCCATTCACTTGCATTTAGAGCTAGTGTCAGTTCTGTTTAAAATAATATAAGTAGTGATGTAAATGCACAATGCCTGTTAGTTGACTGTGGAGCGACGTCACATATCATAAGTGATAAATCCCAGATGGTAGTAGGCAAAATGGTATTGTATCAGGTAGAGGTGATGCGAGAATTGAAATTAATGATGATAATGGTAATAGTCATAAAGTTCTACTAAAAAATCCTCCATGTGTTCCTTCCTATAAACAGAATATATTTTCTGTTTTAGCAGCCACAGAGAAAGGTGCATCAGTAAACTTTACCCCAAATTCTGCAGAATTAAAGGCCTCAGATGGTACAGTGTTTGATATTCATAAACATGGCAAATTGTATTATCTGAATTATGTGAACTCACAGAAAAGCAGCAGACATACTAATGAGGAATGGCATAAAATTTTAGGTCATTGTATTGTGAAAGATATACTTAAATTATAAAATGTTGTTGATGGTATGAACATTACAGATAAGAATAGTTTTGATTGTAATGTATGCGTTTCAGGTAAAATGTCTCAGTATAGAAGTAGAGAACCTGAGCAGCGAGCTACAACCAATTTAGAACATGTACACTGTGATTTAGCAGGTCCTGTAGACCCTACTGCAAGAGAAGGTTTTAAGTATGCCATTTCCCTTGTAGATTTCTTCTCTGGTATGATAATGATTTATTTTTTGAGATCTAAGAGTGATACTTTGGCAGATACAGAAAAATTCTTGGCAAATTCTGCTCCATATGGATCTGTCACACGACTAAGGTCTGACAATGGTGGCGAATTCACTTCCACTGAATTTAAAACTCTAATGATTAAAAATCACATGAAGCATATATTTTCTGCTCCATATTCATCACATCAAAACGGTAAAGCGGAGCGAGCTTGGAGGTCTATTTTTGAAATGGCTAGATGCTTATTGTTAGAAGCAAAGGTACCTAAGACTCTATGGACTTATGCTGCGAAAGCTTCAGGATACATTCGTAACAGATGCTTCAACCCGAGGATTGGAAAAACTCCCTATGAAATGTTCACTGGAAAAAGGCCAAATCTGAGTAACATGCATGTATTTGGAAGTCCTTGCCATGCTTATGTCCAGAACAAGAAGAAGTTGGACCCTCGCAGTGAACAAGGAGTGTTCATAGGATATGATGGACTGAGTCCAGCCGATCTAGTATATTTTCCAGAGATAAATGGTGTTAAGGGAGCTAGATGTGTAAAATTCAGTAACAATTTCAATCAGGAAAATGTGGTGTTAGATGTCGAAACATATCGATATTAAGTACCATTTTATTAGATCAGAAGTAGATGGTATTATTAATCTGCAGTATGTTCCATCAGAAAATAACATTGCTCACTAAACCAGTACAGTGGTCCCTCGGTTAACGAGCACAATCCTTTCCAGCAGGTTGCTCATTAACTGAAAATCTCGTTAACCAAAACCATTGTTTCAATGGGTTTTTGGGTAATTGGTTCCCGCTCACTGAAAATTTCCTAAATTCAACAAAAATGGTAGAAAAGTTCACTTACTTTGAGGTGTGTATGTAGAAGGCTCCTGGATGATGATGATGATGATGATGGGAATTAGAATGGGGGTGGAGGAGAAGGAAGAAGAGAAAGCATTGGGGTGGAAGAGAAGTCACCCCATGGCACCATTTCACCCATAAAATTTTAGTTCTCTTGGTGTATTTCAAGATTATTTTCTTTAAATCAACACTGCACTGCATTATATATTGTTACTATGTAAAATATATTTCAAAATGACCAATAATTTGCTTGGAAACACAGAAAAAAAGCGTTTAGTTGAAGAGAGTCTCAAGCAAGATGTTACCTCCAGTGAAAACAGAGACTAACGCCTGTTTGCTGTGTTAAGAGGCTGGATGCCGCGCATTAAACTAGTCACTTTACCTTCAATTATGTTCAATAATTGTTAAAAATGACTAAAAAATTTAATATTAAACTTTTAAAATTATTGAATAGTATAAACTTCTTGATATTTCCTAAAATAGTAAGGAATTTAAGCCCTAGAACCGATTAATGTATTGGCGGACTGATACTAAAGCTGGTTGCCCGGCCAGTGCAAGCGAAAACATGTTGAGGTCAGTTGGTAAGAAATTCGTTAACCGAATTTTTGTTCGTTAACCGAATTGAAGATCCTTATGGAAGGCAGTTCGTTAACCGAAATTTCGTTAACCGAGGCGTTCGTTAAACGAGGGGTCACTGTATATATATATATATATACCCTTACAAACCTTAGCACATTTAAATATAAAAATTGGATTTGTAAGAAACCTTAAGTGCAACATCCTGTAGAAACCTTTAGTTCAACATCCTGTAGAAACCTTTAGTTCAACATCCTGTAGAAACCTTTAGTTCAATATCCTGTAGAAACCTTTAGTTCAACATCCTGTACAAACCTTAAGTTCAACATCCTGTAGAAACCTTTAGTTCAACATCCTGTAGAAACCTTTAGTTCAACATCCTGTAGAAACCTTTAGTTCAACATCCTGTAGAAACCTTTAGTTCAACATCCTGTAGAAACCTTTAGTTCAATATCCTGTAGAAACCTTTAGTTCAACATCCTGTAGAAACCTTTAGTTCAATATCCTGTAGAAACCTTTAGTTCAACATCCTGTAGAAACCTTTAGTTCAACATCCTGTAGAAACCTTTAGTTCAACATCCTGTAGAAACCTTTAGTTCAACATCCTGTAGAAACCTTTAGTTCAACATCCTGTAGAAACCTTAAGTTCAACATCCTGTAGAAACCTTTAGTTCAACATCCTGTAGAAACCTTAAGTTCAACATCCTGTAGAAACCTTTAGTTCAACATCCTGTAGAAACCTTTAGTTCAACATCCTGTAGAAACCTTTAGTTCAACATCCTGTAGAAACCTTTAGTTCAACATCCTGTAGAAACCTTTAGTTCAACATCCTGTAGAAACCTTTAGTTCAACATCCTGTAGAAACCTTTAGTTCAACATCCTGTAGAAACCTTAAGTTCAACATCCTGTAGAAACCTTTAGTTCAACATCCTGTAGAAACCTTTAGTTCAACATCCTGTAGAAACCTTTAGTTCAACAAACTGTCTGATTTTAATATTAACACCTTCTTTTTAATGATATCATTTATGCTTATTCTACCTTATACAGCCTCACCAACAAAAAAATTTAGTTCAACTTAGAAATTCTTTTTGTTCCTGACCTCTATATTGTTTATGTTTCTCTGGCACATACAGGTTGTCCATTTTGACCTGATGCAAATTCTTCTCCAATTCTTGACTCATGATCTTCTCAGCTTCTTCACATCCAGGAAGCCCATCTGAAGTAGTAGTGAAAATATGGAATATTAATTATTGTATTAACAAAATGCAGGAGTAAAAAAAAAATTCTTTATTTTAAGCACCTGTTGTGTACAAGAGAGGTTAAGGTACAATAATAATAAGAATAAAAATGGAGGAATACTGTAATGCTGAAGTTCCAGTTTAAGAACAAGCCCAGAAAAAGCAGACTCATATACAGTTTCATACCCTCAGTCCATGGGTTAACCACAACGTGCTGTGGTCACTTTTCAAATGACCAGAAAGCAAAATTTTGCGTTTGGATTTTACCCTAAACTAAACTAACCCAAACCAAACCAAACCAAACCAAACCTAACCTAACCTAACCTAACCCAACCCAACCCAACCCAACCCAACCCAACCCTAACCTAACCCAATCCAAACTAACCTAACCTGACCTGACCTGACCTACAACAAAATCTCGCTTCTGGTTATTTTACAAGCAACCACAAAGAGTTGTGGTTGCTTTTCAGTTACAGAGTCCAACACATGCACACACACACACTTCCTTCAACCTTCATAGGGTAAGGACGTGTGTAGTCGGCGCTGCCCGCTCACGCGGCTGTGGTCTCTTGACCAAGGAGACAGCTGCCAGCCTGGTCTGTCAGGCCCTTCTCCTTCCCCATCTGGATTTATCAACATCCTCCCACCAACAGTACGGTGCAAAGACTGACGATCAACCCACAACTGATATACAAAAGTGACACTTTCAACTCGAAAGGAAGAAACAACTGTTAGAACGACAATCAGTACTTAGAGGCCGCTGTTGACCTGACGCACCCAACACTGGATGAGAAGCCAAGAAACACTCCAAACTACACCAGGAGAGAAATGAGGACTCCCTACTCCACCCAGGTGAGGAATTATGAATTCCTAACTACATCATATGAGAAACAAGACCCATCTCCAACACCCTGTGTGAGCTGGAGGACCTACCCGGACCACGTGGTACATCTGCAGCTGTAGTGAGGTAGCGGCTTAGCAGTCAGGTACAACGGCCATCAAGACAGTGGGAAGGACTCTTGGTGCCGACAGCAGGTCACAAGAATGTCTACAGACCAGCTCCCACAGTACCAGATCTAAAGTTAGTCTATATGTTGACTCTATGTTTCTTATGTATCTGTATTGAAAGCTTTTGTCAATCAAGTGACCCACTCCCCGATTTCACCATATGTAACTTGTCATCTCTGTTCGTTGTATATTTTCAGCCTTCGGGCTGCCATGTTTTTATAATAAACCGTTAATTATTATTAATATTATTATTATTATTAATCATGATATTTCAAAATGGCTCATGTTTTGACATTTAACCAAATATTACAAAATTTACAATATATATTTTGTAACAGCAAAACAATATGAATTATGAGTAATTTCGAATTAGAGGAGTAAGAATTTTGGAGGTTTTACTATAAAGAGATTTAAAAAATTAAATAAATTAAATGAAAGAAACTGCCGTATTTTGAGACGTGGAAGACACACTTTCTATTACAAAAATGTACTCCCATACCTTGAAAATTACCATGCGCCTTCCATAACGCTAATTGATGGGTTGTAGCGGAGGTTTCCTTAGAATCAACTGAAATCAGCCCCTTACAAAGACTGTTACCTCATTACTTAGCAATTACAAGTATTGTATTCTCTATACAGTACTATAAAACAATTGATTTAATTAATATTGTTGATATAATGTGAAAAATACGATTATTTACTTCCTCAGCAGGTAAAAAATAAAAAATAAATGGCTGCAGCTACATAACCCTTGCAGCTGTGCGGTTTGTTTACTAATGGCAGTGGTGCAGCAGCGCCATCTATTGAGGAATTGCGAAAGGTTGTCTGCTGGTCTCAAAGTGCAGGAATTTTTGTTTCTTCACACTTGTTTACATTTACTTACCTTCTACTGATGGAAAATATTTATTGTTATTGTCATACCGACAAAATCAAGAGAAAGAATGTAAACACTACAGACCGCTAGACGTGGAGGTGACCAGGTGTATAAAATGAGTGCTGTATTAAAGATTTCCACTTCTTATACAGATTTATTAAAAATTTATGAAAATGACGACTGATAAGCAGCTAAAGTGATGATATTCAAAGAGGTGTGTGTACCTGTGCGAAAAGGGCTGTATATCAAGCAACGGTTTCACTGGCGTCGGTTAGTAAGTATAAAAGGTCTTTTCCTAGAATTAAATTTCCAAAATCAGGGTGCGTCTTCCACGATGTAGCGTCATCTACGCCGCAAAATACGGTATTTAAAAAAAAAATTGGTAAAAAACCACGCATGTATAAATGATATACAAGAGGGAATTGATAACAACCCTTACTAAAATTTCCTGTCCCCCTACAGCGAGACTATCAATAAATCCCAACAGTCTATATATACATGGACTTCAATATACAAACAATACCTCACTAGTCAGGAATCAATTCCTGGACCTGTGTATGTGAACAGGGAGCACTACCCCAGTACCACAAGGACAAATGATTAGTGAAGTAATGTTTGAATAATGAAGTCCACATGTGTGTGTGTGTGTGTGTGTGTGTGTTATGTTGCATTACAAACTTTATTTTAGTGGTTCTTGGAGTGTCATTCCAAGCCGCACAAATTGCCCAACTTTAGTACTGTATTCCTATTTCTTTCCTATTTATAGTACAGTACAGAACATGTAAAAATATTCAGAATAACAAAATAATAGAACTTAATTACTAAACACCAGTGCACACCTCTACAGTATTTGGGTGATTACTGCCACTGCTCTGTGCTTTATTCTATGTGACACAATTAAGTTTTCCTTTCTTATCAAACTAATAATGGCATAGTTATGGGATAGGTCTATTACACATGTTGACTAGTAGTCAGCCTGATCATAACATCAAGAATATTACCATTCAACAATGTAAAAGTCTTGACAAATTCTATGACTTTTGAGAAACTAAAGATCACCAATAAATCTTCTCCCTTGGATGACAAATAGCACAAGATTGATTGATTGATAGATAGATTGATTGATTGATAGATAGATTGATTGATTGATTGTGGTAATTACATACTTGGGGATGCAACAGCTTAGGTCATATGTCACCAAATTAAAATAAAGGCTAAAAACACTAAAATCAAATAATGCAAAGGTAAAAAACATAAGTAACAAATAACATAGAACTTTTGTGAAAACCACTTAAATGTTAAAAGATAAAACCAAAGCCTGAGTAGAAGGCTGGCTTCCTCCACAGAGATGTCCCATCCCATACTACCAACTGTCAAGACTGGGGCACTCCACCAGGAGGTGTCGAACAGTTAAAGGGACCAGGCAGTTATCACAATGGGGAGGGAGTGCCCTCTCCATTAAAAACCACGAGTCAGTTGTGTGTGGCCAATGTGGAGGCGGGCCAAAGCAGCACAACAGTACAAGATGTTAGTTTTTCTGACACAAATAATTTGTTATTACTTATGTACCCAAGTTATTTTTTATGGTTTTTAGGAAGTTTCTACTCACCAACTAATTCCTGAAGCAAATCAGTCTGCAATTTGTGAGCTTCATTCACACTTTGATGGTGAAGGATGAGATCGGTCATCTGAGTTTTCTCACTTAACTCTAACTGCTTCTCATTCACCAGTTGCTCTAAGAAAGATATCTGGGCCTATAAAGAAAAAAGTGATATATTTAAGTTAATGAGCTAATTTATATGAATCATACTGCATAATGTATACACACTTGGAACACTTAAATGTCATAAGTGCCCCCAAAAATTATGACAAAAATATTGTATGCAATAATCAATTTAACTTTTAAGAAGGTTATTAGAGAAATTATTGAAACAATGGGAGTAATGAATGAGGCAATAATTGAAAGAGTAAGGGATATAAAGGATGTCACTGAAATACTGTAGTAGATACTGTATATGTGAAGACAATGGAACAGCTGACTTCAATCACCATACACAATATGACCTTTTCCCCACTTCATCTGCAGAGTTGCATCACTTCAGTTATGCATCAGTTATGCTTTATTATTACTATGTTAACTAAATTTCAGAATGACCAATAATTTTAATGTAATAATACAAAAATATTCAAGAGACCAACAAAATCAATGTTCATTTCACTGTAAACGAAGTTAAACTGAGAAGTGTTGTTGGGAGATTCAATCAGCTGATGGATGCACAAAAACTGTTCCCTGTACTGTCTATATTATCAATATGTTACCTAAATTTCAGAATGACCAATAATTTTAATATAAAAAATGCAGAAATATTCAGGAGACCAACTTTCTTGATATTTACTTCACTGGAAACGAATGTAAACATAGAACCAGTTACTGTATAGGTGGACTAGCCGATCAGGTGATCAGCTGATGTGCACAACAAAACGTGTTTGTCGTAATGATTTCGTTAATTGAAGTTTTGTTCGTTAGTCGAACTGAAAATCCTTATGGGAGCTAATTCGTTAACCGAAATTTCGTTAATAGAACCGTTCGGTAACCGAGGGACCACTGTATATCGGAATTCGCTTTTTTCAGACTCTGAGGTGCTCTCGTCACCAGAAATATTTAAACAAAAAAAATCTAAGTACATACAGTGCATAGTTTAAAAAATGGGGAAGATTTAATAAAAATAAATAAAAAATCTTACAAAAATGACAAAACTTATTCACTGAATACTGTACAACAGTCTAATCAGATATGATATAGGTCTACCAACAATTAAGACACTGGGTTTAAATTATACCCAGCGTCTTACATTATAAGCAGGCTGGTGTTGCCGCATTCGCCAGGTTTATTTATTTATCGATCAAGTATTGGATCCTCATATGATTGGCCTCTTATGGTTTATGGTTCACCATGACTAATATAACATTTTCAATAACCGAGAAAAATACAAATGTAATTTGTAATATGACTTGAAAACATAAGGCTAAACTGTATCGGATGGTTTTCACTGAGGATGCGTTCATGTGAGAGCTTTCAGCAAAAAGTTTACAACAGGGGTCACTGTAACACAATGCATAGTACAGTATATGGTATGAAGATATCTTCCTAATAACGCTATTTACTACCTTCAAGTGACATATGATGGCTCAATTTGGCGACTTATACACTGAACAACTGCTTAATGAATAAACCAGGGTATATGCAAATGTATAAAACTGTACACTACAATATTACTTTTTAAGTGATGTTAAATACATTACAATAGTATTTATTAAGTGGTGATAAATACATTACAATAGTATTTATTAAGAGATGATAAATACATTACAATAGTATTTATTAAGTGGTGATAAATACACTACAATAGTATTTATTTAGTGATGATAAATACACTACTGTACTGTACTGTACTGTACTAATTCACCGAGTGTTGAAGACAGACGTTGTGGAAGGCAGCCAAGCCTATAAGTTGTTTGGACTCTGTAAACAAATGATACATGGTATTGAGTGTGGAGTTCTTTTTTCAGGAAAGATGATTCTTTTAGTTAACACCGAAAGATATTTTAATGTTTTGAAAGGTTTCGGTATGTGTAGGGGGTCTCACAACATGATTACAGCACATAATTCACTTTAACAAGTTTCACATTTACGATTCATCACAATAACGACAGTAATGAAATGTGACACCTCAACACATTAACGATCAGTAGCAAAAGTTCACAGTCACTCTGGGTGGCCATCTTGATGACGTCAGCAAGTGGGGTGGTTTGTTTTGATTAGAGCATGTGAACAGGTGGTGTGGAGTAACCTACTCACTTATCTGTGAATGAGTTGCGTAACCTCTCAAACTGTGGTGAAGTATAAACTATGGAGGAGCTGGTCTTGCTGGAGGTCTAGAGGAGGACAAAAGGAGGATAAACAGATGGCCAAGAAATGTGAGCATCACAAAGGTGGGATTAAGAGAAAGAACTCATACGATGAAAAGAAAGTAATTATGGACATGACCAACAGGGTGTAAGAACATGCGAGATAATTAAGAAGATGAAGGTTCCCGAGGCTACTGTACGGTCTATTTAGAGAAAGTGTGAGAGTGTGGGGGCAGGGGGGCACTAACACCACTCCCCTGCCTTTGGATGAACTGCAAACAATTTCATTAAGCAGTTCAAAGAGTGTCTAAAGCAGCGTTTCCCAATCTCAGGTCGCGATCCAAATCAGGGTCGCGGGGTGTCCTCAGTAGTGTCGCGAGGGGCCCTCAGACAATTTTAAAAATATAGTACTTATTTTGGGTCACAGTCAAAAAAGGTTGGGAACCACTGGACTCTAAAGATTAGTTATTATTAGTTATTAACTCTACATGCAGTATTAATGTGTGTGAATAAGTGGTTGAAATTTTTTGTGGGGTTTATAGGGGTTATAGGGGGTGAAAGTGCCTTAGGGCTGTTACCAACTGACCCATTTAGCATGTAAACTATACTCACCACATTATTGATTTTCACTTTAACAATAGTTTTCGTAGTACCAATTAGTCGTTAAAGTGAAATGTGTACTGTAGTGTAAACACTGACCTTAAGCGGAGTTCAGTAACAGTTACCCTTCCGGAAAAATGCTAGTTAGGTAAAACATGTTTGTGAGTGCTGGAAATTAAGTTGCAACCCCGTACTAAGTAGCTGAGACCTACCAATACAGTAAAGTTAAAATCTGATACTAGTCGTGGAGCCATATTTAGAGGTTGACATTTTATACCTGTTGTATAAGACACCTAGTTTTGAAGAAAAAAAATTGCAGCTTCAAAAGTCGACTTACAGGCCGCAAAATACACTAGTTTCATTACCCTGGGATGATATCCATGCATAAAGATGCTTAGGGTAAAGTTGAAACCATGACTTTGTACTACACATAGTTTTTTATATCAAAATCATCTGGCCTTATTCTCCTTATACTTCTGGTACTACTTTCCTCTTCCTTATCTTTGCACTAAATTTTTCCATTATAAATAAATACTCATTGAGTTTCAGTTTCTTTTGCCTTTACATCTTCATTTATCTTTTTAAAAACCACATCCTCATTAGCTATTGCACATAAAGATGAAAGGAGATTTTACTCTTGACCCCAGCCACCTTCCAGAACAGCAATAAAAGGCTTGGAAAAACATCTCCATTGAAAAAGAAAAGAGGAGCAAAGACAAGAAAAGAGAGTGATTAATCTTTAAGTCATACCTGTGTTTCTCTGAGATGAATATTGAAGGCATCTTCACTGTTGACATCAATGTAGGCCCACTGCAAATAACTCCGGTATTCTTGCTCTAATTCCTCTGCAGTCACATTTTGTAAGATGATGGTTTCACCCTCTTGCTATTAAGAAAGAATATTTGTTTTATACAGAAAAAAATATCATTATAGGTTTTCTTTGCTTTCACCAAGGGTTGGATTCCAAATTAAGAAGACCAATTTTAGTAAAACTGGTGGTTGCAAATAAGGGTTTCTATAGTAAAAGGGGAGAGGGTTATAAGCTTAATCACCTCAAAGTTCCAATTTTGAAGTTTTTATCCTTATATTAATTCTAGCACGAAACTGAATCATGAATTTATTAAGTGGAATACTATTGTGAGAGCTGTTCTTCCTCATCACCTGCTTGTGGAGATTGTAATTGCCCAATTTCCAGAAATCATCAAACACCACCTTGGTATCCACCTCCCCAGGCTCTTTCAGGCTTCATTTACAAAGCTCTCCAATGACATATGGGCACAGCTAACTTTACCATTCAACAGAAAATTAGTCAGAATATATACTGTATGAGTCAACCCACACACTGAACCCTCATTAATTGAATTTACACAATTTTATATTTCAGGATACAGTAAAACCTCGATAACTCGGTACATATGGGGCTCTGGCCTTGCCGAATTATCACAAATTCTGACTTGTCGAGGAACTTCCTCCACCCCCCCCCCCCCCCCCAAAAAAATGCAATAAAATACTATCAGCTCATATACATGTACTACATGTAATTACTAATTTTCAAAAAGTAATAACTACCAGCACTGCAGGCGAAGAATGAAGCATTGTAGTAAGTGAGAGGCATGGTAAGTGACACAGGGGAATGGTAAGTGGCACATGTGATGGAGGGGATATGCTACATAAACAGTAAACAGTGTGCCACTTATGTATAGTACTGTAATTTGGTCACTAATACAAAATAAAGAATCAATTATTAAAGAAATACAATACAGTGATTGTTTTCTATACATATAATTTAAGTCCGAGTATGTAAATAAGCACGTAATTTATATCACTACAGATATTTTAGTCCACCCTAGTAAAACCGTCTTCTTTATTAGAGCAAGAGCTTAAATTAAAATACCGTGGCATAGAAATAAAGAAAATACAGTAAAGCCTCGAATAGTGACGGCAATGAGTCACCCAATATTGCAGGGAACGATGAATCGTCGTATTGTGAATCAGTAATTAACATTAAAATAAAGCAATAATAATATGCATTCCTAGTGTAACCTTTTCATATATTTTGTGTGGCTTTTTACCCCCCCCCCCCCTCAAAATAAATAAAATTAATAAAAACTATAAACTATATTCTTTAAATAATGGATATTAATGCACCTTATACAGTATAAATCAATAATATGTAGTCACACAAGAGGAGACGGGACACCATTGTTGTTGTCAGTGTTTACACCCATGACGATAGTTTTCCATTTAAAACTATGGAAAATACAGTAAGACCCTGGTTGTAGCTGAAGTAAAATTAATGTAAGACAATGTATCTTTTAATTAATGTTATTTATAGTATGTACAGTAGAATTAACCACTGATAGAGGAAGGCCAACGTATGTACGTGCACACTCATGGAAATGCAATGTCCTTTCTCTTATTAAGAATACAGTGGTTCCTCTGTTAACAAACGGTTCAATTAACGAAATTTTGGTTAACGAATTACCTCCCATAAGGATCTTCAATTCGGTTAACGAACAAAACTTCGATTAACAAAATCCTTACGAACATCATGTTTTGTTGTGAGCATCAGCTGATGGGCTAGTCTGCCAATTCAGTAATCTGTTCTATGATTTACATTCGTTTCCAGTGGAGTAAATACTGTATGTGGATTCTGGTGGTAGCTGCAAGATGGCTGCTTGGGAAGCTCACCCTAAGGATTAGAGACAGGAAGGATAGGCCACCAGGCACTTGTTTTACCCACAATACACAGCTCGGTGACGTCACTGTTGTAAACACTTACTCTGATGACCAGATGGTGTTGAAGGACTATGGCCTTGCCTTGGTTGATGTTTGATTGTTTTTTTAGTACACTTATAAGGCTAAGGCTTTCCTGTGGCCAGGTATAACAAATTGAATGCCTTATGTTCTCGTAGTCCTCCAAAAAATAAGTGATATAGCAAGAAAAAATAAACAAAAAATAAATAAATAAATAAAAAATCTAAGTAATTAGCTAAATATTACAAGGATTACCGGGCATTTTGCTTAAGACATGGATGAAGCAACTCAATTTTGAGCTTGTTAGCAATTCAAAGTTTTTCCTTTGCCAGACATGGCAAGGTGAATGTCTGAGGGTACTCCAAACAACTGGATATTGCCTTACAATGTATACTTAAAATATAGCAAGTTTCTCGAGGTGTTAAGCCTCACGACCATCGCTTGTGAATTAAGTGATGTAACTTGTATTTCTTATATTTGGGGCAATATTATTATTATTACATTACATTTATTATATCATAAAACTGCAATACTTAACCTAACATAACCTAACCTACCTACAGTTTATGAACACTTTGCTGACATGTAAAATATTACATTTATTTTAAGTTAGGTTAATATTCGTTTAATGGCTGCAACAAGATTTTTGTATATGGTTATTCTAGGATTATTAAAAAAAAATGACAAATATAATTCTTTCCTTGGGCAAATTAGTATTAACAGAGATATGAGTAAAAATTTTATTAGAAATAAACCAAGTCAGCTGAGGTTCTTTCCGCGAACAGCCAGCCACTCCCAGGTAACATCTTTATCCTACAGTGTGTGTCGACCGCGATGTGCTGATCTAATTTCACACACATATATGTGCTTGCATTACTTTTTGAGCATCAAAAAAATCTGAATGCAACTCTACTTTATAATGGAAGTATGTATATGGGAAAAATGGTTTCACATTACATTGTACACAATTTTGTGTTACGCAAAGATTTTTGGGAACAGAACCCTTCCGTAACCTGGGAATGCCTGTACTGTACAGTATAGTCTGCATTTACGTGGTCAATTGAACCCGTGGAGGCCCGCGTAAAACGATAAACGAGTAAATGAAATAACAGAACATATGGGATTAATTGAAATAGAGACTGGGCCGACCCCCAAACTCCACTTTTTCCGACACAATACGTACCTTGTAGTCAAAACAACATCTTAATTTTATGATGGTATGCACACATAATTAATAATTAAGAGAAATATCAATAATATTAGGTTTTTTAACACTTACGTTAGTAGAAAAGATGGCTGGGCACACGGGACCTCTTTGTCAAACCCCTCAAAGTCCATATCCTCACTATCACTGACTTGGACCAGCTGTGGTGGGTGGTGGATGAAGAACTCGGTAATGTTTTGATGACTGGGCGACCTTGTGCGCACCCTGCCTGGGCCACTTCCCGCGTAAATGACCAAATTTACCACGTAATTAAAGCATTTCATTCTGGCAAGGCACCGCGTAAATGACCAAACAAGTTAACAAAAACCGCATAAATCCAGACTATACTGTATTTTCACTTTGCACTACATACTGTACAGTATATCACTTATATGGTGCACAGTGATCCCTCGGTTAACGAGTGCCTCGGTTAATGAGATTTCGGTTAACTAGTTACCTTCCATAAGATTCTTAACTTCGGTTAACGAGTTTTTTACGAGCCGACCTCAACATGTTTTCGCTTGCATTTGGCAGTCCACCAGCTGTAGTATTAGTCTGCCAATACAGTAATCGGTTTTAGGGCTTAAATTCCTTACTATTTTAGCAAATATCAAGAAGTTTATAATATTCAATAATTTTAAAAGTTTAATATAAATTTTTTTAGTCATTTTAACAATTATTGAACATAATTGAAGGTAAGGAAACTAATTTCATGTGCGCCATCCAGCCTGGCAACACACCAAACAGGCACCAGTCTCTCTGTCTTTTCAGTGGAGGTAACATCTTGCTTGACTCTCTCTTCAACTAAATGCTTTTTTCTGTGTTTGCAAGCAACTTATTGGTCATTTTGAAATTTATTTTACATATTGACAATAAAATGCAGTGCAGTGTTGATTTAAAGAAAATAATCTTGAATTACACCAAGAGAACTAAAATTTTATGGGTGAAATGGCACCATGGGGTGACTTCTCTTCCACCCCAATGCCTTCTTTTCTTCCTTCTCTTCTGCCTTCTCTTCTACCTTCTCCTCCACCCCCATTCTAATTCCCATCATCATCCAGGAGCCTTCTATATACACACCTCAAAGCAAGTGTACTTTTCCACCTTTTTTATTGAATTTAGGCAATTTTCGGTGAGCTGGAACCAATTACCCAAAAACCCATTGAAACAATGGTTTCGGTTAACGAGTTTTTCGGTTAACGAGCAACCTGCTGGAACGGATTGTGCTTGTTAACCGAGGGACCACTGTATGCATATTTCCACCATATCTCTACAAGATTCTGTAACCAAGTCAATCAGTCTTGGTAAAAATTAACAACTTACAGGTACATGGAATAAAGTGACCTAAGATCAAGAAAATAGAAAATAACTTCATTAATATACAAAACTTACTGATAAGTCCTTCTCACTAGCAGATGACATTACAGTTGTATCTCCTGTTCTGTTTCCACTACTATTACTGTCCAGCCTTATAGCAGAAATATCAGGAAGCTCAGGAAGTACAACTCCAGTTAGATCCAATTTACGACCACTAGGAGCCAAACCGCCAACCATCGTTGTACTGCGGATAAAAAATTTCAATTCAAACACCTCAATCACTACCAAAGTTCAACTACATTAATTATATAAGAAAGTGTTTGCATATATACCCATGTGAATAGGTACAAGTATATCTAAAATTGTCATCATTATACCCGTCCCCACCCCGGAGCAGCTCACCATCACCAATATCAACACCCGCTTTTACATTCTGCATGACAGTAAAAGAAAAACCATGTTAGTAGAGCGAATAATGGAAAAATCGTGCAAATGGTGATACAAGCATGAAATTTGGCATGATCATACCCCTAGGGGCTATTGTCAAATCTGCCTGATTGGCCATTTGGAAATCCAAGATGGCAGCCATTTTTCAAGATGGCTGCCAAATTGACCTTCAAAAAAAGATACTTTTTTTACAGAAATTGATGTAGTTGGTCAATGTAAATGATCTTAGTGTCGATATGTATGTTTTTAAGCATGCTCACATGATTTTTTCTATTTCTGATACTCTCAGATACATATTTGTCTTATTTATGACTGGTTTTATGTACTGGTTTGATGTTTTTTCCGACTATGTGAGGGTAGCATGCAGAGGGTCTCTGCATGTGAGGGAGTGATTGTCAGGCACTACCAGGGCACACTGGTGACATCACTGCTGTGCAACCCAGCATGGGGTTCAGTGTCAGCTAAGAAAAAGCATGTCTTACTACAACAGCTTAGTGTCCCAAATACTGCTTAACCAACCCCAAATCAGTTAAGCAGCCGCACCTGAATTGACAAGATGTGCCAGTGCGGGAAAGTCAAGCCAAGGATAATGGGGTTTTAGTTATCTGGATGGTGTACAGATCGCACGAGACTAATGACACTGGATGAACGATCGGACTAGGTGTAGGGCAAAAGGCATGAACCTAGTTGTATCCCATACAAGAAAGTGCTCATCAGGGTGGTAAAAGGATAAACCCTCGGCCCTGAAAATAAAAAATAATTATGGACACAAAATCTACCAACAAATCATTCCTCACGGACTAGGCAAAGTGTTGTCTTTGTCAACAGGATAAGAGAGAAGATCTGAAGTCTCCACATGCAAATCCTGCCAAAAAAGGAGATGATGGTTTCAAGAGCTTGGCAAGGAATATTCCTGTATTTCATTCAATTAATGCACTGCCAATCAAGCTGGACCCTGCAAGAATTGTTGAAGATGATGGGATAGAGGAGACCTTGAGGAGAAACAAGGCACAGATTCATGAGAGTTGCAGACTTCTGTTCAACAACACAAAGTTAAACAGAGCTCAGAAAAGGCGAACCTCTGCAGTTGCTACAGAGGAGAGCAGCAGTAGCAAGATACCACGAATGGTCAGAGACCCCAAAGCAACAGAATGCTTTCTATGTGAGGAAGAAGCTTTGGGAGATGACAAGACATGCAATGACAATGAAACTTAATAAAAGATTGAATGAGTGTGTGAAGACACTTGGCGATGGGAAACTCCTTGCCAAACTAAGTGCAGGAGATGTTGTGGCACAATAACTGAAGTATCACCCTCGCTGCCTGGCAGACCTGTGCAACCTAGAAAGAACACACTGAAATGCTCATGAGCAAGAAGCACAAGAGCTTCATCCAAACAAGGATGCATACCCAATTGAACCACCCATTTTCAGACTTGCTGACCTGGTCACACTCTACAGACAAAGACTTGAGCAGCTGGGTGTTGGATTGCCCGATGTTCATGCTACTTGACTGAAGGACCAGTTGCTTTTTCACATCTCCCAGCTGCAAGCTCATCACCAAGGAAGAGATATCCTACTGGCCTTTGAGAAGGATGTTGGCTCAATCCTGGCACAAGCAAGTAAATGCGGTGACACGATCCATCTGGCCAAGGCTGCTGAGATGATACGACGGGACATGCTTCAGCACAAGTTACACTTCAGCAGTACATTTCATGAAGGGTGCATTGAACAGGCTGTTCCACCATCACTGCTTTAATTTGTATGCATGATCGAACATGGTGCAGATATCAAATCCCAACTCCAGCATGGCGCCTCAATGTCTGACCTTGCTATGTCACATCTCTTACAGTACAACTGCTTTGCCAACTACAAGGTAGGAACACAAATCCACAGACACTCCACTGGTGTAGATGAGGCAAGACTAAATCTCTTTTCCCACAAGCAGAGACCATATGACTCCATTCCACCAACCCAGGCAGCCCTCAAGGAACATGCAAAGTGGGCTGCCTACCAGGCTGGTATCATTTGGGGCCAGGCAACAATCTCCAATCCAGAAACCAGCAGTCCTTTCAACTGGGGATGGACGCAGAAGGGAGAGGCATGGCAGATACGTTGGACAACTCTTCCCCTGATTGCGACATGCTGTCAGGAGCTGACCAAATGTTTCTGTAAGAATAGGGTTCCCATATCTGAACATTAAAAAAAGAGGACGTTCCCGAAGACACCACCCGCCCCCCCCCCCCCCCACCCAGCACACACTTTGGCGCTATGTAACCTTGAAGCAGCCGTGACTGCTGCGGTGCTTTTGAAGATGAGTAGGGTCACTACCTAGTGACCGGACCATTGTGGACTTGATCTCACCCTTCTCTACTGTATATATAAGCCTTGTTATGTATTTCTCCTTAGTCTGTACTCACCCCTGAAGATGTGAATTACACGAAAGAGCTTGGGAACTTCGTGCTTTATTTTTTCCTTGTGGTTATCAGGTGTCATCAGGCAACTTCCACTGATCCTGAACTAATACTGGCACAGTTCTGGAAGACAGTTTAACATCCTGGAGGCTGTAAAATTGATTGTGTCCTAAAGGCAAGAAGTCTCCACTAGAACCCTCAATTCTTCATGGAAAGCACTGTGGCCATCAGTAGTCCATGATTTTGAGGGATTTCAGGATAAAACAGAGTTGCACTAGGTGATTGTGTCCATTGGTCAGTCATTGGGCCTTGAAGTGGAGGAGGATGTAGAAGAGCTTGAGATGTCTCATGAACAGGAACTTACTCCAGATGACTTGCAGCAACTGGATGAGATGTTCGAGGTTGACAGTGGTGAGGAGGAAACGGAAAGTGATGACTGATGACTAGGGCCCGGATAGTTATGCATTTGCATATTTCATATGCAAATGCATATTTTGCGTGATTTCTATGATAAGTGTATATTACCTACATAACTGCATATTTTGGTAAAATATTCATCTGGCAGTATCTCTTTGTTGCCACTGAATGAGCACACGTGGTACTGGGAGGTGAGGTGAGGTGTGGTTAGGTGAAGTGAGGTGAGGTCACGTCGCTTTAATCTGTCGTTTCCACACCTGGTCATGACTCATTGGTATTTCTGGGTTAACCCCACCCCCTGACTGTTGTTGCTGCAGCAGAGTGGACTAGTGAGTTAGTCAGTCAGGAACAGTGCTGCTGTGTGGAGCTACTCTCTTCTGCTGCTCGTGAAAATGCCGAAAGTACAAAGAAACCAAAATGAAGTGCTGAGATCATATGTAAAGGAATTTGATGCATTTACTACTGATGGAAGTGTACAGTTTTGTAAATATTGTGAAGCACCAGTCAGATAATGTCTGGTGATGCTATTATTGACGAGACGGTACAGCCACTCACTATGTCAGACCTCCTATGTATGAAACACGCACCAATCGTCTCGTGTGATGTAGAAAGGGTGTTCTCAGAATATAAAGCTATGCTGACAGACAACAGGTGGGGTTTTAACTTTGAGAACTTACGCCACCATGTCATCATCAAATGCAACCACAATCTGTAACGTCTGAAAATATGTCAGTCTATAATGTAAATACATGTTCATATATATTTTTTGAAGCACTTTCACATATATATGTTAAATACACTACGTATATTGCTTAATAAACATTAACATTAGTTTATATTAACTATTTTGTTTCCGTATAACCTGCATTCTTGGCTTTATAAGAGACATTTTTAGTGCATATAAATGCATATTTCCCCTGTTTTTAGTGCATGTTTGCATGCATATTTCATGGTTTTTTAGTGCATAACTATCCGGGCCCTACTGATGACCATATGTCAACTTCAGAGTTGAAAGATGCTGTTCACCACTGGGAGAAGTTCAGGAAACTGGCTTCAAGGCACCCAGATGTGGAAAAGTCTGAACTAGCTTTGTGTCATGTTGACTACACAGTGGTCTCCTTCTTCAGACATCAGTTAATGATGAGGAGGAGAGATGCCCCACAGACAAAAATTGAGTTTCTTCAGTAATAGGCAGAGGGAACAAGATGGGAGCCCTCAGCCTTCCACTTCAAGGAGGAGAGAGGATGTGCCTGGTGGAGAATCTGTCAGTCCAGAGGTTCCTGACATTTTCATGGAAGGTGACTCACCTTCCATGAAGCAGAAAAATGCTTCTCCTCCACCTCCACTTCCTTCTCTTCTCCCTTCTCCTCCTTCACCTCCCACTTCAAATTCCCATCATCATCATCCAGGAGCCTTCTACATACACACCTCAAAGTAAGTGTACTTTACTACCTTTTTTGTTGACTTTAGGCAATTTTTGGTGAGTTGGAACCAATTACCCAAAACCCATTGAAACAATGGTTTTGGTTAACGAATTTTTCGGTTAACGTGCAACCTTCTGGAACGAATTGTGCTCGTTAACCGAGGGACCACTATAGACCCTTGCCATTCGCGATTTTGACGATTTGTGGTAAGCAGATGGTGGCTATGGTGGCTTGCTTGCGAGCCTTTTCCTGCAGCATCTAATGTTGTACTCTCAAACTTTAGTGTTTCTCTGTGAAATGGCCCCTAAAAGACTGCCTAGTGTCAGTGCTAGTGGAGTGAAATGTAAAAGGCAGAAGTCAGTGATGACCCTGACAAAGAAAGTTGAATTATTAGATAAGTTAAAAGAGGGGATGAATGCTGCAGCAACTGGTCGGTTGTTTGATATAGGTATAGTATACAGTCGTGAACTAAGGTAGTATGAGTTGCTATTTGCAGTTTTTGGTTGTAACTTATTTATTGGTATTATATTTATTAATTACTTACACTTACTGTTACTGTACAGTATATGGTCTATTATTTTAAGAAAACTATGGCTACAAGAGGGAATCCACACAAAACTATTTTCCTAAATACTCCCTGCTAAAATGGGGGTGCATCCTATGTGGGTGGGCGTCTCATATGCCATAAAATATAATAGTCATTAATATGTTTAGCAAGTCTGTGTTGTACTAAACACTTTCAAGTTCTATCATCATCTACCTGATATATTCAGAAACTAGAACAAAATACAGTACTGCATTTAAATTTATGAGTAAAACCATTAAACCTATATGAAGCAAGCATCAAACTATCTAAAAATAAACATCTGGCCTACAGAACAAACTTTTCACAATGTTACTTACAAGACAATAGACATTTTAACAAGTCAATTAGGTTACTTAGTTTATAAAAACAACTGATCAGTATTTACCTGAAAACATCATCCAAGCTCTTCACAGTGGTTGTATCTGTCAGTACAGTGGCATTCAGAATAGTTGAATGCAATTTAGCCTTGTTGGTCTGCACTGAGGAAGATCTAGCAGACTTACGCAACTCTTCATGACTTGACTTTGATCCTGGGAGATTGACCGGTGGATTAGCATTAAACCCTTGTTGGTTTGTTGGAGCCTGATTTACTGTTCCAACCACTTTTGACAAACTTGATGATGGACGACTAACTGGAATATTTGCTTTTGATTTTTGAGCTTGTGATGTCCTAGAAAGTGATAAAAAATACTCATTATGCATCTTCAGTACTGTATTATGCACTCATCATAAGCTAATTAAAATTGATAACTGTATCTGGCATGACTTAAAAATGCATACCATAATGAGCAATAGACAACAGGAAATTAATAACAAAAATAAAATTACTTATAAACCATGTGACACCTCACTGGTCAATGGGACGAGCTGAAACTTGTGAACCATGGTGGATGGATACACCGGTCCCACCGACAGGGTTTACCTGTAGGCCTTGGTAGTCGGTCTACGTCTACCCCTCCCCCTCATGCTACTGTACAGTATATAAGCTTGTGTGTTTGACCAGAGGTGTCAGTAAGCTACCCTCACCAGTACGTGGTCTGTTTCTCTGGGTCAAAGTTGATTAGTATAAATTTTAACATTTATGAGTTGTACTTTACTATCAAGCATTCTCACATGATTTTTTTATTTTTTTTAGTGTACATTTCATGGTTTCTAGCCCGTTGGACATCAATCACAGATATATCCATGATAAACAATAGTTGTCAGCTGGCGCCAATCACAGATATATCCGTGATAAACAATAGGTGTCAGCTGGCGCCAATCACAGATATATCAGTGATGAACAATAGGTGTCAGCTGGCGCCAATCACAGATATATCAGTGATGAACAATAGGTGTCAGCTGGCGCCAATCACAGATATATCCGTGATAAACAATAGGTGTCAGCTGGCGCCAATCACAGATATATCCGTGATAAACAATAGGTGTCAGCTGGCGCCAATCACAGATATATCAGTGATGAACAATAGGTGTCAGCTGGCGCCAATCACAGATATATCAGTGATGAACAATAGGTGTCAGCTGGCGCCAATCACAGATATATCAGTGATGAACAATAGGTGTCAGCTGGCGCCAATCACAGATATCAGTGATAAAATGTACCTGATGGCATTACATGCAGTACAAGCAGCTTGATTTTTATTAAGTGTTTCAAGCAACTCTAGGGCTATGTTTTGACAACACTGCCAGCCCGACAGGGCAGGGCAGCGCAGCCACACATCGCACAAACATGGGTCAATTACTACCTGAATCGAAAGCATGCAGCATGTCATGTAGGTGACATTTCCTGTTCCCTAAAGAGGCAGCTGAGCTCGCTCTTTCATACGAGCCTAATTCAGAGCATGTACGATTATGTGTGTGTGTGTGTGTGTGTATGTGCATAACGAATGATAAATGTAACGCTGGCGGGCAATGCAAAAGGTATAAGGAAAGTCTTAAGGCAAACCTGATAAAGTGCCAAATTGACTCCTTCACCTGGGAGACAATCACTCCACACTGTAATACTTGGAGGAGCACCACACGAGAAGGTGTCAATACTTTTGAGATCACCCAACTGCACACTGTGGCAGAAAAGCACCAATGCCGGAAAGACGTTGCCGCCATCCATCCTGCACTAGATTTAGCCTCCCAAACATGGAACATCTGTGAATGGCCCTGCCGGTCCCTTATCAGACTCTCAAATCATCTCAGAGCTCACCAGCCAAAGTAACATCTTTAGTATCTCATATCATTGTATCATAGCTCGATGATCATCATAATAGATTTTGGGTGAAGACAAAATAATAATAATAATAATAATAATAATAATAATAATAATAATAGTACAGTAGTAGTAGTAGTAGTAAATCTTCTTATCCCCTACGGCATCAATTGCAAATATTCCGTGTGTCCACCGGCAATCACCAAGTGAGTTGTAAGTGCTTGGTGGGACGGCTGGTGGTGCCAGTGTGGGATAGGCCTACTTTGGCGAGTGTGACCTCGCGACTCCCGCCCCTGAGATCAGTGACAAAAGGCCAACTGTTCTACGCCTGCAGTCGGCCCCCACAAGTAACAGTCACTTCATGCAGTGCCAGCCGATCATGTGAGTCTTTATAACTAACTTACATCAGTGCAAACATAGAAATAGTGATTATTTCTGCCATGGACATATAAACAAGTGTTACCGTATATCACGGGCTATAAGACGGAATTTGAACCTTAAAAAAATCAGCCCAAAATTTGGGTTCGTCTTAAATATTGGGTATAAAATTCTTACCTCTTATATATTGTGGTGATGGAAAACATCATAAACCACTCACACGTTCCTACCACTAATTATTTTATACTGAAACTTACGTTTGGGAAGCTGGATTAAAAATAAGATACCGGTATATTAAAATAATAAAAATATATTATAAACCTGTCTAACATACCGTAAAATAACAACATACGCCGATAATAAACACAGCTATCATCATGCACCGCCCGCCATTTACCAGTACAGTAATGAGACAAAAAAGGGAAAGTGTTTTTTTTTTACATCCAGCGCTCGCTGTCGCTACGCACTTTTAGGGGTCATTTTCCCGCTTGCCTTTGTGTCCGAGTTGGCCAATAATGCATTTCCTTACTGATCATAATACTAATTTCCCATAAATAATTCATTAAGACTTTATTTTATTTGCATTACTCTTCATAAGAAGTTCTCAGCGACACACCCACGCAGACTGTCGTCAGGCTTTATCTTGGTAGACCACGTAGGTTTTGCAAATAATTAACGGAATAATAATGCCACAAATAAATATATTTATAACACAATCATAGCATTATTATTTTTTTTTAACAAGGATTAGCCCACCCAGGCACAAGTCACTGACCCACATCAGGGTCTGAGTGGGCAAAATGTAATAATAATAATAATAATAATAATAATAATAATAATAATAATAATAATAATGAATAATAAAATTAATAATAATAATAATAAATAATAAAATTAATAATAATAATATTAATAATAATGATAATAATAATAATAATTCATAGTAAATAAAATTTATAATAAAAATTCAAAATTTAAAATAAAATATTAATAATAAAGAACCATAAATGCAAAAATTAAAAAAAGATCAAAAGTGAGAAACAACATACTGTACCCGGTAGGCATCAATATCTCATTGTAACTAGAACAATGTTAAATAATTTCATTTAGATGCAAGATTTGGCTATTCAAATGATTTTAAGGATAACTATTACAGTATATTAATAGGACAAACCATAGCACACATAAAGCACATCTTATTTTACCTGACAGGCTTTGGCTTCATAATTTGTTTCTTCCCTGGATTGGATGGTTTCATGATGAGAGTACTATTAAGACCATTCCTGCTACTGTTGTTTGACCCATTACTTCTGGTGTTATTGGACTTATTGCCACTGCTAGTATTACTAGACATACTGCCACTGCTGTTATTACTTGCTTTACTTTCCTTTGATGCAGAGGCTGCAGTTTTAAATCGTGACCTAACAATTCTTCCTGCTGGGCACTTTGTTTGTGGCCTTTCCTTGCTGTAGAGAGAGTAATGGAAGAAAATATTGAGTTAAATAAAAAAACTTATGAATAATTTATAAATTCATCGGAATCAGTCCATTTCAATAAAGTCATTATCCACATCTAACAGAAGAAATAATATGAACATAAAAGCAGGAGGATGGGATTAATATTATTAAAAAGAAAAGAGAGAGATTGATTGAGATAATTACATTCCTGGCGATGCAATAGCTTCGGTCATATGTTGCCAAACTAAAATAAAGGCCTAAAAGACTTGAAATCAAATAATGCAAGTTAAAAACATATGTAATAAATAATATACAACTTCCGTAAAATACATTTAAACGTTAAAAGATAAAATTCAAAGCTTGTGGACAAGGTCAGCTTCCTCAGTGTGTGGCCAATGAAGAGGAGAGTCAAAGCAGTTTCCCGGTGGTGCGAAAATCCGATATCCCCAGGCACTTAATGCTGGGTAGATATCACGGAGCTTGTTTGCTCCGACAACATCCTAATGCATTGCCAACTCAAGCAGATGGCAGCTCTTATTACTGGCTTCACATCAAAGCCAGGTAGAGTAGAATGATGTGCCACAGGAAGAAAAGCAGCTGATTTTACCACAGCATCAGCACTCTCATTCCCCTTCTTCCCCACATATTCTGAAACCCAGCAAAATCTGACTTTCTGGTCACGACATTGGATTAGACCGAGCTACTGTAAAATATCTATAACTAAGGGATGGAGTCATGAGACACTAGCATGGTGTTAACGAATCAACTATCAGGACAATTAAGAAGGATGCAGCCAAGATAAAGGAGCACATGAACATCACAAAGTCTACAGGTGCTTCTATGATCAAGTATTGCCACAACCAGGTGCTTCTCAAGACGGAAAAATTACTTGTGAGCTACTTGGTGCGTCAGGCGCGACGGAACATGGCGGTGGACACGCTCTCAGTTAAGGAGTACGCACGTGAACTGTACGCTGCAGTGTCACGTAAGATGGGAATTGCAGAGCCCAAACCCTTTAATGCTTCCTCTGGGTGGTTACAGAGATTTAAGAAGAGGAACAAGATCACCAATATTAACATTGGTGGTGAAGAAGCTAGTGCTGACCGTGTTGCGGCTAGGGAATTTCCTCCGTTTTTACGTGATATTATGGAGGAAGGACAGTACACCGACGACCAGGTGTTTAACATGGACGAATCTGGTCTTTTTTGGAAAAAGCTACCTTCCAAGACCTTCGTTGTGATGAATGCCAGCAAGTGTCGGGGCCGGAAGTTGCAGGAGCGCATCACCATCCTGTTTACCACCAATGCCTCCAGTATCAGAATCCACCACAGAGGCTTGCAGGGCCTCTTTGTCAAACCCCTCAAAGTCCATATCCTCACTATCATTATCACTATCACTGACTTGGGCCGGCTGTGGTGGGTGGCGGGTGAAGAACTCGGTTATGTTTTGATGACTGGGCGACCTTGTGCACACCCTGCTCGCGCCGCTCTCCGCGTAAAAGAGTACACACACCGCGGAATAAGCATTCCGTGTTTGGCAGGGTACCGCATAAACGTGGAAACGCGTAGAGTGGGACCGCGTAAAGCAAGGGTTGACTGTATTATGTTCTTAGTTTTTCTTATAAAGATTGGTTCAGCTGCTCCTCCTCCTTTTCACTGAGAAAGGAATATGATAGTAGTGTATGTACAGGTACAGTACCTCAAATTGGTGATCGCAGTAGAATTCCCATTTGTGTTACCAGTTTTTGTTCTGACTGGCTGACTGTTATCAGATTTGTTTGACAGGTTTGATGATGCTGACTGACTCACATCTGAAATAAATTTATAGTACTGTATCAATAAAGCAATTTATCCATGAAAAGTCCTCAATCCTTCAATGCCTTCTCTTTACCAAGCCCTATACAGTAGACTGGAGCTGCTTACTCTTAATAATACAATACACTATTTTAATAAAAGCCAGAGCTCTGTATAAAGTTTAAAGATGTTCTGCTTCAACCATTGTGCTTTGGGATGATTGGGGTGGTATAGTGGATAATGATTAAAAACACAATGATTGAAATAACTAATACTGTACAGTACTAAAATAATCTTTGTCTCAACATATCTCCATGCAACCCCATCAGAGATCTAAGAGCATTTGAAGCCTAAGTTGGTGATACAGTACTATTCACTTTTTCATAGTCTCATTTAACAACATAATCTTTCATATAGAAGAAAATTAATATCATGCAATAACCAAATCTTGCTACAAAAATTTACACTTCTTCTCATGGGAGCAGGGGTGAATGTACAGAAAATTCAAATACTTGAATACTGTACAGGCATCCCTTGATATACAATCTCTCAACTTACAATTCTTCAGTTTAACTATTGATATACAATCTCTCGATGTATGATTCTTCAGTTTAACTACTGTATTTCAATTCTTAATACCCATTTTTTGCTATAGCTACGACTGGAGTTTCTCTGATAAAAATTGCTGTATCAGGCAAGCGAAAGAAAAATCACTCCCTAACAGCTACATGCTTATCTTCCTCTTCATTTTTCATCCCAAAGTGGCCACCATGAGCAGAAAGGTATTAGCTCTCCTCTGCACAGCGAACGACAACCCATGTGCCGCTGCCTGAATCTTTCTTCTTGAGCTTCAGGAGTGTTTTTGTTTGCTCTGCACTCTCATGCCAAATGACCACCTGTGACTTATGATTACATTGCTGCAGTGATTGCTTTGCCTACGGACTGTAATTGATAATCATATTGAAGGTGGTATCATATTTTTAGTGAATTAAGTGCATATTAATGATACTGTGATGTTGAGGTGCTTTAATATACCAATACAGTGGTCCCTCGGTTAACGAGCACAATCCGTTACAGCAGGTTGCTCGTTAACCGAAACCATTGTTTCAATGGGTTTTTGGGAAATTGGTTCCAGCTCACTGAAAATTGCCTAAATTCCAAAAAAGGTAGAAAAATACACTTTCTTTGAGGTGTGTATGTAGAAGGCTCCTGGATGATGATGGGAATTAGAATGGGGGTGGAGGAGAAGGAAAAAGAGAAGGCATTGGGGTGGAAGAGAAGTCACCCCATGGCACCATTTCACCCATAAAATTTTAGTTCTCTTGGTGTAATTCAAGATTATTTTCTTTAAATCAACACTGCACTGCATTATATATTGTCAATATGTAAAATAAATTTCAAAATGACCAATAATTTTCTTGCAAACACAGAAAAAAGCATTTAGTTGAAGAGAGAGTCAAGCAAGATGTTACCTTCACTGAAAAGACAGAGAAACTGGCACCTGTTTGGTGTGTTGCCAGGCTGGATGGCAAGCATAAAACTAGTTACCTTACTTTCAATTATGTTCAATAATTGTTAAAATGACTAAAAAATTTAAAATTAAACTTTTAAAATTATTGAATAGTATAAACTTCTTGATATTTACTAAAATAGTAAGGAAGTTAAGCCCTAAAACCGATTACTGTATTGGCGGACTAATACTACAGCTGGTGGACCGCCAAAGGCAAGTGAAAACATGTTGAGGTCGGCTCGTAAAAAACTCGTTAATCGAGGGATTGCTCGTTAACCGAAGTTACGAATCTTATGGAAGGTAAATCGTTAACCGAGGTGCTCGTTAACCGAGGGATCACTGTACAGTAGTGGTTTTGGGGCATATTTGGGTGAAAAATCACAGTTTGACTGACTCCTGGAATGCAACGCCATTGACACACTATGAAAACATGTTCGATATACAGTATAATCGTTCACTAAATGATTGGATTTTCAGGAACGCAACCCAATTGTAGATCAGGGGATACCTGTATTTTACTTAACTGCCAGATTTCAATGAATTTCAGTATAGCAAAGTACTGTATACTGAAGGCATTTATAACTGGGATCTTTACACACCCATGACATTTTCTTGAATCCTAAACTACTGTATACCAAAAACATGTAATCACCATAATCCTTCCTAATTCTCTTACCTGTGGCTTCAGATTTTCCAGAATCTTCAACATCATTACTTGACAAACATAATGTCTGATCCCCTTCTTCAGCTAGAGATGTAAGAACACACAAGATGTCCGACATAATCTCTATAATACTGGGAACCTTTAGCTTCGAGATACTTATGTACAGCTGGAAAAGGAAAGATACAGTAAAATTAGTCTAAACAATTATCAAAATGATTCAACAATAAAATGCCATAACCATACTGTATATTAAAAAATATAAATATAAACAATCAAAAAGACCACTACACTAAATCTCAGAAGGCAGTCCCCAATGCATGAGGAGGCTTACAAACGTACCATCTGCTTCACTTTAACCCTTTTACTACACAAAGCAACTGTACCTGTAGTCTCTTTTAAAATTATTGTGCTATACTGCCAAAATCGATTGTAGTCCATGACGTCAACAAAAAAAAAAAAGATTCCCTGCATTCTGTATATGATTATGTTCCAAGAGGTTGAATGCACCATCAAGCCCTGGGTAATGATGCCATTTTTCGGCACTTTATTAATTTTGGGGTGATTTCAAATATGACAATAAAAAATGTCAGTCAGGTAACATTTTTATGATATATGTGTACGTACTGTGTATGTAGTGTAGTAATATAAGATACGTACTTGTGTTGGTAGGGATACATTAAATGTAAGGTTAGCAATACTGAACAGGAGACTGAAGAAAATACAACGCCGAGGTCATGTTAATTCACCAAATTGAGAATCCAAATGTACGCAATAAGGCCCATTCCTCATGGAGAAGGCCTCCCCATACCTACACCACCGGCTAATTTGGAAGAGCTCTCAACTTTGGATGAGAAAATTGAGGAAGAAATCTCAGAATCATCCCATGATCCTTCTTTCATTGACCAGACTTCCAATGAATCACATCTTATAGAACAAAGTGAACTTAATAATCTTGTACGTGATCTCCGTGTGTCAAAATAACAGGCAGAACTTTTAGCATCAAGACTGCAAGAATGGAACTTGCTAGTGAAAGAGACACGAATTTCTGTTTTTAGGAATAGAAATATTACATTATCTTCATTGTACAGTATGCAGGAGTCCCTCTGTACTGATGTAGATGGACTGATGTCAGAGTTGGGAGAAAAACATGACCCAAAGGAATGGAGGCTTTTATAGATTCCTCCAAGTTTAGTTTGAAAGCAGTATTGTTGCATAATGGGAACCAGAAGCCATCAGTTCAAGTAGCGCATTCTGTAAGTTTGAAGGAAACGTATGAAAGTACGGAGAAAATACCGACCGCTATTAAATACAAGGAGTATAGATGGCAGATCTGCGGCGATTTGAAGGTTATAGCCCTTCTACTGCGCCTTCAAGGAGGGTTCACGAAATATTGCTGTTTTCTGTGTTTATGGGACAGCAGAGCAATAGAAAACACTACAACACAAAGGACTGGCCGAAGAGAGAAGAGTTTGTTCCAGGAAACTGTAACGTTAAATATACTCCCTTGGTGTACCCAAACTATGTACTTTTACCTTTTTTACACATCAAGCTGAGACTAATGAAGAATTTTGTGAAGGCTATGGACAAACAAGGTGATGGGTTCATGTACTTGAGGGAAAAATTCCCACACCTCAGTGATGCTAAAGTCAAAGAGGGTATCTTTGTTGGCCCACAGATAAGAAAGTTACTTCGTGATGACTTTGAAAACAAACTGAATGAAAATGAGCTAACTGCATGGAAATCCTTCACATCTGTAGTCAAGGGGTTTCTTGAAAACAGTAAGAAAGAAAACTATTGCCAACTTGTAAAGGAACTCTTAAAAAATTAAAAAAAATTTAGGATGCAGGATGTCCCTGAAAGTCCACCTCCTACATGCACACTCAGACCTTTTTCCTGAGAATCTGCGGTTAGTGATGAACAGGGAAAGTGATTTCATCAGGACATTAGACGTATGAAGGAAAGGTACCAGAGTAGAGGGGATCCTGCCATGATGGGGGACTATTGCTGGTGTTTACAATCGGAGGACAATACAACACATAAAAGGATGAAATGAAATAACAAATGCCCAAACAGTTTTTGTATTTATAAGATTTATTTTTTTGTATAGCAAATAAAATGTACATGCCAGAGAATTTTTATTGCCAGATTTGAAATCAGCACTCAAAATTACCAAAAGGAAGCTGCTCTGAACCATGTTACAGAATTTTATTTACTTTTTTAATTTGTTGCCTAGTGTACTGTAATCTATTCTTTAGCATTTCCATCAGAAATTTTATTTTTTTCTAATACAGTACAGTATTTTAACCGATAAAATTACCAACAATATTAGTTGTCCAAAGTGAGCTGGGCTTTGAAGTACTGTAGTGTGGAAGGAAAATGTCGGGTAAAATAAGAACAACACCAAACAAACCTTTGAAAACCTTACCTAACCTTTCCTTACTTGTCAAAATGCTAAGAATTGCTTTTGAGTTTATGGATCCCTCCTCACCTGAGCACCAAAAACACCACCATCACATACTAAACACCAAAAACAGTGATTATTGATGACTGACTCGCCTCCATTTTTTCCTAAAAAAGGTTTTAAAAATGCTGCAATTTCACTATGTTTTACAATGAATAGTTATAGTTTTGACAAAGGTGTTAAAAAGTGGTTATTTCTAAATTAACCTTAACCTAACATTAGTTGATAAGAAAAACAAGCAGCAGAAGTGTTGTTAGAAGACTGCCCCCGACATATTAAGAAGAAAGAACTTAATATACTATGATATGGTGTAATTTTAATTTTTTATAGATGTGAGAGCAACACGGTCTCATTACTGTACACTGGTGTCAATTGGTGTGTGTCAATATGACATCACCACCGAGATGATAAAGTAGAGTGCACCTAGGGGGCTAATAATCTACCAAACAAATCAGTTTCCAAAGAAATGATTGTTGTATCAGAACTCGCTGATGAAAATATAATGAGAAAATAAGGTAATTTATTTGGCTCGTGACCGTCCGCTGTTTTTCATTGAAAATGGTCTTAAAAATACCCATTTATCAATTATTTTATTAGAGGATACTGTATTATGTTGGGAAAAATATAAATTATAAAAATGGCTGAAATTATGTGCTAACCTAACCAATCCTACCAAAACCTAACCTATATCCTACCTTGGAAGGTGTTTTTAGACAGTTTTGTATGCTAATTACTTTCACTTCTATTCATTTTCTTGAGAAAGAATAGTTTTCTAGATATAGGAGAGGTAATTTAGCACTCTTACAGTCGCATCATCAGTTGTGATTTAACGGATTTAAACAATATACCGTGAGGGCTAATATACAAGATGTGGCTGTTAGCGGTTCAGTAATTATGAGAATGTTTTTAGACAACGGTTTGGTACCCTAATTACTTTCACTTCTACTCATTTTCTTTGGTAAATGCTTATATATTTTCCAAAATAATGCAGTACCCTCTAATAAAATCAGTGAAAACTAAGTATTTTTAAACCCATTTTCAATGAAAAGCAGCAGACAGTCATGATCCGAATAATCACCAACGTTAGATAAGGTTCTCAAAAGATTGCTTAGTGGTTTTTTTTTTTTTTGTACTTTACCCAACATTTTCCCTCTACTTCAAAACCCTGCCCACATTGAACAAGTAATATTGTTGGTAATTTTATGGCAGTGGATATTTTGCCGTGACCGGCTATGTTCCTACTAATACTGTTACCGTGAGTGCCTTCTTTTTTTCTTTCTCCCTATATAACACTCAGTATATAAGGTATTGGTAACTAAATATTTACCTACATTTTTTACGGAAACATTATAGGATAAATTATTTTTAGTTGGCAGTGGATATTTTGCTGTAACTGGCTAAGTTCCTCCTAATGATCATTTACTGTGAGTGCGCTCTGATTGGCTACTCATCCATTACTGGTGAAAAACCAAGAACTGTATTTGACCGCAACTGATGGCATTTGGAATTTATTTTGCCGTGAGTCGATCGTTGTGTACAGTAGCTTATAAACATACCTAACCAGGAGGAGTAGTTTGGTTTTGTTAATTTTTTCCATAGATTATAAAAAAGGCAACATTTACTATAGAATCTAACCAACCAAACAAACTTACCTAACTTCCTAGTCGGGGGGGGGGGGGGGGGCAGACCCACCCGTCACATTAAACAGGAAGTACTTAGCCAATCAAAGCGCACACCCGGTAAAATAGCATTAGTAGGAACTTAACTGGTCACAGCAATGCATCCACTATGTTTTTAGTTTGTTCTTTCTTTTTCCCCATTTAAGACTCAATATATATGTAGGTGTTGGCAACTTCTAAATATTAACCCAACAGGCGATTACACAGAGAATATGACGTAGAGTACAGTACACAGTATTTTACTTCACTTATCCCAGCAGGCCAATAACACAATTATTCTGTGCGTAGCAGTAACACTATAACACAATGACATACTATTTGTGCAGCAAAGTTGACTCGATATTGGTATAGTCGGTGAATTTTACAAGTACACACAACTGCAATAGTACGGAAACAAGACCCATTCACACATCACACCCCACTTAGCAGAAGGCGCCAACTGTGTGATCAGTCACTGTTGCCAGAGTTATAATTAAGGTACTGGAACAACTGGCTAGCTCTGAGCCCTGGCCCGGGAAGGGTTGGTGGCGTCTGCCAAGGAATCTCGCCACCTTAAAGACGTCTTTCGAGAGACATCGTGCCCATAGGCGGCTCCCGAAGCTCAGGAGTGTTGCTAACCCCCACAACAGCGTCTGGAGACGTGGAGGAGAAATCACAGAGGGAGTGAATATTTAACTTCACTATACAAAACATACGTCTGGCACCGGTTCAGACGATAGCTAGAGCTCTACTTTACTCGACTCAATTGGCACGGAAGTTACCACGTTAAAACATGAACACTGATATTCACAAAAATGACTAAGTTAAACTGAATTAATGTGGCGGCGTGGAACACACGTGAACATACCTGTAGACGTGAGGGAGAAATATCAGAGAGAGTGATGTTACCTCGCGCGCCGGCATATATACGGGCCTGAGGGCATATTCCTACTAGAAAGACTAATTTTACTAACAATAGACCCTCTATTCCAGGGGTTCTCAACCGGGGGGGGAATTTCCCCCCCTCAGGTTTTCAGGGGGGGGGGGGGGGGAAACTGATACTAATATGGAAAAAATAAAGGATTTTCAGTATTATATGCATATTATTTGGAATGCACTTTTTGAGGCAGACAATCTTGGAAAGGAGGGGGAATGACATTCTGACATATGGTGAAAGGGGTTTTTGGGGCAAACAAGGTTGAGAACCACTGGTCTATTCACAGTAGTCGTTGGACACCTAGCTGTGACCGTCAGTGTCACAGATGAGGCTAATTTTCTACATCTATATTTATGATTTAATCAGAGATTGAGTTTGTCAGGAAAGAGGTGAAATGGAGTTATATATGCGTTCGCAACTCTATTGACCTGACCGCAAACACATCCCAGGTCAAATGGCCGTTAAGTCTTGGAGAATTTTGAGTTTGACAGGAACTGTTCAGGAGATTAATGACTTTCTTAAATAAACAACTGACACTAACTAAACTATAAACATCAGATTCTCTGATGTCGGGCGACAAAATAATATAACTTCAGTAGCGATCAGACTCATGGGTATTGTAGTGGAATATACCCCACAGTATCCCCACGGACGACCTAAAATACGCCACTCAAGCTGGCAAACTCGACACTCACTTATTTGAAACGTCTTACTAGCACTAAAGACAGTTGAAGCGCTCAACACCACTCACAATGGATCTTGACTGTTCCAACTGTAAACAGACATATCTAAGTTGACTCAAAACAAGGGTGTTCTCTCTCACATTCAAATTCATTTTATGGAGAGGCAGGGCCGGTGCAAGATGATTGGGCCCCCTAGGCAAGCCCTTAGATGTGCGCCCCCTTGAAAGTTTTGATAAACTAATGTAGGTACAGTAACCCATGACTACATTGTTTCTAACTCTCGAAACACCACTGATATTATATGACAAACAAATAAGTATATAAATAAATAAGTCTTTTATTGTAAGAACAATTTAGTGGACAATTATTTGTAATGTTGACAATCGTGAAACTGGAGATTAGCTTGTGGGGTATGAGATGTTTGGTTCACACTCAGGATGGAATGGAGAAAGGAAACTCACAATGTGCTCTCTATATACATGTTGTATTGGATGTACAATGCAGCTTGGGGCTGGGAAGGCAGCATGGTTACAAGCGTGATGTAGAGAGAGCTGGTTGGTGAGGACGCTCAGAGAAGGACAGCTTGTGGGTCGCCATGCTCGCCGGCGGGAGAGAGGACCGCCAGGCAGGCGGAGGAGGAGCGAAGGCCGCCAGGCAGCGGCGGAGGATGAGGTGTTGCTGTAGGTAGAGAGAGAGATCACCACGAGGTCAGGTCTTAAATAGCGGGGGTAGGCGTGGCTTAGCAGTTGACCCCCGCTCCGTGGTGAATGGCGGCGCTGGTTGACCTAGACCACGAGGCATACACTGGGGAATTGGTGGGGTCGGCTAGGCAGCGACAAACAGCGTTTGTAGGGGAGAATTCCACTACACTACCCTCGCCTCCCTCCGACCCCCCCCCCCTTCTAACATCTTGCTCCGACCCTCCACGGCTCCACCACAGTGTCCACTGTAGTGGAATTCTCCCTAGGCCCTGGTGGGTAGCGCCGGCCCTGTACTGTAGAGAGGTTGGTTTCAGTAAGTCAGAGAAAATGGGATAACGGAGGACTGAGGTGTCTTGAAGTGATGGGAAAACGGACTCCTCAGATGGAGGACTCAAAATAAAAGCAGAGGTACATGTTTTGTGGGCTATTGAGCGTAATATGAATCATTTGATTTTGACCCCACCCCGCATATCTGCACCCTCCCAATTCCAATCCTCCGGGCCCCACCTCACCTCACCCATGCCTGCATCTAGCGTGCGGCGCTCCCATTGCCTGAGTCACTTGACTCACTTCCTGGTTTTGGGAATGTTTTTGGAATTGCAATTTTGAGAATAAAAAGTGGGGGGAGGGGGGCAATCCAGGGGCCAGCCCAAAATTTGGGGGGGGGGGGGGAGGGGCATGGCCCCCCCTGGCCCCACCCGTAGAATCGCCCCTGGTGGGTTGGGTCAAACAATGAGCAGGACAGGAGGATGTGTGCAAGAGCCAGAAACAAAGCAAAGATAGAGTGTAGAAGGGCTAAAAAGGAGTTTCAGAGGCTGGTTGCAAGCGAGGTCAAGTCAAATCCAAAGGCGTTTTACCGTTATGCAAAGTTGAAATTAAAAATGCGAGAAGGAGTATCAGACCTGAGGCTTGAAGATGGTAGTTACGCAGATTCTGACCAGGATAAAGCTGAGGCATTGAACAGCTGAGAGATTGGAGCGCCTGAACTTGCCTAGCTTATACTACAGACGGGCAAGGGGGGACCTAATTGAGGTGTATAAGCATCTCAAGGGGCACTACTCAGTCGAGTGTCCTTACTTGGAGCTGGCGGACGCTCGCCCCATCAGGGGTCACAGCTCAAGATTGAAAAAGTCGCAAGTCCAGAAAACTGTGAGGGCAAACTTTTTCGGAGTGAGGGTTGTAAACTCTCGGAACAATCTACCAGAGAGTGTTGTGACGGCACCGAGTGTGAGCTCTTTCAAGACAAGACTTGACCAACACTGGAGCGGGTTCAGGTACATTCAGGAGACGGTGCATGCCCAGTACTTGCCAACAGTGCGTGACAGAGACGTGACCGATCGTCCGGGCGGCTAGCGAGCCGATCATTTGGTGAAGAGGATAAAATAAAAGGAAAGTATCAGAGACGTGATCTATCGCCCAAGCGACTAACGAGGCGATCAGTGGTGAAGAGGATAAAAGAAAGAAAGAAGAAAATAAAGATAAATCGCCCTTACACTATTTAGGGGATGAAGTTAGGTTAGTGTTAGGGTGTTTAATCTTAAGGTGAATTAAGCTGGGGTGCAGATTCTTCAGGTGATCCTATTATTCTTCTGTGGGTAACAAGAATCCGAAATAATTACAATATCTTAAAGTATAAGGAAAATATGGTTCTAGTGCTTCGAAAAGTTCTTTTTGGGTGCGGGGGTCGGAGGTGAGGGTGAGAGTTTGGTAATGGGTTTCACACTTGACATACACACGGTCGCACACACGCATACATATGCGAGTACGAAGCACGCATATGTACACACGCACCTATATACACTCAGATCATACACGCAGAGTAAACCTCAATAACCCAAGTTAGTAATTAACAGCAATATCTCCATAAATCTATTATTGAATGTCAACAAACTGTGAATTATGATAACATTGTTATATTTTTTCCATCTTCTTATCAATATATTAAAAAGTATACAATTTTAGGAAATAATCATGGTTTATGATTATTAACTGTGCGGTAAGAGAAAGATAGAGCAGTAATGTTATTGATCTCACCAAAGAGTGTTGGATGTTGTGGCAGTGTAAACATGGCAGTCCCCAGTCAACTCGTCAGGGATAAGTTCCCCAATATAGACGAGGAAATCTTCCAATATGTCGAGGGTAAATAGAATTTGTGCTATAGCAATGGCAATAGACATTCAGGGACATACTTTTAACTGTAAAGCAAATCTTCATGATAATATGTAGAACGTATTATGGTATTTGACCGCGGTTGAAGGAAGACGTGGTTACATACTTAAACTAAATTACTGTATTAATGTTTCAGGATTCTAACTCGCTTGCTGTATTTATTATTGGGATACAGCATAGCTGTACTGTACTGTATTTATTATTGGGATACAGCATAGCTGTACTGTACAGTATGTATTTTTGAGGTACAGTATGTATTATTGGGGTACAACACAGCTGTACTGTACAATATGTGTTATTGGGGTACAGTATAGCTGCACTATACAGTATGTATTATTGGGGTACAGTATAGCTGTACTGTGCAGTATGTATTATTGGGGTACAGTATAGCTGTACTGTACAGTATGTATTATTGGGGTACAGTATAGCTGTACTGTACAGTATGTATTATTGGGGTACAGTATAGCTGTACTGTACAGTATGTATTATTGGGGTACAGTATAGCTGTACTGTACAGTATGTATTATTGGGGTACAGTATAGCTGCACTGTACAGTATGTATTATTGGGGTACAGTATAGCTGTACTGTACAGTATGTATTATTGGGGTACAGTATGTATTATTGGGGTACAGTATAGCTGCACTGTACAGTATGTATTATTGGGGTACAGTATAGCTGTACTGTACAGTATGTATTATTGGGGTACAGTATAGCTGTACTGTACAGTATGTATTATTGGGGTACAGTATAGCTGTACTGTATATCGTTTATTTTTTACAATATATTCAACATCTATAAGTGTAAAGTTGGACTTAGGAACAAGCTTCAGGAACGTACTGAACTCATTCACAAGAAGAGGAGTTTTTGTATATATATCCTTTGCTGCTGGCTGTTTGGTTACTTTTTGGGAGTACTGTATTGTACTGTACTGAATGGCAGTGCAGTACTGTACCTTATTTATTTCCTGCATTACTCTTGGACACTTTTAGATAACTAGTAATTACTTAGCTTTTAACACTGTTATTGTATTATTTTTCTGTGTACAGTATAGTTTGCATTTATGCGGTCAATTGAACCCGTGAAGGTCCGCGTAAAACGAGAAACGCATAAATGAAATAACAGAACATATGGGATTAATTGAAATAGAGACTGGGCCGACCCCCAAACTCCACTTTTTCCGACAATACGTACGTTGTAGTAAAAATAACATCTTAATTTTATGATGGTATGCACACACAATTAATATTTAAGAGAAATACAGTTGCCAGTTAATGTCCATTCAAGTAATGGACTCAACTGCCCCCCCCCCCCCCCCCTCTTCCCACGCTTGCTGGCTCCTCCCTCTCTGAGAAATGTTTGGGTGAAAAAACTAGGTTTTAGGTTTAGTAATAAATAATACCTCAGACTAAAGTTAGGATAATATAATCGACATTGCTGGATTCCTTGCAAGACTGCCAATAATTTGAATATAAATGTCATATATTTTGCACAAAAGAATTTTTTTTTTGCTCTTTCTAATAAAATTCTTAAATTAGATCTAAAATTTGTATGTCTAATGCAAATTTCAGGATGTTTATATTTAAATTAATCACCATTCTTATAAGAATTCCAGCAATGTAAATTATATTTTGGCTGGGTAATTTCTATGAATTTTATGAGCTAAAAACAAATATCTTCAGTAAATAAACAAATTATACTTCACCCGCGTAAATGATGAAATTTACTGCGTAATTAAAACAATTCATTCTGGCAAGGTAAATGACCAAACGCGTAAACAAAAACCACGTAAATCCAGACTATACTGTACAGTACTGTACTGCACTTGTCTTTTGCTCACAGTATTTTGGTGAATATACCAGCTGTGGAACTGGTATACAGTAGTTCCATTACCACATGCTCCATCTGTCTATGAGGACACCTAGGAGAGCCCATGTCTTTTTTACTGAATTTCCAGTCTGTAAAACTCCATGTCATTGTAGTTTTTCAATATCATATAACCTCCATTAATTTAAAACATCATTTTTCAATGTTATTTAGTCTTTGACAAGGGTATGTCTTTGTGAATACATGCCTGTATGACTACAACTCTTGTTTGACCTGTTCTTGTGCTTTTTCTTTATCAGGAAATAAAATAGCAGGTAAAAGCTCTCCTAATTAGTTGTCATCCATTCACTCATACTGCAATAACAATCCAATAAATCTCTCAGTACCATGTTCTCATGTTGTAGTGATTCATCATCATAATCACTGTTTTATAAAGAATAAATTTAACTTAGAGAGTTAAATTTTAGTGCTCAATTTTATTTTTTTCTTACAGGTGTGCTCACAAGTACAGAGGACTTTGAAACTAGTGATGATGTTTATGAAGCAATTGGTGGTCTCTTAGCAGATGCTGTTGGAATAGAAAAAGATGCAGAGATAAGGTATACATAACATAGTGGGGCTGTGTTGAAAGAAGAAATTGGGTAAAAATATAAGCTTCATGGCGCCATAAGCTCAATGAACAGGCTTTGTGTGAAATATAACAAAGTCTAGGACTGCTTTTAATGTCCTAGTGGTCTAGAGGTAACGTTCCCCGGTCACACACATAAGATCTTGGGTTCGAGTCCTGGCGGAGGATGTTGATTATATGTAGAAGTCCGAGCGCTTTTATGGGCTAATGAAATATATATACAGGTATATATATATATATATATATATATATATATATATATATATATATATATATATATATATATATATATATATATATATATATATATATATATATATATATATATATATATGCAAGTAAATCACTGTAGGTGCACGTGATCTAGGTATATGCTGATAACCACAAGGAAAGAAGAAAACACTAAGTTCCCAAGCGCTTTCGTGTAATTCACATCACCCACATTGGGGTCTGAGGGGCAAAAATTTAATACTCCTGTAATAATAATAATAATAATAATAATAATAATAATAATAATGATGCAAAAAAAAAAAAGCTGCCTTTCTACCTATTGGACAAACTAAAATCGTTCCGAACCATGGGATTTCCGGACCACAGAATGCTGGACTAGAGAGGTACGACCTGTACAAGTAATTTCGGGTAGAAATATGTAATTTCTTCATTTTTTATAACTGTTACATGCACAACAATCTTCATACAGAATGTGCATAAAAATAATTATGAGGTCAAAACATAAAGGGAATAAACATTTTGTACATGTGCTGGATTTATCACAGCAGGGGGGCAGACATACATAATTGTTTCCCCCCTCCCCTTTTTTTTTTACTATTACATGCACACACAATTTTTCATACAGAATGTGCAAGGAAAAATAAAAGATGATTATAGTGAGGTCAAAAACAGAGAATAAAAATTTATTAAGTTTGTGGGAGTAATGTGGATCTTGGGAGGGGAAGGGAAGGGGGGAGCGGGAGGGGGTGCAGCATCGGGATCTCAGCCTCCCCTACTATACAATGCTGTGAGCAGCGTTAGTTGAATTTAATTTATTTTAATTTAATTTAATTTTTCAACTCACAATTTTGGGTACCGTAGATATATGTAATTTTCTTCAAATTTTTTGCTCTATTATATGCACACACAGTTGTTCATAGAGAATGGGCAAAAGAATGCGTTACTATATCTCGAAATATTCGCCAGTTATTGCACATAACTTTACCATAGCACTGACAATGCAGGAAAAGCATTTGGGTCGTGACCATCGTAAAACTGATCATAGCCAACGCATAGCGGTAAACGGTTTTAATATTTTAATATCATAACACAGATCGATCTTAAATAGATCCATCGTTTAACAGTCATTACCTTTTTTTACCCATGGACCCTTTCCCTTCTATTTTTCTTGGTGGACCCCTTCATAGCTATTGGACATAACAATTTTCTATTTTTCACTAACATAAATTTTAATTAGTCTCAAGAGATAGACCAGTGGTTCTCAACCGGGGTCCACATGGACCCTGGGGGTCCATGTGGACCCCGGTTGAGAACCACTGCTGTAAATGGAAATAAGTAAAAGGGTTTGAAGACATGTGATATGCTCAGGAATAATATTGCTACTGTATTAGATGATTAATTATGACCATGTAGTGATAAGTCCTGACAGAACCCTTGGCTTGTACCTGTGGCTTAACTTATTTGAATTTCATCATCATAATGGTTGCAGGAAACTGTGTGAAGAAGTGATGGCAAAACTTACAACTCCCAATGGAACCATAGAACGGAAGATTCTTGATGCACCTGTCCAGTTAGCAGAGATGGCAGCCAGCATGGAATTAGAAGATCAAGTTATTAAATCTGTTTGGTCTAGGGAAAGAGATGATGGACTAGTAAGTACCGAGTTATGTTTATTTAGGTGAAATTGAATTGCACTTATTTGTGTTGAATATCATGTTTTTAAGAGCAAACACTCTCCTTCAGTGACTCAAGTTTCAGTACACAAGGTACCAGGGATAAATCCCACATAAACTCTTATATTAAAGGCTGGAACTGATGTATTAATTAGTTATGCCTTCATGTAAGAGCCATTTGTATGAAGTGGCATCTTTAAAAACAACAGTCATCATTTGAGTTAGTTGGCAATTAAATTTGATGTTATATCAGCATATGTGAACTTCACATGTCAGATGCAGTGACCATAAGTGGTGATTCCAGGCTTGACTCCTTAGATCCAGATCAAAGCCATGCTGTTTGGATAGCCCTTCAATAGTAACTTCTCTTTCATCTCTGGTTTTAGCACTTGTGGAGAATTTTAGACTAATTCACACAGCTGTCACTGTTTTTCATTATTGGAAAGGATGCATCCTTTTTTTAATAGTTTTACAAATATCAAATAAATTTGTTATTAACCTAATGTAATTCAGGCTAATGTGTCCATACATGGGATCAAATCAACAAGGGCAATGTTGTATATGTGGGCTGGGCATTCATTTGGCTAAATTGTGACCTTTAAACATGTTATACCCACAATAGGGCCAAACCATTTGTGTAACTTGAAGTCCTTTAACCTAGGATAGCACTCCAGGAGAGTGTTGGGAGTAACAAGTGGTGTGCTGTATAGTAAGCCCTTGTTATCACATGATTTACATGAATACAGGTTGTACCTCTCTAGTCCGGCATTCTGTGGTCCGGAAACTCCCGTGGTCCGGAACGATTTTAGTTTGTCCAATAGGTAGATACAGTTTTTTTTTTTTTTTTTTTTTTTGTATAAACTTATCTGAATTATTATTATAATTATTATTATTATTATTATTATTATTATTATTTCAGGAGTATTAAATTTTCGCCCCTCAGGCCCCAATGTGGGTCAGTGACCTATGCCCGGGTGGGCTAATCCCCGTAAAAAAAACAACAACAACAACAAAGCCGCGGGAAATTAAGGTTTGTTTACATCCGGCAGTTCGGCTGCTCTCACTCTCTCTCTGTGCTTGTCTATACAGAGTACAACATTTATCCCTTCAATATATATGAGCAGTAAATAAGTGTTGCTTTCATATTCTTATGTAGAGTAATGACGATATGTTTTCACTTGTGCACACTTACATACGTGCAGTCTCACTTTCTTTTCTTTGCCATTAATGGTTAGCTACTTATATTGTTCCATTTATTAACATTAAATAACATTACTTCAAACAACCATATTAATGTTTTGACATTAATTTTACTACAGCTACAATCAAGGTCTTATTTTCTTCAGTTTTATATCAGTCACTGGTTTTGTAAGCATTAATGAAAACAATGCCGGCAGCCGTCTCGTCTCCTCGTGTCTTTTAATAGTCCACGTATTATTAATGAATTGTATTGTTCATTTTGCACACACAAACATTAATTCAATAAAAACAAATCAAAAATATTAATTAAAATATATATGAACGGTAAATTAGTGTTGCTTTCAAATTCTTATATAGAGTAATGACGATATGTTTTCACGTGTACGTACTTACATATGCGATCTCTCTTTTTTCTTTACCATTATTGTTAGCTACTTCTATTGTTCTATTTATTAACATTAAATAACATTACTTAAAACAACCATATTAATTTTACTACAGCTTCAACCAGGGTCTTATTTTCTTCAGTTTTATATGTAGAACCAGTCAGTCACTGGTTTTGTAAACACCGAAAACAACGCCGTCTCGTCTCCTCGTGTTTTAATATTCTACGTGTTATTAATGAATTGTATTGTTCATTTTGCACACATAAACATTAATTCAATCAAAAAGACATTCAGTAATAAACAATAATGAATCCTTTGCACATAAGAGAAATGACGCTGTTTACACGATTGTGTACGTTTGAACATTGGTGGGCCGTTCAAACCCGTCGAAATTCGAGTTTCCGTCGGCAAAATTTTTAATTTTGTTTTTTGTGTGTTCCAATAAAAAACTTTGAATTTAAAACTCGGGAAATTTGAGAAGCTACTGTACGACATTTAACCCTTCAATATGTCTTCAAAGAGACCATGAAGCAGAGACAGTGGTGCTAGTGCTTCCAAGCATAAGCACAAGTCACTATCTATCCAGAAAGGGTGAATTTCCATGGACCGGAAATTTCCATAGTCTGGCACCGGTCAGGTCCCGAGGTTGCCGGACTAGAGAGGTACAACCTGTACCTTATGGCTAATTAATACAGACCATTTTTACTCTTTTTACGTGGATGTCTTGAAATCAACACAGTTTCTTACTTAAAACTCACGTATTAGCTCTATGTTGAAGGGCACTGATATCTCCCATCATTATTTGCAACCTACTCTATGCTAAATCACATGTATTAGACTACTGCTGTTACTGTATTAAAATAGAATCCAATATTAATGGACTTTTTGGTGAAAATAAGTGGTTATTAATCATAGGGAGATTGTTTAATGCAAGGTAAGTGCAGGCTTAACCCTTGGGTAATGTTCAAACACAAACAATAAATTTTTTTTTATTATAACTACATTAATTTTATGCATGTATTGATATTCTATTTAACTTAGTCCTATATACAGTACAGTATACAGATATGCCTTTGGTATTAAAGTGGTTACTACCTGTATCAGCAAGCTGTTTGTCAACTCGCAATTAGTATACCACCTGGAGAAGAATGCCTTTCTTTCACCATATCAATCTGCCTCCCAGAAGACACATTCAACAACAGATGCTCTTGTTCATCTTAAGTCCTCGGTCTGTGAGGCTTTTGCTTGTTGCCAACATTTTGCCTGCATTAATTTTTTTACCCAGAGATCGTATATGACACAGCTTGGAGACCGGCATCATAGGACAAAATTTTATCATGTGGCCAGAGCTCAAGCTCGTCAAGTTTTAAAGAATGCCCATTGCCAGTCTTTATCTTATGTCTCCTCTGTAAATGAAAAGACTACCTTGTCCCAGGTATGGAATTGTGTGCAGAAAATAGCAGGCATGTTTTCATATAATCTTCCTCCAGTTCTCAGGGCTAATGATGGCAGCTCAGCTGCTGCCCCTCAAGAAGTTGCTGAGCTTTTTGCCACAGCATTTGCAGGGGTGTCTTCTATGGCAGCTAGATCCTCAGAGTTCAAGCGGGTGTGTAGGGTAGAGGAGTCTTGGGCCCTGGATCTTGGAGTGGGACGTGGCGAGACATACAACATCATGCTCTCAATGAAAGAATGAGAACCGTCCTCTCACCCACTGGAGATATATCACCAGGGCCTGATGATATCCCATTTTCAAAGCTCTGCCACCTTGAAGTTGAGCTATATAACAGGATCTGGCTAGAGGGTGCCTTCCTGTCCACATGGCAGGAGGCTCCTGTCCTGCCTTTCAAGAAGACTGGAAAAGAGGGTCTTCACCCACTAGAATATTGCCCCATAGCTCTGATCTCATGTATCAGCAAGCTGTTTGAAAAGATGGTCAACTTGTGATTAGTATACAACCTGGAGAAGAATATCCTTCTTTCACCATATCAATCTGGCTTCCGGAAGATGCATTCAACAACAGATGCTCTTGTTCATCTTGAGTCCTCGGTCTGTGAGGCTTTTGCTTGTCGCCAACATTTCATCTGCGTTTTTTTTTATCTAGAGAAAGCATACAACACAGCTTGGTGATTCGGTATCCTTAAGGAGCTTCACAATTTTTTATTGCAGGGAAATTTACCATAAAAAATAGTTCAGTTCTTGGGATGTTGCACTTTCATGGTCTACATTGCCACAGAAATGTCAGTATCACATATTGAGGTGATGGGGTTCCTCAGGGCTTGTCTTGAGTGTGACTGTATTTACCATCACAATAAATGGGGTAGCAACATCAGTTCCAAATGGTGTATCACTCTCATTGTATGTAGTCGACTTGGCCATTGGTATGCAGCTTCCCGCATGTCAGTGGCTGAATGTCGCATGCATCTTGCACAAGACAAGGTTTTACATTGGACCACAGAGCATGGTTTCAAATTTTCTCCCTTGAAGACCGATGCCATGCATTACTGCTGCCACTGAGGTGTTCACCCAGATCAGGATCTACAGCTCTATGGTCATCGTGTGCGGTGTGTCACAGAGACCCATTTCCTGGGCATTATCTTCGACAACTGGCTTACATGGCAGCCATATACCAAGAGCAAATCCAGACTCGAGTCAAAATTTCAAGGTTACACCAAACTGGTGTTCTAGGTTCATGAGAAGACATGATTTGGTGTTGCGGCAGAAGACCAAAATAACTCAAAAACTTCCAGCTGACCTCGAACATAAAGTCACTGCTTTTCAACGGTATATTATCGATCTACGGAAGAGACGCAACTTTCCGCTGTGTCAAATTGTCTATATGGACGAGACCCCTCTATTTTTCGATATGCTCAGCAATAAAACAGTTGATTCTAAGGGAGCCAAAAAACATCATGATGAAAAGTACAGGACACGAGAAAGCAAAATTCACTGTGGTGTTGAGTTGCATGAGTGACGGTACAAAACTGAAGCCTATGGTAATATTCAAACGGAAAACCATGCCTAAATTAATATTCCCTTCAAGTGTTTTTGTTTACTATGTCCAAGAGAGTGGGTGGATGGATGAAGATGGAGTGAAAATGTGGATTGAAAATGTGTGGAATAATAGGTCAGATGGACTGTGCAAAGAGAATAGCCTGTTAGTGTGGGACCGGTTTAGCCCACACTTGGCCAAGGATATCAAGAAGTGCTTAAACCACCTCAACACCAAACAAGCTGTTATACCAGGAGGTTTAACATCTATTCTGCAACCTATAGATGCCAGCATTAACAAGCCATTTAAAGAAAATGTTCGTGCAGATTGGAACAAGTGGATGGTAGAGGGAGACAAGACATACACAAAGAGCGGGAATATGCGTGCTCCACCACTTGATGCACTGTGTGAATTCGTTGCCAAATCTTGGGATGCCATTTGAGTAGAAGTTATCACAAAGTCCTTCAAGAAATGTGGTATCTCTAGCACGATGGATAGTGAAGAAGACGATATGTTGTGGAGAAGCTCAGACTGAGAGGACAGCAACAACGGAGACTAAGACGAAGCCAGTGAGTCGGACCCTTGTGACGACCTACATTTGTCTGCTAGCCATGAACTTGACTTTGAAGGTTTTTAGATGGGGTATGTTTAGAGTTTCACTTGTAAATAAAATAGTATTGTTTTTTTTAAGATATTTTTATATTGTATGTCAATAAAGTGTAATTTTATCAGATTACATTGACTTTGTTTTACCTATTGCATGGTTTCATACACTTGATCACACCCACTCTTAAAACATCAATAACAAAAGGTGTTAGATAAAACTATTGGGAAAGCTTTATTTCATCCATAATAGAAATAGAGCAATTATATTAATGGTAAATATGAAGGTTGAAATACGAAATAATCTCACTTACGGTCATGATTTTAGAGGTCATCATTTTCTACGCATCATATAAGTCGACCCCCTAACTTTGGACTCTAAAAATTTGGCTTCAACGGTCGACTTACTCAGGTCGTGAGACCCACTAATCCCCCACCCTAGAAAAGGTGACCTGACATTCCATTCCTGTAAATTCAGTTGCCTCTGAAGTTATCTTGAATGAAGATGAAAGCTAAGGAGCTCCAGTGTACTTCGTTGACTGAGAGGTGGTAGTCAACAACAACACACTCGGTGGCAGCAGGACATAGACCGAGCGGATGTAAACAAACCGGACGCTTGGCACGTTTGGTGCGGAATTTAACAGAATCATGCTCGATTTAGTGAAATAGTTTGGTAAATATAGCGAAAGTAGCGGAAATTTCAATTTAACAAACGGGTGGCTCGAATTAGGTCGTTAAATCGAGAAAATGCTGTAGTGAGAAGACAGCACTAACCTTTAGATTGAACTGTGTTATGGTGACTGAAGTGATATTTTCTGTGTTTTTGTGACCGTAAGGTACTTTGACTGCTGTTTTGAAAATGTGAGCTGTGTCGGCCACTATCATTGTTTTTGTTATCATTGTTTGCTCTGTTTTTGTGACAAAGTGCTTTTGCTGTTTTTGTGAATGTGAAGTGAACAGTGTAACTTTGAAAATTTTTGGGAAGGCCAAGGCATCCAAGACAACCGTGTCTCTGAGGTGAAGCTTGACATTGTTAAGCAGCATGCGACTCCCCCAGAGGCTGTGTGGGAGTCAGAGTGACGTCTCCACTCCACCTAGAAGAGTCCCCTTAACCTCGAAGGGGACACGTAGACCAGGCTTATTCTTCAGGATGTGGTAAGTGTTGTTTAATTGTTTTGTACCCATAGTAATATTGTAGGCATTCTTTTGTTGGTGATACACGTGTGTTTGGGGACTGTTAATGCTCTCCTTTTTTGATAATTCACCTAGTGATGGCTTTTTCAAGATCCTAACCCCATCGTATCTCAAGGTTTACATGTACCGTATATCTCGGCCTATAAGACAGAATTTGAACCTTAAAAAATCAGCCCAAAATTAGGGGTCGTCTTAAATACTGTGTATAAAATTCTTATTTCTTACATATTGTGGTGATGGAGAACATCATAAACCACTCACACGTTCCTACCACTAATTATTTTATACTGAAACTTACGTTTGGGAAGCTGGATTAAAAATAAGATTACAGTCGGCCCTTAACATACGCGGGGGTTAGGTAACAGAGATACCCGTGAATGTTAAAAATCCGTGTACATTTGCTGCCCCCCACTCCCCCATAAAAAACCCCTGGCCCCCCATGTCCTTATTTACCGTATATACCTGTGTGTAGTTCGAGTTTTTAAGACCAAATTATTTGGCAAAAAATTGGGGGTAGACCTCTAAACCGGTAATAGTTTCGTTAGGTTGAAAAATATTTACCAGTAAACAATGGAAACGACGCACCAATGCACCACCAGCTGTGAGTGTCGGTACAGTTGCCAGGGCAGATCTCTTGCGTCATCATAGCAAGCCCAAAGTAGCCAAATGCCTGGTATGGTAGCACAGGACGATGTAAAACAAAGTATTCATTTTTAAAAGTTTATTTATAGATAGTGTACATAAATTTTTGTTCATTACATTTGAAACATCAATCTTTGTTAATTAAATTTGAAACAAAAGAAAACTTGATACCGTATTTTCATTAAAATATTGCATCACAAGTATGTTTTACCTTAACTGTGACTGAATGAATATATTCTCAGAAATAAATATGGAAATGTAATATTTTTGCTGAAATGACATACATATTACAGTGGAAAGTGGGATAAAATCATGACGAAAACAATGACTTTCGCTTTCTTTCATTGTTCAAAAGATGTTACCGTAATCGTTATTCGAATGGTTTTCATTTAAAAAACTGTTGTACCGTACTGTCTTACAATAATATTCTATCCTATCATTAGCCTCATAATCCCACAACTGAAAATCATTTGAAAAGCGATTACGGTAACATCTATTGAACGAAAGAAAGCGAAAGTCATTGCTTTCGTCACTTTCCACTGTAATACGTACATCATTTCAGCAAAAATATTACATTTCCATATTCTCAGAAATAAATAGTAGTTTTGCTGAAATGTAAAGTATTTTAATGTAAATTAGGATAAACTACATGAAAACAAATGACTTTACCTAACCTTCTGCTGTTCAAGATATGTTACTCGTTGTTTTAATAGTTTTCGGTTAAAATACTGTTATATTAGTGATATTCTATTCACACTGTGCTTGATATAATACATTTACAGAAATGTAATATGTTTTCAACTACAATGCTGATGTCAACACAAGCGTGGTTACATCGAGACTGACCGAGTGAGGGAGAGCTATGCGTGTGTATGTGAGGCTGCGGGAGCGGGTGGTGTCCCGTATTCGGTGCCATGTGTGAGTTGAATGGCGCGCGATTTGAATGTACAGTACTTCAATTACTTCAATGTACAGAATATTCCTCCAGCGGGCAATCTGCATATTTGCAAATCCGTGTATGCTAAACCCGCGTATGTTAAGGGCCGACTGTTCCGGTATATGTATTAAAATAATAAAAATATATTATAAACATGTCTAACATACCATAAAATAACAACATACCCCGGTAATAGACACAGCTATCATCATGCACCGCCCGCCATTTACCAGTGACGAGACAAAAAAGGGAAAGTGACTGCTGTAAGGGGGGGGGGGGGGGGGAGATAGGGCTATTTTTAGCCCGTCTTTGTGTTCCAAGTAGCCAGTAAGGCATACTGGTATATTTACTGATCATAATACTTATCTCCTATAAATAATTCATTTAAAATTTATTTTTTTACAAAGAATATTCAGTAATTGACTGCGATAATTCTTGAAACTACCGACAGTGATAGTTTTCTTCATGCTAAATTTAGGATGAGAATGAAGAAGCCCAAGTCACCGTCATCTGATTCAGAATTTGATCCTTAATGATGATGCAACCATAAATGTATCAGGTAAACTTCACCTACCGGGTATAGCCTCCCTTTGTCACGAAGCAAGCTTGTAAATTAAAGAAAATTCTTGCAGTGTGTTTAATATACCTGTATTACAGTATATTATAAATAAATAAATAAACAAATAAATCGGTAAATCCATTTCAAGTAAATGGAAAAATTTTACTCGACACTGACATTAGTTCCAGTTAAATAACAGACGCTTAAGTGACGTCACTAGTGTTTATACTGCACCAGTCGGTAACATTTGATGCCATTACTTGAAGTGAATTGGCCTTATTTTAAAAAACCAAGAATGTGTAAACAGCACTGGTCAATGGGATGGTTGGTAAAGGACTACTGGGTCAGTAAGTTCCCAATGGTCACTCACATTTGGGGTAGTCTTATATAGCGAATAGAGCTCAAAACCTACTTTTTAAATGGAAAGGTCAAGGTCACCGCTACACAGTGCTCCCGTCACGAGCACGCTGCGCCGGCTCGTTGGCGTGCTATTTAAAAAGTTTGGTTTCTTTTTGGACAAACCTTGTATGTTATAAAATATTTGTTGCTAAGTGTGATGGCAAGCCTTCCAATGAGAGGGATCCACATTCTAAAATTGCATTTCAACACTGGATGACAAGTTCTCACTTAAACAAAGAATGACAAGCCCTCACTTCAACACTGGATGACTAGCCCTCACTTCAACACTGGATGACTCGCCCTCACTTCAACATTGGTAAATGCTTACAAGTGGAAGTATCAAATTATGTGTTATTCCTCCTTTTACAAAAGAGGGGTGGTATGTCTCCCATGATCTATGCCCTTGATAGTCTCAGAAGGTTGTTGTAAGGTATTAATTCTGCAAGTAGCCCAATTTTTTGTAAATAAATCAAAATTGCTGCTTACCATGTACAGTATACAATGTAGTGATAGGTTACACAGTTCTGTATACTGTATTGTACTGGGTTGGTGCTTCAGGATTGAAGTGATCCACATCTCTTTGTGTTCCTTACTGGCTGGTACTGTATCCTGTAAAGGTGGGTCATCATACCTGTTATAATTTCAAGCTGTGTATTTAATCACAGGAATCCTTTATGTTCACAAATTTGGTGATTACAATAAAAGGTTTTATGGCAAGTGTTATTTATTTCAGCAGTGTTATGACAATTTGATTATTGGTACTATGGCAGTATGAACAGATTGTAGTCATCTGGAAAATATAAACCTTACACAGTAGAGTGGCACATAGAGAGCCATTATACAGTACAATGCTGTGTTATACCTGCACAATTATTGTAAACTTGTCATTATTTCTTCCCCAGAAAGTAGACCAAAGAAAACTTGACAAAGCAGAAGCAAAACTGAAGGAAAAGAAAGAAAAAAGAACAAACACAGATAAGAAAGACACTCAGCCAGCTATTATAATGGATATGGCAACAGCATCCCAGGTAGGTTTCTTATTTACATTGCAAGCATAAAATATTCAAGGACACAGTATTGAAGTACAATACACATTAGTTTTCCTTTAATTTTAAAGCCAGAGGAGTATGTATTGATGACACAAGTAACCATTGTTTGTAATTTTATTTCAGGTTGTAAGCAAAAAGGACCGAGCTCTCGATGCCAAAGGGGGTTGCAACACAAAAGACATCAGAATAGAAAGCTTTGATGTAGCTTTTGGGGATAAGTATGTCAATATTTTGTATGTTTGTGTGTATGTGGGGGGGGGGGGGGGGGTTAGGGATAATTCTAACTTTTGAGTAATTTCTTTATATACAAGTGATATCCCTGATAGCTGGAACAATTGGTGCAGAGCACTACTGGGAAACGGAAAAATGTTCTCGGAAGTTCCAGAAATTGTGGATAACATCTCTCAAAGCTGCAAAAAAAATTCCCTCATCCCTGGAATTTTCCAGTTAAAGGAAAAATACTCTTGGAAGTTCCGGAAATTGCCCATTACTGTACATCATCTCTCGAACCAGGGAAAATTATCCCCCATCACTGAAATTTTCCACGTACCGTACACATCTGGAAAATTTTGTTAAAATTTCCCGAAAATGTGCCTCAAGGAAAATTGTTTCCCAAAGCTGGAATTTTCCAGAAAATTCCACTTTTGGGAATCATTTTCCAAGAAAATTTCAATTTTGGCTATCGGAAAGTTCCGCGTTTGAGATTCCGGCTAACAACTGAGATATTTTTTATATATATATACAGTATATATATACAGTGGGGTATGCTATAACGAACGGATCCTACTACGAATATTCCTGTAACGAACGGTTTTACCTATAAAATTGAGAATGCTATAACGAACGAAACTCCTACAACGAACACTATTTAATTTTTTTCTTCTTATTTATTGTTTTTTTATTACAAATATTAATGATATTCTTTATTTCAGGTGTTTAGATGCATATTTATGCACTTTTTTACAATTTTATATTATATTTTTCAGTGTTAAGTGGTTGTATTTGGGGGCCTGGAACGGATTAATCCTATAACGAACGAATGCTATAACGAACAAGGTTCTAGAACCAATTTGATTCGTTATAGCATACCCCACTATATATATATACATATATATATACATATATATATATATACTTTAGAGGTAGGGTCACACAATATACTGGAATTACAGATTTTTATGGGGATATCCACTTGGAAATCAGTGTCTGGGACCACCACCTCTCCTCCTATTACTGAACAAACCACTTCACTCCTACCAAAATACGGTTTCAACCTATTGATATGAGTCAAACTCTCCAATTTTCTCTTATCTGGAGTCGCTATGACATAGTTGAGGTCATTTAATTTTTAACTATAGTGAATGGGCCCTCATATTTAGCTTGAAGGGGATTTCTATACAGGGGTATAAGTGCTAAAACCCTTTCTCCAGGCTTAAATTCTCTAGCTTGACAATGCTCATCATATTGCTTTTTCATATTCTCCTGTACTTCTGACAGATTTTCACGAGCAATGTCACCTACTCTCTTCAGTTTCTCTTTAAACTTCTCTACATACACTGACAAAGGGACTTTCATCTGATTACTTATCCATCTTTCCTTCAACACAGTCATAGGACCTCTTACAGCATGACCAAAAATCATTTCAAAGGGATTTAATCCTAGGGAATCTTGGGGACTCTCTCTTATGGCAAACAACATAAGTGGTACTCCTTCATCCCAATCCTTATCAGACTCCATACAGTATTTCCTATGCATGGCTTTAAAAGTCTGGTGGAACCTCTCTAGGGCACCTTGGGTTTGAGGGTGGTATGCAGAAGCTAAGTATTGTTTAATACCCAATTCATTCATCACCTGCTGGAAAAGGAAAGAAGTGAAGTTAGTTCCCTGATCCGACTGTACAATTCTAGGAATGCCATATTGAGTGAAGAAGTTAGTCAGAGTCTTTACCACACTCTTTGCTTTGATGTTTTGCAATGGTATAGCCTCTGGGTACCTGGTGGTAGTACACATGATTGTTAACAAATATTGGTGGCCACGTCGAGTTTTTGGGAGAGGATATACACAATCAATAATAACCCTGTTAAATGGCTCATCTACCACAGGGATGGGTTTTAGGGGAGCAGGTTTTATGACTTGATTCGGTTTACCAGCCATCTGACATTCATGGCAAGTTCTACAGTATCTGGCAACATCACCTTTCATTCCTGGCCAGTAGAAATGCAACAAAATCTTTTTGTATATTTTCCTTATGTTTTCCTAACTCCTAAATATCCTCCCAAAAGTCGTGTGCTAATTTCAAGATTTCTCCCTTGTGACATCTAGGAATCACAACCTGATGCACAACATTCCACTCATCAGCAGGATCAGATACAGATCTGAACTTCCTCATAAGTAACCCTGAATCCATGTACAGTGGTTCCTCGGTTAACGAGCACAATCCTTTCTAGAAGGTTGTTCGTTTACCGAAAAGCTCGTTAACCGAAACCATTGTTTCAATGGGTTTTGGGGTAATTGGTTCCAGCTCCCCGAAAATTGCCTAAATTCAACAAAAAAGGTAGAAAAGTACACTTGCTTTGAGGTGTGTATGTAAAAGGCTCCTGGATGACGATGATGGGAATTAGAATGGGAGTGGAAGAGAAGTCACCCCATGGCCCCATTTCACCCATAAAATTTTAATTCTCTTGGTGTAATTCAAGATTATTTTCTTTAAATCAACACTGCACTACATTATAGAGTCAATATAGAAAATAAATTTCAAAATGACCAATAATTTGCTTGCAAACAGAAAAAAAGCATTTAGTTGAAGAGAGTCTCAAGCAAGATGTTACCTCCAGTGAAAAGACACAAAAACCGACGCATGTGTGGTGTGTTGAGAGGCTGGATGGCACGCATAAAACTAGTTTCATTACCTTCAATTATGTTCAATAATTGTTAAAATTACTAAAAAATGTAATATTAAACTTTTAGAATTATTGAATAGTATAAACTTCTTGATATTTGCTAAAATGGTAAGGAATTTAAGCCCGAGAGCCGATTACTGTATTGGCGGACTAATACTATAGCTGGTGGACCGCCAAATGCAAGCGAAAACATGTTCAGGTCGGCTCGTAAGAAACTCGTTAATCGAGGGATTGCTCGTTAACCGGAGTTAAGAATCTTATGGAAGGTAACTCGTTCACCGAAATCTCGTTAACCGAGGCACTCGTTAACCGAGGGACCACTGTAGTAACAAACAGACAAGCGAGCCGCTTCTTCCATATCCACAGCCTTTCTACATAGTTCAGCTAATTCGGAGTCACTCTGCTGATCATCTATCAGTTTTCCCTAGTGACAGATACTTTCTGAATGGTAATGTTGTCACCAGAAGAGAGATCAGCTTCAGATTTTGGGGAATGAATGTTAACTGAATCTTTAGCTTCACCCACATTTCTCCTACCAATGTCACTATCAAATGAATCATCCTGACTGTCAAACAGATTCACAATACCTAAATCATTTTCATCATTGCTAGGTGTACTACTATCAGCAATACAAAGCTTAGAGTCAACTGAAGGAATGGTATGTACCTTATTCCGAAGAGCCCGGCTCCTTGTAACTGCACATAAAGGAAATAATTCAGGGTATTCTTCTTCAATTAAACCAGTATTATTTTCCACTGTAGGAGTCAAAGATGCCACAGGATCTAGCACCACGCTGGCTCCTGCAATATCATTACCCTGCAAAAAAGTAACCCCTGTCACAGGAAGAGAATCTTGAACACCAATAGTCACCCAACCAGTCACAAGTGGAGTTCTCAAAAACACCCTACAAAAAGGAACAGTGATCACTCCACTGACACCCTTAAGCACCAAATGCTCTCCAGTATAGGAATCTTCCATGCAGGGAACAGATCCTTTCAACAGAATACTGTGAGAAGCACCAGTGTCATGCAAAATCTTCGCAGGGTACTGATCACCTGATTCTTCAACTGCAACTGAACCATCAAACATGAAAGGTTCAAAAGAATCCTCCTTTGGGCAATTTCTCACTAAAGTTTTGTCAAATTTTTCCAGAGGTTCGAATGAGAGCACTGGCTCTTCCATTTTTGCTTCCAATTTAGGGCAATTCACAATCACATGACCTGGTTTCTTACAGTAAAAACAGACAAATGCTTTAGTCTTGGCATAGGTTTTGGAAAGCTCACCTGAGTTTCCATGAAAATTTACTTTACTAGAAGAAGCAGTACTACTGCCCTGCCTACCACCCTTTTCCTTGGTTACTAAACCCTTTCCACCTGAATGATTTTGAGATTTAACAGGATGCATTTTGTGAGTAAGGGCATAGCTATCAGCTAAATGCAGTAGCTTTATGAACATTACTAATATCTCTCTCTCCTAAGTACAATTGTAAATCTCTTGGAGTGGCTCTTTTGAACCAACTGAACAAGTTCCTCAAAAGTTTCTCCCTTGCTAGACTTTATCCACCTTCCACACATTTTACTCAATGAATAAACAAATTCTATACATGACTGTGCATCAGTCATTCTCATAGTTCTAAATTTCACTCTATATGTTTCAGGAATGAGTTCATATGCCTTAAGAACTTCTTCTTTCACTAACTGATAAAAACGACAAACTTCACTTGACAAAGACAGAAATGCTGAACGAGCTGACCCAGTGAGCACACTTTGAGTCACAGCAATCCATGACTTTAGGCCACTGAAAAGACATTGCAATTTTCTCAAACTGCATGAAAAATGCTTCTGGATCCTCCTCTTCAAAAGCAGGCACAAGTCTCATATGTTTTGTCACATCAAACAATTTTGTCTCAGATTCTAAAGACAATGCCTGTAAGTCTTGTCTTCTACTGCTAACCTGTGCTAATGCTAATTCATGCTGCCTTTCATGCTCTCTTTCCCTTTTCTCTTTCCTTTAAAGCCAACTCGTGCTCCATTTCTAACTTAATGATTTCTACAGCTTCTCTGGGGTCAAATGAACACAAAGTCAATGCCCCCTTCGGTAGCACCTCTTCATTCGCACGTTCAGTTAGTACTGCATTTTGAATTTCAGACTTCTTTTGACTACGTCGATACTCAATTTGATATGTATCAGCAAGTTTCATCCAATCATCCTTTCGTAGAACACAAGTCTTTCAACATTTTCACGGATGGATTCTCAACAAACTCCTCAACATCAAAAGTAGCCATGATTAATCATTAAAGAATCTCTATACAGTATCTATATATTCCCAATAGTTAATGAGTGATAAAGGGATCTATCCTGGCAAGGTCGCCAATTTTATTACGACCCTTGGCCTCTTAGGGTGTAACAAAATTACAAATTCAACTTCTCTTTATATTGTAGGTCCAAAGAATAGATCCCACCAAAATCATCACCTCATTACTATGGGGTATATTGAAATACATGCAGTAGTTTTAATTACAGAGTATATTAACCAACAAACAATAAAAATAATATATCAGTATGTACACAAATAAACAAATACTAATTAAATCTGATCAAATAAATGACTCGACCGAGTGACAAAATAATGAACATAAAAGTAAAGACTTGTTTAGTCTAGAAACTACGATGAACAACGTGGTCTATCCACCACACGAAACCTTATAAATAAGTAAGTTATTTTCCGTGGAACTCTAAAATATAATTAACAATAATCTTTCACAAATAATACTTTACTTGGTGTTATAAAAGTCGAGCAAGGTTTACACGTTATACCACTAGAAACATACTGTACAATAAGAAAGGAGATACTCTGTACTTAACTTAACACTGCCGGGACCATACTGGCGGTAAACAAAGCGAGCGGACGCGGGCAGAAATGACGTCACAAACAAAAGACGTTCACGTTGCGAATCCACAACCAACGATAGAATGCTCACGTGTAACAACTGTAAACATTGCATGACCCCGCTCCACGCTTAAAACGTTGAGGATGGAATCGCGCTGTAGCCAACATTCGCATGTAAAAGTTCTCGTTTTACAAACTGCGTTCCCTATTCATCGATCATGTTTCAACCAATTCACCTTGACAAAACACACGTTGTAGCAGAAATGACTAACTGGTATGAGGGCTGTAACGTCATTCAAGACGGTGGCCAGCATCCAGCTTGCTGGATCTCGCGCTCAGTTGACTGGATCTCGCGAAACTCATGATATTTTATGTTAATTATAAGACTTGGTTACATTATGTAGAGCTCGCGAAATTAAAAAACACGAAATGAAATCCCGCGAAATATGAGATATTACTGTACTTTGGACTACAATATTACTAATTAAGTGGTGATAAATACACTGCAGTAGTAATTATTAAGTGATAACAACTGTATGTACTGTACTAATTTACTAAGTGTTCGACAAACATTGTGGTAAGCCAATCATCTGTTTGCTCTTTGTAAACAAATGAGTATGAAATGGGATTATTTTTTCAGGAAAGTTGATTCTATTAGGAGAATATTTTATCAACCTGGCACCAAATGATCCTAAATAATATGCATATTGTAATGGAATTGGATAAAGAAGAGTTAAAGGAATCTTGTGGAAGAGAGGGGGAGGAAGCCACCCACTCCTCTGCCAGCTGCTCCCAGATAAACATTTGTCTTCCACATACAATATATTCCTACACGTATTTGTTCTTATTTTTATCTTTATAGTACTGTACATTATACAGTTTTCTCTTTATTCATAAGACAAATTCTGTGGTTATTTACATATAAGATTTTACAGTAAATAACAATCTCGGGGACAACATTTGTTGACAACCAGATTTATATGTCTGATTTTCAACCCACTGAGTTCTGTTTCATATTTTTTTTGTTGGTAATGTAATATTCTTTTAATAACCTTGTGCAGTAATAACATAACTGATTTTCTTTAAACAGTTGAGGTAAGCAGTGTTATTTCCAACCCCCCCCCCCCCCCTTCCCCATATATAATTTTTTTTTTATCTACAGTATAGTCTGCATTTATGCAGGCAATTTAACCCGTGGAGGTCTGCGTAAAATGAGAAACGCGTAAATGAAATAACAGAACATATGGGATTAATTGAAATAGAGACTGGGCCGACCCCAAAACTCCACTTCTTCCGACACAATACCAACGTTGTAGTAAAAGTAACATCTTAATTTTATGATGGTATGCACACACAATTAATATTTAAGAGAAATACAGTCGCCCGGTTAATGTCCATTCAAATAATGGACTCAACTCCCCCCCCCCCCCCCCCCCCCCCCCCCCTTTCCCATTCTTGCTGGCTCCTCCCTCTCTGAGAAATGTTTGGGTGAAAACAGTAGGCTTACATTTTTAGTAATAAATAATACCTCAGACTAAAGTTAGGATAATATAATAATAATTGACATTGCTGGATTACTTGCAAGACCAGGAATATTTTAAATATAAACATCATATATTTTGCACAAAAGATAAAATTTTTGCTCTTTCTAATAAAATTCTTACATTAGATCTAAAATTTGTATATCTAATGCAAATTTTATGATGTTTATATTTAAAATAATCACAATCTTATAAGAATTCCAGCAATGTAAATTATATTCTGGCCGGGTAATTTGTATGAATTTTATGAGCTAAAACAAATATCTTCAGTAAATAAACAAATTATGCTTCACCCAGACACTATCTGTCAACCAAAGTACCCCACCTCCCGCGCCCCCCCCCCCCCTCTTCCCACTCTCGCTGGGTCCCTCCATACCCCCCACCTTCCCTTCCTACCAGAGAAATGTTTGGGGATAAACAGTATGCTTACATGTTAAGTAATAAATAATACCTCAGACTAAAGTTATGATAATATAATTGACATTGCTGGATTCCTTGAAGACCAGGAATATTTTGAATATAAACATCATATATTTTGCACAAAAGATAAATTTTTTGCTCCTTCTAATAAAATTCTTACATTAGATCTAAAATTTGTATATCTAATGCAAATTTTATGATGTTTAGATTTAAAATAATCACCATCTTATAAGAATTCCAGCAATGTAAATTATATATTTTATGAGCTAAAAACAAATATCTTCAGTAAATACAGTAAACAAATTATACTTCACCCGCGTAAATGATGAAATTTACCGCGCAATTAAAGAATTTCATTCTGGCAAGGTGCCTTTTAAATGACCAAACTTGTAAACAAACACCGCGTAAATCCGGACTATACTGTAATTGGTTCCAGCTCATCGAAAATTACATACAAAGTAAAAATAAATGTAGTAAAGTACACTTCTTTGAGTTGTGTATGTAGAAGGCTCCTGGTTGATGATGATGATGATGGGAATTAGAAGTGGGGGTGGAGGAGAAGAGAAGGAAGTGGGGGTGGAAGAGAAGTCACCCCATGCTTCATGCTGTCATTTCACCCATAAAATTTTAAGTTCACTAGTTGTAATTCAAGATTATTTTCTTTAAATAAACACTGCACTGCACTATATATTGTGAATATGTTAAATAAATTTCAGAATGACCAATAATTGTACTGTAAAAACGTAAAAATAGTTTATGTTTAAGAGAGCCACAAGCAAGATGTTACTTCCACTGACCAGAGATACAAACAGACGCCTTGCTGGGTGAGTCAAGTGGCTGATTGGCGCCCCAAAAACTAGTTTCCTGTACTGCGATTATGTTAAATAAGTGTTAAACTTACTAAAAAAATTTATATAAAACTTGGAAAATTATTTAATACAGGTAGTCGTCGACTTACGACCTAGATTGGTTACGGCCGCCCGGTCATAAGTTGATCTGGTCGTAAGTCGGCCTATGTTATAATTACCTTACGTATATTATAATGTGTAATGATAATATAATCATCTTTAAGTCATATTTTATCAACATTTTCTTTGTTCATTATTGTTACGGTCGACAGGTTTAAGTAAATCACTGCATACTACAGTACAATTGGTTTATTATTTACACAACATACAAAAAAAAAAATACAGGTGCAAAACATATAAAACATTTTAGTTGCAAAACATACAAACACACAAAAAACATCTTATTGGCCGCTGGTGCTTGGCTGTGGATCGTCGATGTCGTCAGCTGGGGCAGCCTTTGGGGTAGCCGGAGGAGTTGTTTTTTTCATGAACATGGTGAGCTTTGTCTGAATTGTTCGTTTCTTCTTCTCCTCGTAAATTTCTTGATACGGACGAAACGAATTGCGTGCCATGCGCTCAATCCTTGCAAATCGTTCGATGTTTGGGTCCATTCCTTCAAAATGGGCAAGAAGTTTATTCAGTAGAGATAAACCTTCTGATAATCCCTTAGTGGCAGGTTGAGGAGTAGATGAAGACAGTTTCCTCTTGGTAGACATCTTGGGGGGGGTGGTGGTTCAAGAAAAATTTCCAAGACAAAAGAAAGGCACAAGGCAAACAGACACGGAGGGAAGCGTGCTGTACCAGCGAGCGTGTTTGTAACTGAGCGCGGGGATGCGCGCGGCTCCAGCTCCCGGCAGCGCCAGGAGGCTGGGGCCAAAACTGTCGTACCGCCGGTCGTAAAGTCGAACAGACGTTAGTCGCATAGGTCGTAAGTCGACGACTACCTGTAGTACAACCTTCTTGATGTTTACTCAAATGAGAATGAATTTAAGCCCTAGAACCAATTACTGTATTGGCGGACTAATATTCTAGCTGGTGAGCAAGCGAAAACATGTTGACATGATTTCATAAAAATTTCGTTAACCGAATTTTTGTTCGTTAACCGAATTGAAGATTCTTATGGGAGGTAATTCGTTAACCGAGGCGTTCATTAACCGAGGGATCATTGTACTTTTGATTTATAATTTTGAACATATGATTATAATTTTTTTTATTTTTTTCTGCGCATTCTTCGTGAATAATTTTGTGCGCATGTAACAGAGTAAAAGAATTTAAATAAAAATACGCTTATATACTCAAATCTACTCGAAATTATGAGTTGAAAAATAACAACAATGCAATTTAAAGGTTGGTCCAGTAGGCCTGACATCGGAATAAAAGCTGCGGCCAGCCCAGCTGGTTTGAAATATTACTTTAGGGCTATTATAATTTTTCATTTGCGAATAAGCGGGATATGCTTTGCGAATATCGAATAGGAGTGTTAAAATATCAGTTGCGGATAACTGGGGTTGTGATTATCGGGGTTGCTAATAGTGAGGTACAGTGATATCTCCATTTAACGGAACAATTGGTGCAGAGCTCTTCTGGGAATGAGGGATTCCGGGAAACCAGACGACTCTCCAAGCTGGAAAAAAATTCCCTCATCCCTGGAATTTTCCGGGTAACGGAAAAATATTCTCGGAAGTTCCAGAAATTGCTCATTGCATTATCTCTCGAAGCAAGAAAAATATCCCTCATCCTCATAATTTTCCAGGTACGGGAAATTTTTTTTTGGAATTTCAGGGAAAATGCCCCTAATTTTCATTTCTCAAACCCGGAATAAAAGTCCCCCATCCCCGAAATTTTCCGGGTACCTGGAAAATTTTCTCCGAATTTTCCAGAAAATGTGCCCCTCGGAAAATCGTTTCCAAAGCTGTTATTTTCTGGAAAATTCCAGCTTTGGGAATGATTTTACGAGAGAATTTCAATTCCAGATATCGGAGAGTTCTGGGTTTGAGGGATTCTGTCTAACAGAGTTATTGCTGTATTCCTGTACATTAGATATAAGAAAAAGTTAGGATTTTTAGACCAAAAGTCTGGGGTCGACGTGCACCTGAGATTGATTAGTTATAAGTACTTATGGTACCACGTAATCTTGGATTACCTCAAGGAGAATTGACCCTTACCAGCTAAGAGGGCACTTGAAAATCCCTCATGTACAAGTAATATTCAGTTCCCACTCCCTCAAAGTTGGTTGGTGCTAGGAAGGTCATTCAACCCTAAAAATTGCTTCAAATATGCCTTATGGCTGCCCTGACATCATGCTACTCTATCAGATAATTATGGCTAACCTATGCACTTGCGGAAAATGGCTGTAAAATGGCAATGAGGGTGAAGATAATGCACATTTTGTGCTTGATTGTATTGTTGGTGAAAGTTTCAGATTCACAGATTATTACTGGTATACAATTTATTCTTGAACAAAATATCAAATGTCTTTATCAACTGTTTTCTTAAAAAAACAAAATCTGCGATGAAACTTTGGTTACCTAAGAAAAAAAAAATTCCTGGCATTGTTCTGTCATGCTAGTGAACTTTCTCAAGCTTTGATTTACATTTTAATCCTGGAATACTTAGATGGCAGAAATAGCTTTAGTGTGGAGTGCGCTGATTGGACATGTCTATCTCATAGAGACCACCTATCTCTCAGAGGGCAACTGTTGTCTGTAGTACATCTCATTTGAGGCTGTTGGTGTAATGGGTGGGAGAGGGGGGGGGGGTGATTGGTTTATCCAAAATGATAGATAAATCACCATAGCTTTCACAGCAAGGGGATTGAAAGTAAATCCTAATTCGCAGAAGGCAGCCAGTATCAGTACCTGGTTATTGGGCTCCACGAGGAAACAGAGTTTCTTGACCATTCCTTCATTTTTATTAGCCACTTTAGTGAGTTTGTTAAACGGGGATTTGTATCAGACTACAGTTGTACCCTGCTTAACGCGGTTTCACTTAACGCGATTTCTCATATACGCGGTGCCTCGCCAGAACCGAACTTTCACTTAACGTGGTTCATCTACTCATATACACGGGAAGCGGCGCGGGCACGATGCGCACAAGGTCGCCCAGTCATCAAAACATTACCGAGTTCTTCACCCGCCACCCACCACAGCCGGCCCAAGTCAGTGATAGTGATAATTATAGTGAGGATATGGACTTATATGGACTTTGAGGGGTTTGACAAATAGGCCCTGCAAGCCTCTGTGATGGATAGTGATACAATTGATACAAGTGATACAGGTGAGGGCCAATAATCTGCCCTCTGCCTCGGAACCAACCCCCCATCCCCGTGTGCCCAGCCATCTTTTCTACTAATGTAAGTGTTGAAAAACCTAATATTATTGATATTTCTCTTAATTATTAATTGTGTGTGTATACCATCATAAAGTTAAGATAATATTTTTACTACAACATAGTTGTGTGTCGTCAAAAAGTGGAGTTTGGGGGTCGGGCCAGTCTCTATTGGAATTAATCCCATATGTTCTGTTGTTCACTTAACGCGGTTTTCACTTAACGCGATACCCTGTGGGTTCAATTGACCGCGTTAAGTGGGGTACTACTGTATATTGTATTATACAGTTGAACCTCGATTTACGCGGTTCTCGTTTACGCGTTTGGTCATTTACGCGGTACCTTGCCAGAACCGGGATGCCCGATTTACGCGGTGAATTTACTCATTTACGCAGGTGAAGTATAATTTGTTTATTTACTGAAGATATTTGTTTTAGCTCATAAAATTCATACAAATTACCCGGCCAGAATATAATTTACATTGCTGGAATTCTTATACGATTGTGATTATTTTAAATACAAACATCATGGAATTTGCATTAGACATACAAATTTTAGATCTAATGTAAAAATTTTGATTACAAAGAGCCAAAATTTTATCTTTTGTGCAAAATATATGCCGTTTATATTCAAAATATTCCTGGTCTTGCAAGGAATCCAGCAATGTCAATTATATTATCCTAACTTTAGTCTGAGGTATTATTTATTACTATACCTTAAAATCTAGTGTTTTCACCCAAACATTTTTCAGAGAGGGAGGAGCCAGCGAGCGTGGGAAGAGGGGGGAGTTGAGTCCATAATTTGAATGGACATTAACCTGGGGACTGTATTTCTCTTAAATATTAATTGTGTGTGCATACCATCATAAGATTAAGATGTTATTTTTACTACAATGTAGGTATTGTGTCGGTATTTTTTAGGAAAAAGTGGAGTTTGGGAGTCGGCTCAGTCTCTATTGCAATTAATCCCATATGTTCTGTTATTCCATTTACGCATTTCTTGTTTTACGCTCTACTCCGTGGGTTCAATTGACTTCATAAATCGGGGGACCACTGTATAAAGGAAATGATTTATTACTTGGGTTTAGGTGGTCTATACTTTGGGCAGGAGAATGTTTGAAAACTAATGAAAAGATACTTTGTATTGACTTGCTCTTAATGAGCATAGATAAGATAAAGGGATTATTGTATTTTGTGGCTTACAAATCAACCTGGCTTATCAGACAACCTCAATTATTTCAACTGAAATTGTTGATCTAGGTCTATACCTGGCAGTTAAGCCAATCCCTTAAATTGCGAATTGAAGGCAACGTCCTCGGTGTCACCTAAACTGACCAGCATTTACTTTTTAACAGTTCTCCCATATTTTGGTTTTTGGCAGGAGGGCAACTGTTATTGAGCTTTCTATAAATATACCGTAACTGCATTGTTAAACAATTTAACAACAAATATTGCAAGTAATTGCCCTACTAACGTTTGTTAGTATGAAAGTGTAGTTAACACCGAAAGATATTTTTAGGTTTTGAAAGGTGTCGGTGAGTATAGAGACTCTCATAATATGACTAGTGTAAACACTGACCTTAGCCTGAGTTCAGTGACAGTTACCCTTTTGGAAAAATGCAACAGTTAGGTAAGTTTGTGAGTGGTGGAAAATAAGTTGCAGCCCAGTACAGGTACTCCTCTACTTAAGAACGTTCAACTTACAAACTTTCAGAGATACGTACATCATCACTGAGGGGGGTTACCTGCCAGAACAGGTGTTTAATGTGGATGAGACTGGATGATTTTGAAGGAAATTCTAGAAAGAACAAGCATTACCTAAGAGGAGAAGAGTGAGCCAGGTTTTAAGGCTGTATTAAAGGGTATAGCTGTACTAAATATCCCTACCGGGTAATCTTTTAATTTTTTACATTATGTTTGATATCTACAATAGTAAAGTTGGACGTACAAACAATTGGATTTACAAACAAACCTCAGGAACGTAACTTTTTCGTAAGTAGAGGAGCACCTGTACTGATACTGAATGACTCAGATTTACTGGTACGGTAAAGTTAAAATCTGATACTAGTGGTGGAGCCATACTTAGAGGTTGACATTTTATACCTGTTGTATAAGACCCCTAGTTTTGAAAACAAGAACTTGAGCTTAAAAAGTCGACTTATAGGCTGCAATACGCTGTGATTTTTTTTACAGATTTTTTTCTTATTTAGATAAAAAGCTGATTTGTGAAATTTATGGTTTAGTACATGTACAGTATTTACATTTTGCTTTTTCATCCAGGGTTCTGATTCAGAATGCAACAGTTTCTCTAGCCTTTGGAAGAAGATATGCACTGGTTGGAAGAAATGGACTTGGAAAAACTACTTTGTTGAGAATGATAGCCAGGTGGGTCATTTTTATACTGTACAGTGCTATATGCAGATAATTTGTTCTTCATATGAGGTTGGTGCAGAAAAAGTTGGCAGTTATGAGATGTGCCCAGATCATGAAGTTAAGAGTAGTTAATGGATATATAATGTTTTAATTGAGAGAGGCTCTAACGCTTGAAACGTCATAAAAATGTCGACCAAAATACAGTAAACCCTCGATAAATCAGCACATTTGGGGCTCTGGCCTTGTCAAGTTATCCCAAATTCTGACTTATCGAGGCACTTCCCACCCTCCTACCAAAAAAAAAAAAAAAAAATCTACCCATATATGTGTACTTGTAATTACTAAATGATAAAAAGTAACACTTAGCAACACTGCAGGTGAAGAATGAATCATCATAGTAGATGACACAGATGCATGGTAGGTGATACAGAGGCATGGTGGGTGATACAGAGGCATGGTGGGTGATACAGAGGCATGGTAGGTGATACAGATGCATGGTAGGTGATACAGAGGCATGGTAGGTGATACAGAGGCATGGTAGGTGATACAGATGCATGGTAGGTGATACAGAGGCATGGTAGGTGATACAGAGGCATGGTAGGTGATACAGATGCATGGTAGGTGATACAGAGGCATGGTGGGTGATACAGAGGCATGGTAGGTGATACAGAGGCATGGTGGGTGATACAGAGGCATGGTAGGTGATACAGAGGCATGGTGGGTGATACAGAGGCATGGTGGGTGATACAGAGGCATGGTAGGTGATACAGAGGCATGGTAGGTGATACAGATGCATGGTAGGTGATACAGAGGCATGGTAGGTGATACAGATGCATGGTAGGTGATACAGAGGCATGGTAGGTGATACAGATGCATGGTAGGTGATACAGAGGCATGGTAGGTGATACAGAGGCATGGTGGGTGATACAGAGGCATGGTAGGTGATACAGAGGCATGGTAGGTGATACAGATGCATGGTAGGTGATACAGAGGCATGGTGGGTGATACAGATGCATGGTAGGTGATACAGAGGCATGGTAGGTGATACAGAGGCATGGTAGGTGATACAGAGGCATGGTAGGTGATACAGAGGCATGGTAGGTGACACAGAGGCATGGTAGGTGATACAGAGGCATGGTAGGTGATACAGAGGCATGGTAGGTGATACAGATGCATGGTAGGTGATACAGAGGCATGGTAGGTGATACAGAGGCATGGTGGGTGATACAGAGGCATGGTAGGTGATACAGATGCATGGTAGGTGATACAGAGGCATGGTAGGTGATACAGAGGCATGGTGGGTGATACAGAGGCATGGTGGGTGATACAGAGGCATGGTGGGTGATACAGAGGCATGGTGGGTGATACAGAGGCATGGTGGGTGATACAGAGGCATGGTGGGTGATACAGAGGCATGGTAGGTGATACAGAGGCATGGTGGGTGATACAGAGGCATGGTAGGTGATACAGAGGCATGGTAGGTGATACAGAGGCATGGTGGGTGATACAGAGGCATGGTAGGTGATACAGATGCATGGTAGGTGATACAGAGGCATGGTAGGTGATACAGAGGCATGGTGGGTGATACAGAGGCATGGTGGGTGATACAGAGGCATGGTGGGTGATACAGAGGCATGGTGGGTGATACAGAGGCATGGTGGGTGATACAGAGGCATGGTGGGTGATACAGAGGCATGGTGGGTGATACAGAGGCATGGTAGGTGATACAGAGGCATGGTAGGTGATACAGAGGCATGGTAGGTGATACAGAGGCATGGTAGGTGATACAGATGCATGGTAGGTGATACAGAGGCATGGTAGGTGATACAGAGGCATGGTAGGTGATACAGATGCATGGTAGGTGATACAGAGGCATGGTGGGTGACAGAGATGGCCAGATATGCCGAGATTTTCCCAGATAATTTTATATATCGGCATTTCCTGAGTTATACTAAAAACCATTCCGTGACCATATCCATGCCGAGTTATATGAAATTCTGAGTTATCAAATGCTGAGCTATTGAGGGTTTACTGTGAATATTGTGGATGATTAGCAAGCAGTGATGCAAGATGTGTAGTTATGAAGTGACTACTTAGTGATGGGTAGTAGATTATATGGCTATTCAGCAAATTAGGGTGACAATAAATAGAATGTGATGTGTACAGTACAGACACATAATGGCTTTTAAGATATTTAGTCATACAAGGAAGATCACTGTGTAGTGCATTTTTTAGGGTTAGTGATGCACTATCATGAAGAAGCAGAATGTGGTGTCATCATTGTGCAGTCAGTTTTAAATTGGTTGACACCATAGTGGAGAATTTTGACTGGAAACTTCTAGATTATCTTTGATACACTCCTAAAGGCCGCCTCACACCAGAAACTAAGCAAGCCACGTTACGTATGTGTGCTAGCTATGCACACTATGTCGTCCTCACACCAGAAGACACGTCGCAAGCTATGCTCTCACTTATGTTCTACCAGTCAAGACGACCAGTTGTTCTCTGTGGTGTGATCATGATTCAGGTATTTCTAGTGCCGATACTTGGACTATCCAAGAAAAGAGGAAATGGATACACTAAACAAACATGAAAAGAAAAAATGGCGAGTACCATTATCTAGTACCGGAGCTTTCCCTTGAGGAGGACAAAATTCAAACAATGTTTTCGATTATCACATGCTCAGTTTAAGGTTGTTTTCTTATTGATTGAAAAAGATATCACGAAACTGGGGACACACTACAGGAAATCCATATCACCTCAGGAAAGGCTGATCATTTGATACGGTAAATAATACAGTACAGTAGTTGAAGATGCACTGGTAGTAAGACATTATCAATTCTTGAAGGTATTTCTTCATTATGAAAATAATTAGGTATTTCTAAACTCAGCATAAAAGTATATGAAACTTTTGCATACCCTGGATTGTACCTTTTCTTTTCATTTTGGAAATACTTCACAACATTAAAAAACAAAGCAGCATATAATTATGTTAAATCTTTGTGTTGATTAAAGTGGTAAAAATTATATTCATGAATCAATCACTAAATCACATATCTAAACATACACTGATTTGAAACATTTATTCATTATGGATATCATTCATCACATTTTGAGGATCCCTGCTCAGTGCTAAATGATGAATCTGAATTGTTATGTAAAGCTGCACCAGAACAGTAAGGTGGTGAGGAAGTAAAAGCATGTCTTGATATTTCATACTCCTGTTGCTCCTCCGTTCTTGCAGTGCAGTCAAAAACTTCTCTCTTGATTTGGGGTTGAAGCCTATGAGGTAGCTACCTAGTAGTGACATGTGTTCATAAAGAGAAATAAAATACTTACTATCAGGTTTTGGGTGATCTGTTCCCAGCAGTGTTCTTTTCTTTGAAGATCTCTATGATCATTCAACCACATATCATATATGCATGGATATTTCTTCAATAAATTCCTTCACCTTCAAATGTTTTCTCCACTGGGTCACAATCAAAGGCGACACAGCGTGGGATGGCCTTGACACATGACCCTCCTCCACTTGCCACATCAGTGAAGGACTGAGAGGAAACGTTCTACTGAGCCTGTGCAACCAAGGCAATGATGAGAAAAATCGCTCCACAGGCAATCTCAAACTATTTGGCCTGGTCATTTAGCGTGTGGCATACATAGCTTAGCTTCCGGTCTTATTTACCTAATTGAATAACAGGTGCAGCAATTCAAAGTCATGTAGCACATATACGTAGCATGGCTTGCCAGATGCAGCTTTAATAAAGATGCTGTGATTAAAGTTGAAGAATACTTGTAAAAATGAAGCCCAGAATTGTACCATGTAATGTTAATCCTAGGATGGAAAAAATGTGTCAACTTTGGTGGTAACTACATTGGGAAATAGTGTAGATTAGAACTACTAAAATATGTATCAGAAAACTTACAGAATGAATTGCTTTGAATACTACAGGCCTTGAAGTGTCTTATTTGCTTATATGTACAGTAAAGTGATAGCTTATTGCATGCTTGATACAATATGTAGGAAGTACAGTATTGTGTGTGACTATTATTATTAATTATTCCTCTTTATATATGACTGCCTCTTAATTTCAGCCGAATACTTCGTATTCCAAACCACATCTCTATTTTGTACGTCGAACAAGAAGTGATTGGAGATGACACAATAGCCTTAGAGAGTGTCCTTGAGTGCGACACACAACGTAAAACTCTCCTTGACAGAGAAAAGGAGATTCAAGCTAGAATATCACAAGGGTAAATTTCTTTCTTATTCTTTACTTTGATTTGAATTTTAGATTAACATAAATTTTTGTTCTATTCTATGATTCTTGCTGTAGTTAGTCTGTGACATTTTATAAGATTAAAAACTTTAAGCCTAAAACTACCTTCACCCTGGCTGGGGTGAGGTGAGGTGTGTACACAGCCGGGCAGAGGTTAACAAGTGTGTGTTTTATCAGTCATATAGAGGGAGCTAAAGTTTTTTGCTCATAAAACGTCATGAATTGACTTGGCAGAATTTAACTTACATTGCTGGAATTCTTGTAAGATCGTGATTAGTTTGAGTACAAACATCCCATAGTTTGCACGTGACATAAAAATTTTAGGAATTAATTTAGTACATTTGAGTACAGTGAACCCTCACTTTACGCGGTTAATTCAACCCAGAGGGTACCGCGGAAAGTGAGAAACTCGTAAAGTGAACAACATAACATATGGGATTAATTGAAATAGAGACCTGGCCAACCCCCAAACTCCACTTTTTCAGACACAATACCTACGTTGTAGTAAAAATTAATTCTTAATTTTATGATGGTATGCACACACAATTAATAATTAAGAAAAATATCAATAATATTAGGTTTTTTAACACTTACATTAGTAGAAAAGATGGCTGGGCACACGGGGATGGGCGGTTGGTTCCGAGGCAGAGGGCAGATTATTGGCCCTCACCTGTATCACTTGTATCAGTTGTATCACTATCCACCACAGAGGCTTGCAGGGCCTCTTTGTCAAACCCCTCAAAGTCCATATAAGTTCATATCCTCACTATAATTATCACTATCACTGACTTGGGCCGGCTGTGGTGGGTGGCGGGTGAAGAACTCGGTTATGTTTTGATGACTGGGCCACCTTGTGCGCACCCTGCTCGCGCTGATTACACAACATGGCGGGAGGTTTGGATCCAAAAATGGCGTGGCTCGCCAGCCACTCTCCGCGTAAAGGGGGTACACGCATCTCAGAATGTGAGCATTCCGGTTTCGGCAGGGTACCGCGTAAACATGGAAACGCAGAATGTGGGACCACATAAAGCGAGGGTTGACTGTACAGGTTTGCCCTTAGGACAATTAATTCTTTTACCTTTTTCACATTATGTATTTAGGATGGTGTGTGCATGTAACTGAGTAAAAATTAATGAAGAAAGTTACATATATCTACCCAAAAATACAAGTTGAAAAACAGCCATAACACCTCACAGCTTGGCCCAGTAGCCTGCCTGGTGGTTTCTGTGACGAGTCTAACTTGGCTACAGTTCTGCTTAGTTTACCCAGCTGAGTAGGCGGAACAAGCAGTGACATGGTCTGTGACTTCTCTTGTGATGTAGACATGTAGAGACGTGTTTGTGAACCACTCAGCCAGGCCGCGCACCCCTCCCCTACATCCACCCTCTCCCTTCTCGCAGTGTTTGAATCTGCTATCCCAGTTTGTCCGTTCATGCTGAATCGCATTTATTTACTGTCATCGCTATACTTGGTGCTTGGGAACACATTCCTATTGAACCCAAGTATTATTCCCTCCGTTACAGTGGGGTATGCTATAACGAACGGATCCTACTACGAATATTCCTATAACGAACGGTTTTACCTATAAAATTGAGAATGCTATAACGAACGAAACTCCTACAACGAACATTGTTTAATTTTTTTTCTTCTAATTTATTGTTTTTTTATTACAAATATTAATGATATTCTTTATTTCAGGGGTTTAGATGCATATTTATGCACTTTTTTACAATTTTTACAATTTTATATTATATTTTTCAGTGTTAAGTGGTTGTATTTGGGGGCCTGGAACGGATTAATCCTATAACGAACGAATGCTATAACGAACAAGGTTCTAGAACCAATTAGATTCGTTATAGTATACCCCACTGTATATGAGTTTTATGCGATACGAGCTGACGCCAAGGAACGTAACTACTCGTATCAATGAGATTTTACTGTTTCTGTGTATACAGCAGCTCCCTGACTTACGATGGGGTTAGGGACCCAAATCCACGTCGTAAGTCAGAAATGCAAAAAAATGATACAAAGAAAATCTAAAATGAAATACAGTACAGTAAAAGTAATCAATAATGAAGAATGGATACATTGTGACAGTGCACTTACCCTTAATGTAGTTAGCTGATTGCACACAGGGCCCCCATAATTTTCTATTTTCAGGTATACATGGAGACTATATTAATTGAATGAAGCATAGGAGGAGACAGGGCTAGGTGGGTCATCAATGTCGCTTTCTTCAGACAGGTTTATGTACAGGGGAAACTTGCTGGTTGAAGGTATTGGATCATCTTTAGGGAGTGAAGAGGCAGCAGTGGTGGGGTGTGAGGAGACAGTACTGGGGGACTTCTTAAGATAGATGTCCAATTTAGACTGCACAGTTTGATTTTTCTTTTCATTATAAATCTCCCTGTAGCGAGCAAGTGCATCTTGGACCATTCTGTCAACTTTGGCAAAACACTCATAATTTTGATCCATCCTGTCAAACAGTTGCATCCCCTTATGAATTGTAGCAAATACCTCTGCCTCGTACCGGACGGAAACGTTTCGGTCTAGATATTACTTGCGTCATTTGAAAAGTTTTTGGTACTGACTGCGGTGGTCGTACAGTATGTGCGGGAGGGTGTGTGTCGAGTTGGTCGTAAGTCGAGGAGTATCTTATGTGTATACAGTGGTCCCTCGGTTAACGAACGGTTCAATAACGAATTTTCGGTTAACGAATTAGCTCCCATAAGGATCTTCAATTCGGTTAACGAACAAAACTTCGATTAATGAAATCCTAACGACAAACATGTTTTGTTGTGAGCATCAGCTGATCGGCTAGTCCACCAATACAGTAATCTGTTCTATGTTTACATTCATTTCCAGTGAAGTAAATATCTAGAATGTCGTGTTTTGAATATTTTTGCATTTTTTATATTAAAATTATTGGTCATTGTAAAATTTAGCCATCCAAGCTCTGTCTACATAAAGTTTTTCAACTATTATTTTTGGCTCGATATATGTAACTTTATTCATTTATTGAAACTCATTTACATGCACACGCTATCCTGAGGGCAGTGCAATTGTTGAGGCAACTTAGATATGGTTGATTATAGTTGGAACATTTAAGATCCATTGTGAGGGATGTTGTAAGCTTCAACTGTCTTTATGGTTGGTTAAACTTGTCAAGTAAGTGAGTGTCAAGTCTGTCATTTAGGGGAATTTTAGGAGTGTTTCTGACTTTATGAGTTTTAGGATTCGGTTAACGAAATTTTCGGTTAACGAACGACTCTGCGGAACTCAGTTCTTTCCAGAAGGTCGTTCGTTAACTGAAAATATTGTTTACCGAAACCATTGTTTCAATGGGATATTGGTTAATTGGTTCCAGCTCACAAAAAAGTATATACAAAGTAAAGCCATATATATATATATATATATATATATATATATATATATATATATATATATATATATATATATATGTATATATATATATATATATATATATATATATATATATATATATATATATATATATATATATATATATATATATATATATATATATATGTGTGTGTGTGTGTGTGTGTGTGTACCCTCATTTTATGCGGTCAATTGAACCCACGGAGGCCACAATTGAACCCTCGGAGGCCCGCTTAAAGCGAGAAATGCGTAAAGTGAACAACATAACATAAGGGATTAATTGAAATAGAGACCGGGCTGACCCCCAAACTCCACTTTTTCCGACACAATACCTATGTTCTAGTAAAAATAACATCTTAATTTTATGATGGTACATGCACACAATTAATATTTAAGAGAAATAGAGAAATACAGTTGCCAAGTTAATGTCAATCAAATAATGGACTCAACTCCCTCCCCCTCCTCTCACACTCCTTCACTGTCTGAAAAATGTTTGGGGGAAAACACTAGATTTTAAGGTATAGTAATAAATAATACCTCAAACTAAAGTTAGGATAATATAATTGACATTGCTGGATTCCTTGTAAGACCAGGAGTATTTTGAATATAGATGTCATATATTTTGCACAAAAGATAACATATTTTCTCAGAGTAAACAAAATACTTACATTAGATCTAAAGTTTGTATGTCTAATGCAAAATCTATGATGTTTATATTCAAAATGATCATCATATTGTAAGAATTCCAGCAATATAAATTATATTCTGGCCGGGTAATTTGTATGAATTTTATGAGCTAAATAAAAAAATTATACTTCACCCGCGTATATGAGTAGATGCACCGCGTAAGTCCCGGTTCTGGCAGGGCACCGCATAAATGTAGAAAATGTGTATATATATATATATATATATATATATATATATATATATATATATATATATATATATATATATATATATATTTTATGAAAATCCACAATGAAAACGTGGATAAGATAAATCTTGATAAAATCACACGGGAAAATGGAAACAACGGAGTACCTTAGCTTTCGTCTTTATTCAAGACATCTTCAGAGGCAACTGGATTACATGGACAGAGAGAGGCTTAAATATACAGGGTGACCTAAAAACATGAGGTCAGGTCAAAATGATGACATCCACTAATCCCCACACCAACACACACGTAGAGGAGCTTAAGAGAAGGGTGGTGACGTGACTAGTCAAGTCAGGTCAGAAAAAAAAAAAAAAAAAGGGGGACCCACAAAATAACTATCATACATCAAGATCAAAGGTTTTTAAAGCATTTTTAACCTTGGGCCACTGACAAATAAATTTATGTAACATATTATCAGTTTTTAACTGACCATCACTAAGGTTTATTGATTTTAATTCCTTAATCAAACTAGCTTCAACAAGAAGTCTTTCTGTGACACAAGATGATTTGAAAACTTCTAAGCTTTTTTCCCAAGCAATGGGGTGATTATTATTCCTAACATGAACGAACAAGGCACTGCTTTCAGATGCAGTTCTAATATTATACTTATGTTGTTTGATTCTGAGCTGCAGTGTTTTTCCTGTCTGACCTACATAATTACAATTACATTTGCTACATGGAATACAATAAACACTACCATTTACATTCAAACTTGGGCTATTCCTTATTAACATATTAGTAATGGTTGAGTCATACTTGAAAACAACATTAATATTTAGAAGCTTGAGGGACCGAACTAACGGGACAAATTCATTACGATAGGGCAGAGTCAAAATATTCTTAAGTGTAGGAACTTGTCTGGTTTGAGAGGAATGAAAGGATTTTTTAGCCCTATTAAAACAACGATCAACAAACACAGAAGGGTACCTTAGTGATGGTCAGTTAAAAACTGATAATATGTTACATAAATTTATTTGTCAGTGGCCCAAGGTTAAAAATGCTTTAAAAACCTTTGATCTAGATGTATGATAGTTATTTTGTGGGTCCCTTTTTTTTTTTTTTTTTTTTTTTTTTTTTTCTGACCTGACTTGACTAGTCACGTCACCACCCTTCTCTTAAGCTCCTCTACGTGTGTGTTGGTGTGGGGATTAGTGGATGTCATCATTTTGACCTGACCTCATGTTTTTAGGTCACCCTGTATATTTAAGCCTCTCTCTGTCCATGTAATCCAGTTGCCTCTGAAGATGTCTTGAATAAAGACGAAAGCTAAGGTACTCCGTTGTTTCCATTTTCCCGTGTGATTTTATCAAGATATATATATAAATATATATATATATATATATATATATATATATATATATATATATATATATATATATATATATATATATATATATATATAACTAGAACTCTTAAATCACTACTGTATTGTGATACAGGTGATTAATTTTCTCTTGTGCAAAATATATGACATTTATATTCAAATTATTTGCTGTCTTGCAAGGATTCCAGCAATGCAAATTATATTCTCCTAACTTTAGTCTGAGATATTATATAAGATGAAAACGTAAAGATTACTGAAAGCCACCAAACCTTTGTTGGGAAGGTGAGGGGTAGGGAGGAAGGGAGGGGTGACAGTGGCATGTTTGACAGTTGGCACGAGGTGTGAAGTATTTAATTGTTTATTTATGTCCTTTAGATTGAGTTTTTGTTTTTTGCTTATAAAATTTAATAGAAGTGACCAGGGAGAATATAATTTACATTGCTGGAAGCCTTATAAGATAGTGATTAATTTGAATGTAAACATGCCATAGTTTGCACTCGACAAAAATTTTAGTAATCATTTTGTACATTATTCTGATTACATGTACAATTCAGCTTTGCCCTTAGGACAGTGTGTGCATGTAAATGAGTTTCAATAAATGAATAAAGTTACATATATCGAGCCAAAAATAATAGTTGAAAAACTTTATGTAGACAGAGCTTGGATGGCTAAATTTTAGAATGACCAATAATTTTAGTACTGTATAAAAAAATGCACAAATATTAATGAGCACAATTTTCTTGATGTTTATTCCATTGAAACGAATGTAAACATAGAAGAAATTACTGAATTGGCCGAGTACCTCCTCAGCTTATCATCTGATGTTCAAAACAAAATGTGATTTTCGTAAGGATTTCGTTAATCAAATTTTTTTCGTTAATCGAATTGAAGATTCTTATGGAAGGTAATTTGTTAACCAAAATTTCGTTAACCGAGGCATTCGTTAACCGAGGGACCACTGTGCTGTATATATACAGGTTGTACCTCTCTAGTCCGGCAACCTCGGGACCTGACCGGTGCCGGACCATGGAAATTCACCCTTTTCCTGGATAGATAGTGACTTGGCTTGGAAGCACTAGCACCACTGTCTCTGCTTCATGGTCTCTTTGAAGACATATTGAAGGGTTAAATGTCGTACAGTAGCTTCTCAAATTTCGTGAGTTTTTAATTCAACGTTTTCTATTTGAACACACAAAAAAAACAACACAATTAAAAATTTTGACGGCGGAAACTCGAATTTCGACGGGTTTGAACGGCCCACCAACGTTCAGACGATGTGCACAATCTGTAAACAGCATCATTTCTCTTATGTACAAAAGATTCATTATTGTTTATTACTGAAAGTCTTTTTGATTGAATTTATGTTTGTGTGTGCAAAATGAGCAATACAATTCATTAATAATTGGTAGAATATTAAAACACGAGGAAATGAGACAGCATTGTTTTCATTGATTACAAAACCAGTGACTGACTGGTTCTACATATAAAACTGAAGAAAATAAGACCCTGGTTGTAGCTGTAGTAAAATTAATATGGTTGTTTTAAGTAATGTTATTTAATGTTAATAAATGGAACAATAGAAGTAGCTAACAATAATGGTAAAGAAAAAAGAGACATGGCATATGTAAGTGCTCATGCGCACACGTGAAAACATATTGTCATTACTTTACATAAGAATATGAAAGCAGCACTTATTTACTGTTAATATATATTTTAATTAATGTTTCTGAATTTGTTTTTATTGAATTGATGTTTGTGTGTGCAAAATTAACAATACAATTTATTAATAATATGTGGAATATTAAAACACGAGGAGACGAGACGGCTGCCGGCATTGTTTTTGTTAAAGCTTACAAAGCCAGTGACTGATTGGTTCTACAAATAAAACTGAAGAAAGTAAGACCCTGATTGTAGCTGTAGTAAAATTAATGTAAAAAAATTAATATGGTTGTTTGAAGTACCTGTAATGTAATTTAATGTTAATAAATGGAACAATATAAGTAGCTAACCATTCATGGTAAAAAAAACAGTGAGGCTGCGCGTATGTAAGTGCGCACATGTGAAGACATATCGTCATTACTCTACATAAGAATATGAAAGCAACACTTATTTACTGCTCATGTAAATTGAAGGGTTAAATTTTGTACTCTGTATAGACAAGCAGAGAGAGAGAGAGAGAGAGAGCAGCCGAACTGCTGGATGTAAACAAACCTTAATTTCCCGCGGCTTTGTTGTTGTTTTTTTTTACGGGGATGAGCCCACCCGGGCATAGGTCACTGACCCACATTGGGGCCTGAGGGGCAAAAATTTAATACTCCTGTAATAATAATAATAATAATAATAGTAATAATAATAATAATTCAGATAAGTAAAAAAAAAAAAAAAAAAAAAAAAAAAAAAAAAAAAACTGCCTATCTACCTATTTGACAAACTGAAATTGTTCCGGATCACTGGAGTTTCCAGACTAGAGAGGTACAACCTGTAATGGCAGCAAAAATGAATTTACGGAGTTTATGAATATTCTCTTGATTCTTCCCATTCTTACATTTTACCAAGAAATGGTTTAAAATTTTTTTTCAATGAAATCCAGGATGTAATCTTAATGTTGTAGAGCCTCTTCATAAGTCTGATTTTAAGAATTTAAAACTTACCGGTAATGTGTGTTGTAATTTTATTTATTTTTATTTTTGTTTCAACAGGGAATCTGATGATAGTCTCGCAAGTCAGCTGTCTGAGGTATATGCTGAATTACAGGCCATTGAAGCAGACAAGGCTCCAGCAAAAGCCAGTGTTATCTTGAATGGTTTGGGATTTAATCCAGAAATGCAGATAAGAAAAACAAGTGAATTTTCTGGAGGATGGAGGATGAGAATAGCTTTAGCCAGAGCACTTTTCTCTCAGTAAGTAACATATCACATTTTAACAGAGATATAAGCATTTTTATTGCTTTCCTGCTAGGGCATTAAGAGATTTACCTTTTTATCAAAATATAAAGGTCTAGAAAGAATTTGTTTATCATGAGTTGAGCCATTATAGTTTTCCTCTATCCCTAATACCATTAAATGCAAATTTAAGTTTTAAAGTTTACGTGGTGCATATAGATCAGTGCCAACTTATATAATTTTCTCACACTGCTCCTAGTGGCAGTATGTTATGAACATGTGTCCTTGGTAATGTACTACAAATTGTCAGACTTTAGCGGGATGAACTCTAATGTGAAACTTGAGTAGCAGACCCAGCTAAAATGTGAGGGTTTCTTTTTCTACAACTTGAGTAGCAGACCCAGCTAAAATGTGAGGGTTTCTTTTTCTACAACTTGAGTAGCAGACCCAGCTAAAAGGTGAGGGTTTCTTTTTGTACATTCATAGAATGCTATTCACCATAGGAATTTCTCTCATGTATAGTCGCGAATAAAAGTTCTGTCACTTCTTTTGCTGCTCCACAAACCCCGAGATTCACATTCATTAATCTGAAGCAGGTGTTGACAGAATAATGCATCAGCATCTACTGCTTCTGATCACGAGTCAGAATTTTGGGGTTTGTAGAGCAGCAGAAAAGGTGATAGAACTTTTGTATGTGATTGCATATCATTTTTATTGCTTCCAACTCTTTCATTCATGGTCCATCTATACTTCACCTTTAACTTTCTCCTACACACTTCCAATTTCATTCACAAACATATTTCATTTTATGAATCGTTCTCCAAAGGAGTGTCATTTGCATTCAACAGCTGACTTTAATGTGTGTTGTTCTATGATTGATAGTTCAAGGAGTGTGAGCGCTGTCTGTGGCCATTGTGTTTACATTGGGCAGCAGTAACTGTCATCTGTATAGTAGAATCTGGCTGCAGCACTTATCTAATCTCAGCTGAGACTTGTGTCCAAGTTCACAAAGAAAGAGTTGAAAATATTATACAAGGCTTTATTACCAGAAATTTACATGTCAGTGGAGTGATAGGCAATATGAGCTGAATATGGTAGCTGTTCATATTTAACCATCTTTTGACATTCGTGGTTGGAATGTAATAGAGCTGTGGAAGGAGTAAAGGGAATGAGGAGCCTGCTACATATTAGTGGTAGAACTAGGTTAGAATATGGACTTGTTTGAATCTACATCTTGTAGAAGCAGCGATGTTTTGTTTAATTCCTTGACTGAGATGGAACTTCCCCAGCCGAATCAAATCGTCTGGTGATAGCCAGAATAAAATAGATACGAAGACATATGGGTGAAAGGATTAATTAACAGACAAAACAATCAGGAAGTGGGCAACAAATATTTATTGTAATACAAACTTGATGTGAACAAAAATGGTTAATTGCTAGCTGTCCAGTATAGAATCAGCAAACTACAGAGTACAGTAGTTCAGTTGTACCAAACAGTGAGGTAAAAAAAAGAAAAAAAAATCAAATGAGCAATTTATAATGCAAAGCGATATAGCTGTTGTTTAAAAGTCTTAAAGATAATCAGGTTTCTATTTTGTGTACTAGAGGGGAACCTTTGACTCCACTTGCCCTATCTCCACCACCCAACTCCTACCTGGGGTTACTGGTACAGGTTGAACCTCGATTTAGCGGCATCGACGGGACCTGGACCATACCGTTAAATCCCATTTGCACCCAGCTACCAAGATTATCATATTTGTTATAATATTTTAGGTTTGAAATGATATTTGTTTCAGAGATGGTGATGATATTTATATGGAGTAAGTTTTTTGGTAAAAAAGAACTAATAAATTTTAACAAATAATTGTTTTCTCTACGTATAATTTAAGTTCGATTGTAAACAAATACGTACACACATACTTCCCATGGGACATATATCACTCGGGATATTATAGTCCACCCTTGTAAAACCGTTTTCTCTAACACAGCAAAATAGTAACAATTACAATACAGTACTCTAATGTGGCTTAGACATATGCAAACACACACACACACACATGTGTGCATACACACAAACACACACACACACACATGCAAATACACACACACGTGCACACACACATGCAAACACACACACATGTGCACACATACATGCAAACACACACACATGCAAACACACACGCAAACACACACTCACACGCTAACACACACACACACACACACACACACATGCAAACACACACACACATGCAAACACACACACATGTGCACACATACATGCAAACACACACACATGCAAACACACACGCAAACACACACTCACACGCTAACACACACACACACACACACACATGCAAACACACACACACACACACACACACACACACATGCAAACACACACACACGCCAACACTCACACACACACACACACCAACACTCACACACACACACACACAAGCACACACACACACTCACACGCACACACACACACACACACACACGCACACACATGTATGCAAACACACACACACACACACACACACACCAAACACACACACGCAAACACACACATGCGCACACACACATGCAAACACACACACGCAAACACACACACGCAAACACACACACACATGCAAATACACACACACAAACACACACACACAAACACACACACATGCAAACACACACAAACATGCAAACACACACACACACACACACACACACGCAAACACACACATGCGCACACACACATGCAAACACACACACGCAAACACACACACACACACACAAACACACACACACATGCAAACACACACACACACACACAAACATGCAAACACTCACACACACACACACACACACACACACACACACACACACACACACATACACACACGCAAACACACACACGCAAACACACACACTCAAACACACACACATACACACACACGCAAACACACACACACACACACAAAAAAAAAAGAGGGGGGTGGGATTAAGACAACAAGAATGATGAGTGAGGGTCTTATTGTGTGACACATCTGTGTGTGTTTGACTGCGTGGTAGAGAGCGCTTGGCAACACTTACTTCCACGCCATCTCTCTAATTACCCACGCCTTTCTGCTTTCTTACTCCATATTTTAAAATTTAATGTTACTTTAGCTTTGTCTTTATTCAAAACATCTTCAGGTCATGAGACCCACTAATCCCCCATTCAAGCAGATATTTTGATTTAATGAACGGGTGGCTTGAATTAGTTTGTTAAATTGAGAAAATACTGTACAGCATGCCCTGACAATTCGCAGATTTTTATTTATCGGACCTCGATTATTCGCGGATGACATCGTGGATGTACCCAAGAATGTTTAAGGATAGTTTCAAAGTTGCTGGCATTTTTGCGGCTGACAGTAAGTTCTTTTGCCTGTATTGTATATGTGTTATCTTGTTTCTGATTATTTGTGAGAAGATTTTCCCAGTATTATTTATTTTTATGTGTTTTGTGTCTGTGTGCGCACGCACACACACACACACACACACACACACACACACACACACACACACACACACACGACCAAAGTAGGGTCGAGACCTATTCAGGCACTGCTCCTGCTGAGCAGCGGCCCCCCTTGGCCAATGTTCAGCCCATTCCCCAAAGTCCCTCTCCCCGACCCATCCTCACCACCGGGATATCAACATAATCAAAGGTGACAATTTCGTTTCGGAAAGAAGTGGAACCAGTGTTGAACATTGATGAACAGTGTTTAAGCCAGTGAATTCAGCACTAGACAGTACCAGTGAGAGCCTTGACCCACCAGTGAGATAAACACCACTGAGAACTGACCGACGTCTTCTCACTAGATGCTAATCAGTCCACCATGGGAACAACAGAGAGCGGGGCTACGAGATAACACAACACCACCCAGCAGGGTGAGGTACTATGACACCACCCCATACCACCCGGTGCCCCCATGACCACGTGAGGTCCTTCATATCAACACCCGAGGACGAGTTACTACGCCACGTGAACACCACACCACCCAGTGTCTCAATGACCACGTGAGGTCCTTCATTTCAACACCCGAGGACGAGTTACTACACCATGTGAACACAACACCACCTGGTGTCTCCATGACCAGCCCAGGCCCAGGCCATCAACTGTAAACTATAATAATTTGTATGTTCAATCATTGTTCCTTCTCCTTTCAGTAATGAAAGCTTTTGCTAAATGACCTACCTACCCCATGTCTTTGTATGTAATAAGTCACTTTTGTCCGATGTATATTTTCAGCCTTCGGGCTGCCGTCTTTTAAAAAATTTTTTAATTATTATTATTTATTAATATTATTACACATATACAGTACAATACAAGAAAAATAAAAAATTGTCCCAAGGGCAAAGACATAAAGGGAATATACATCTCTTTGAACATAAGTAAAATTGTACCCCCCCTGGTCAGCTAGCAAATGTTATTCACGGATTTGGCTATTCGCTGCCATTTTGAGAACCTAATCCCCGCAAATTTTAAGGGCATGCTGTACAGTGGCTAAAATAGTATCTGTGCATACTCTGTGTGAGACAGTAGGAGACCACAGATGATAGGTACAGTACAGTATTGGGATATGTGTGTTGTCTCCTTGTACTATGTGATAGTAATCATTTAACGATTTATTTTATTCCTATATGCCAACTCACCCACTGTGTTGGTTATTGAATGGCGGTGGGTGAAGACACACATACCAACCCTCCCAAGACATCACGAGTTGTACGTACAATTTTGGAAGTCATCGGATCCATCTTTTTTAGCTGCTGTACAATAGCTAAAACAACTATCTGTGCAGGTAGAGGTCGATATGCTCCTAAATTTTACGTGTGATTAGTGACAGCCCTCGTATACCAAAATTGATCGTCCATTGTCTCATATTGTTTCTCACAAAGTATGCACAGATAGTTGTTTTAGCTACTGTACATGCAGTTGATCATCTGTGTGAAGGTGGCATGCGTCACACTCTTAGAATCTCAATCTCGGTCAGAGTCCTGCCTTCATATGTATAGTATCAGTGTGCTGCCTACACTCATTTATGTGAACTTTTTTGTAGAGAACATAGTCTTTAAAGGGGATACAGTGGGGTATGCTATAACAAATCTAATTGGTTCTAGAACCTTGTTTGTTATAGCATTCGTTTGTTATAGGATTAATCCGTTCCAGGCCCCCAAATACAACCACTGAACACTGAAAAATATAATTTAAAAGTGTAAAAATTTTTAAAAAGTGCATAAATATGCATCTAAACCCCTGAAATAAAGAATATCATTAATACTTGTAATAAAAAACAATAAATAAGTAAAATAAAAAAAAAAATTGTTGGGGTTTCGTTCGTTATAGCATTCTCAATTTTATAGGTAAAACCGTTTGTTATAGGAATATTCGTAGTAGAATCCGTTCGTTATAGCATACCCCACTGTACTAGAGGGTTTTAAGAAATGCTTTAAAATTGAAAAGAACAACACTTGCTAAATGAGTACTATACAGTGGTCTAATCAGATTTGCTCTAGGCTTAACAAGAACTAAGACACTGCGTATGTAAGCAGGCTGGGGGTGGGGTGTTGATTGGGTGCTGCTGCATTCGTCAGGTTTATTAATCGATTTGTCTTATATTATTGTATAATCAGCCTCTGATGGTGTAAGTTTCATCATGATTAATATAACATCTTCAGTATTAAAGAATAAATACTATGTAATTTGTAATTTGACTTGGAAATAATAGGATAAACTGTATCAGAGGCTATTCACTCAGGGTGCGTTCATGTGAGAGCTTTCAGCAAATCAGTTTACAACATGGTCACTATAACACGCTGTATAGAATTTGGTAAAAAGATACCTTCCTAAGAATGTTATTTATTACCTTTGAGTGATACATGAAGGCTCAATTTGGCTACTTGTACACTTAGACAACTGATTAATGAATAAACCAGGGTACAGCTCCTCCCCGACTTACGACCTACTTGACTTACGACCACCCGGACATACGACCGCCTCAGTCGTACCAAAATTTTGTCAAATTATGTATTTTTCGAGTCCCAACGTCAGTGATTGCGCTGTGTACTGACAAAATTTTCGTTTGTAATTCACTTTAAAATGGCTGGCAAGCTTAAAAGGGAGAGTTTTGTGGTTCTGAGAAGAAAAAGAGACACCCATTTTAGATTTTCTATGTATTATTTAAGCATTTTCAACTTACGACCTGGATTTGGGTCCCTAACCCCGTCGTAAGTCGGGTAGGAGCTGTATATGCAAATGTCTAATACTGTACACTACAATATTACTTATTAAGTGATGATAAATACACTGCAATATTTAATAAGTAATTATAAATACACTACAGTATAGTCTGCATTTACGCGGGTTTTGTTTACGCGGTGCCTTGCCAGAACGTAAATGCTTCAATTATGCGGTAAATTTGGTCATTTACACGGAGCGCGGCTGGAGGTCCAGACGCTCCACACCATTTTTCATATGATGTATCGAACTGTGATTGAGCCACGCATCCTTACCACCCACGCATTCCCTCCGCCGCTAGCTGTGATTGGTCTAATGTTATATGACGTGGCCTGGCACGGGAGGGAGCGTCTGACCCAGCCACGTCAGTCTCATGGTTCTCCCTAAAACCAAAGACAAAAACAAATATATCGCCTTGTAATATTCAATGACAATAGGTACTAGATCTCTTCGCAGTATAAATGTCAAGGCAAAGTAGAAAGAAGGAATGGAGAAGGGGGATTTTGGGGCTAGAATTGATGTAAATATGATCCTTGATTAATGACTGGAATATCATAACAATCTACCAAAATTGAAAGCACCTACATTTTGAACTGGCCTCCTCCCTTAAATTTGAACAGCAAGATACCAACACAGCAAGATTCACGATGCTACAGAGAGATTTATGTTGAAAACAATAAAGCTTCAGTTCAACCATCCCAATAAAGTCTGTCAATCCTGCAAATGCCTGTCTCTACATGCATGCCAGTCCTAGGTTTTAATGTAAGGCTTAAACTTTAATTTTTAGTTTCTTTTACTGTATTTTGTCATTCAATTTCTCTTAAATTAAGTGATTCAAGATAAGTAAAAAGACTTAGGCTATGATATAGTGCACATGGGTATGTGTTCCGACTTACGTACATTTCCGACTTAAAGAACGTCCTCAGGACCGGAGCTCGTTCATAACCCGAGGACACCCTGTACTGTACAGAGTACAGTTTTCTCTTTATTCATAAGGCAAATTCTGTGGTTGCTTACATATACCACTTTACAGTAAATAACAATCATTTCAGTGGAAACAGTTGTAGACAACCAGACATGTCTGTTTTTCAACCCACAGAGTTCAGTTTCATATTTAGTTTTTTGATGCAATAGTGTTTTAATAACCTTGTTATGTACTTAAAGACCTAGGTTGTTTGAGTGCAATACTGTAGTAACATTATAGCAACAACTGAATTCCTTTAAACAGTCCAGATAAGCAGTGTTATATCCACCCCCTCCCTCTCCCACACATTGATTCGTTTGTTTTGGACTTCACATTTTTCGGACTGGGCTCTTCCCCAATTTGTTCAATTTATTGAGTTTATACTGCATCTAAATCTTCCATGTATCCCAACTTTGTCCCCTTTAGTCCTGTTTGGTAAAAATTCCAATTTAGTCCAATAATCTGAACGCAACTGAAGTCATTCATTCGCTTGTCTACCTCTAGTAACGCTAGTTACCTCGCATATCATAGAATACAAATGCACATATTTTATGTACACAATATAGCTCCTTCCACACTCAAACCATCATCTTAGTGATGCCACAGTTCAACCAGGCAATCGACTAGTTAACTCTAAGGTGCATGTGTGCTTGCGTGAAATGGGTGTGTAATAATAATAATGATATAATAATAATTAACGGTTTATTGAAAAAGATCTGCAGCCCAAAGGCTGAAAATATACATTGGACACAAATGACTTATTACATACATTGGTGGTTTAACGAAAGCCTTCATTAGTGAAAGGTAAAGGAACATACAGATAAATGTTTACAGTGGAGGTCACGTAAATCTTGTGCGCTGAGGTGTTGAACAGCAAACACGTAGTGTAGTAACTCCATCACTGATGGTATTTTGAGGGGCCTGAAGTGTGTGTGCGCACGTGTGCGTGCGCCCTACCTAACTTCACCCACCCCAACACACACATACACATGGGGGTGAGTGAGAAGAGAGAGAAAAATCAGGGTAGGGACACGGGTGAGTTGGCGATGCAAGACAGTGCGCTGCCTCCACACATACAGTATGTTCACCTCCCACACATGCACATTAATGCTCTTCACTCATGTTTCATAGTTTTATATAATCCTGTATTTTCTTTATTTCTAATCATCATTAGAGTACTTTATTGTAAATTTTACTCCTTTAATCTGTAATAAAGAAAACTGTTACAAGGGTAGATTAATATCCTGAGTAATAAGTTGTGTGTTTATTTACATACTCAAACTTGAATTATTTATAGATAAGCAACTATTTTTATCATTTTTAATTTGTATTACAAAAACTCATTCAATATAAACATCAACACCATCTCTGAAATGTTTATTATTTCTAACCCAAAATATTTTGACAAAATGATAATCTTGGTAGCCATGGTGCTATACCCTATTTTTTTACATGAGGTTTGATACCTGCTACTTCACGATTTGTGAAGATTTCCAAGAATGTAACCCTCGTGAATATGGGAGGATAAGTGTACCTCGGTTCTAGTTTACTTGCTCGGGAAATATTCCCAAGATTCGGTTGATAGCAACAAATTAAATAATACCTTTTCTAGTAGTTTTCTGATTTTCAACTCACAATACAGTAGAAGTCCAAAAATCCGGACTGCTTGGGGATTGGGTCGGTCAGGATTTTCAGATTTTCCGGATTCTCAGGCAGTACTTTTAAAATTCAAATTTAAGGAGGAATAAAGAAGAGATGAACAGGTACATTTTGATAGTTTATTCATTCGCAAATATAGCATGCTTCATTTATCAAAACGAGCAGTTTTAAGGAAAAAGCTGTGAATTCTAGAATTTTATTCTTTGCCTTTTTTATATCACGAATTGTAGACTTTCCAATGTCGTATGTTTCCTTTAGAAAAGTATTGCTCATACCACGTTCTAGTTTCTTAATTATTTCAAGTTTGTCACTCAATTTCAACGTGTTCTTCTTTATCTTCACACAACGAAATTTATCTACAGTAAAAGTCCAAAAATCCGGATGCCAAAAATCCAGACCACCCGAGAATCCGGACTTTTGGAAAACTAATTATTTTTTTTTTTTTTTAGCGGGCTTTTGTGTGTATGTGCGCATGCGTGAGCGCCACAGCTGCACAGCGACAACAAGCGACCACGTGGTCTCCACTTTAAAACGAGCAATCAAACTGTGACAACATACCGTATATACTCATCTATAAACCCCCCCTCGTTTATCTGTCGACCCTGATTTTTTGACCAAGAAATCGTTAATTTATGATATTCCTCGTTTATAGTTCGACCCACGTTTTTGAGGGTAAGGGAACAACAAAACCTTCAGTAAAAACGCTCTACGTCCTATAAACTGGAACACGAGTGCCCAAGGCAAATTGTTTACCATTTATTATTACGACACTTTACACTGAAACGCGGGTAGTTTCAACAAAAATATTGTATTTTTCCATTCAAGTATTTATTCAAGTCAATTAGGAGGGAATATTATTGTAATACAACAGTTTTTTAACTAAACCATTCGAAAAGTGATTACGGTAACATCTTTTGAACGAAAGAAAGCGCAAGTCATTGTTTTCGTCACGATTTTATCCCACTTTCCACGTTAATACGGACGTCATTTCAACAAAAATATTACGTTTCCGTGAATGTATTATATCAAGCACAGTATGAATAGAATATCATTGTAATATAACAGAATTTTAACCGAAAACTATTAAAAAAACGAGTAACATCTGAAGAACATCAGAAGGTTAGGTAAAGTCTTTTGTTTCCGTCATGTATTTTATCCTATTTTACATTGAAATACATGTTTCAGCAAAACTACTATTTATTTCCGAGAATATATTCATTCAGGCGCAGTTTAGGTAAAATATACGTGTGATGTAATAGTTTTTTAACTGAAAACGATTCGAAAAACACGTACCCTCCAGCCCCGTTCAAGGAGAGGACTGGGAGGAGCTGTTTGGTGCTGCAGACGATGACAAGGAAAATGATTTTGATGGATTTTAATGAAAATATTCAGAAATATGGTATCGTAATATTTATTCAAGTCAATTAGGATATTATTGTAATACAATACAACAGTTTTTTAACTAAACCATTCGAAAAGTGATTACGGTAACATCTTTCGAACGAAAGAAAGCGCAAGTCATTGTTTTCGTCACGATTTGATCCCACTTTCCACTGTAATACGTACGTCATTTTAGCAAAAATATTACATTTCCGTGAATGTATTATATCAAGCACAGTATGATTAGAACAATATTTTGAGTCTTACTCTTTCCATTTACAGATTACTGTACAAGCCCATAATAATGGCTCCTAAAGTAGATAAACTTCATTGTGTGAAGAGAAAGAACATGTTGAAATTGAGTGACAAACTTGAAATAATTAAGAAACTAGTACGTGGTGTGAGCAATACTGTTCTAATGGAAAATACAACATTGGAAAGTCTACAATTTATGATATCAAAAAGGCAAAGAATAAAATTCTAGAATTCACAGCTTTTTCATTAAAACTGCTCGTTTTGATAAATGAAGCATGCTATATTTGCTAATGAATAAACTATCAAAATGTACCTGTTCATCTCTTCTTTATTCCTCCTTAAATTTGAATTTTAAAAGTACTGCCTGAGAATCCGGAAAATCCGAAAATCCGGACCGACCCAATCCCCAAGCAGTCCGGATTTTTGAACTTTTACTGTACTTAAGGAGCCATTTTTATGGGCTTGTACAGTACTGTACAGTTGTACCCTGCTTAACGCGGTTTCACTTAACGCAATTTCTCATATACGCGGTGCCTCGCCAGAACCGAACTTTCACTTAACTCGGTTCATCTACTCATATACGCGGGAAGCGGCCCGGGCATGATGCGCACAAGGTCGCCCAGTCATCAAAACATTACCGAGTTCTTCACCCGCCACCCACCACAGCCGGCCCAAGTCAGTGATAGTGATAATTATAGTGAGGATATGGACTTATATGGACTTTGAGGGGTTTGACAAAGAGGCCCTGCAAGCCTCTGTGGGGGATAGTGATACAATTGATACAAGTGATACAGGTGAGGGCCAATAATCTGCCCTCTGCCTTGGAACCAACCGCCCATCCCCGTGTGCCCAGCCATCTTTTCTACTACTGTAAGTGTTAAAAAACCTAATATTATTGATATTTCTCTTAATTATTAATTGTGTGCATACCATCATAAAGTTAAGATAATATTTTTACTACAACATAGTTGTGTGTCGTCAAAAAGTGGAGTTTGGGGGTCGGGCCAGTCTCTATTGGAATTAATCCCATATGTTCTGTTGTTCACTTAACGTGGTTTTCACTTAACGCGGTACCCTGTGGGTTCAATTGACCGCGTTAAGCGGGGTACAACTGTACTTTGTAAATGGAAAGAGTATGATTGAAAATTACATAAGTTGTCACAGTTTGATTGCTCGTTTTAAAGTGGTGGTCGCTTGTTGTTGCTGTGCAGCTGTGGCGCTCATGCATGCGCACATACACACAAAAGCCAGCTAAAAAAAAAAAAAAAAAATCGAAAAGTCCGGATTCTCGGGTGGTCCGGATTTCTGGCATCCGGATTTTTGGACTTTTACTGTATTCAGTTATGGGTAAAAGGCGCCAAAAGTGTCATAAAAGAAAATTGTCTTGTTTCTGTTTTAAATTATAAGTAACAAAAAAAAACTATATTTAATTGTCCCCTATTTTAAATTGACTGAAGTCATTTTGATTACGGTGCCTTTTTGACTCAATGATCCGAATGCCATGGCAAAGTGAGCACTGAGTATGAATTCATACATGTGATTCCACCACTAGGCACTCTCCTATAATGGGTAAATTAGGGAATTGGAATACTTTTAAATTTGTACAACTCCAAAAATTTATTGTTTAAAAATATGTTTGGGAGTTATTATATTCAAAACGTACAGTCCCCTTCACTAGTGTTTTTTTTTTCCTCAGGGATTAGCCCACCTGGGCACAGGTCACAGACCCACATCGGAGCCTGAGGGGCGAAAATGTAATAATAATTATAATAATAATTATAATAATTCATAGTAAATATAATTTATAATAAAATTTACACAATTAAAAATAACATAATAAACTTATAATGATAATAATAATAATAAAACAATAAAGAACCATAAAGAAATAAAAAATGAAAAAGATCAAAGGTGTGAAACAATATATGTATGTTGTGTTGTCAATAGTAAGAGAAACAATTGAGACCCTGCAATTGTGTGTAAATGAGGCAGAAAGTCAGATCAGCAACGTGGGACTTGGTCACTATTTTTTGATGCTGTATTGCTTGTCATATAGACATTCCACAAATCATTACATTGAGATATTTGTTTTAATATTGTTTTACCCTGTACTTTGATTCTACAGTATGCTTACTATTGCGTGTTTCCTTCTGTCAAATGTAAACAAACACAGCGCTGCGACATTGTACAAAACCTGGCACACTAGTGAAGGGGACTGTATCTTTTAAATATAATAACTCCCACTCATTATTTTAAACAACATTTTTTTAGAGTTGAACAGGCAGAGCATATGAAGAAGAAAAATATCCAAGTGTGATTTATATTGCATGTTTTTGGACCACTATAGTACTGTACTCTTATAACACATCAGTTGCAAATTGTATAGTACAAGTGGACTTTAGGGTAAAATGGGATTTCATGATCAGTTTTCTATTTTAATGTAGCTTCATTTACTGACAAGAATTATAAGATTATTAATCTTTTCTCTAAAATTTTGCTGATATTATCACTTACCTTGATGCTAACTTAAAAAAAAGTAAGAGGTGCCATGAATGGTAGGAAGAGAGCAGCATTTATTAGTTGCTCTTGAAGCTATACAGTATAGTATTCACAAATGGTAAATTTGCAAAATATATGGGAACTGTTGCACTAAAAGGTAATGTTTTAAATAAATGCAATGATTTTTATTCTTTGTTTTTGCAGACCAGACCTACTCTTGCTTGATGAACCAACCAACATGTTGGATATGAAGGCAATCATTTGGCTTGAAAATTACCTCTTGGGATGGTCAACGACTTTATTAGTAGTGTCTCATGATCGCCACTTTCTTGATATTGTTCCCACGGATGTCTTACATTTACACTCCCAAAACATAGACACATATCGGTAAGTTTTGAGTAATTTTTTTTGTGTGTATGTGAAAGAAATGAACAGTGTCTGTAAAATGTTGGTTTTTAAAGGTTTGAATTACTTGAAATAAAAGGGACCAATTACATTATTTGTAAGGAGTAATGAGATGAGGTTAGAATAATACAAAAAAGAAGTTAGAGATATTCTGAGAGTCTTGGTAGATATACAACATAGCTAAAGCTGCTGTAGCTACTTCACACCTGAGCAGTTACGTCTGGTTTATAAGGGATTCATTTGTCCTAAAATGGAGTACTGCTCTCATATCTGGGTTGGTTGTTCTTCTATCCAACTGTTAGATAGGGTGGAATCAAAGGCATTTCATCTTCTTAATCTTTTCACTGCAACATCACTAATTTATCAGAATATCATGTGTGTGAACATTTTCAAAAAAAAAAAAAAATTCAATTATACAAGTAGTACAGTAAAGCCTCGAACAACGAAGGTAATGTGTCCTCCAATATTGCAGTGTAAGGTGAATCATTGTATTATGATTCATTTATTACCATTAAAATATAGCAATAATAATGAGATGCGTTCCCCAGTGTGACCTTTTCATAACTTTTGTGTGGCTTTTTACCCTCACTTCTCCCAAAACAATAAAATTAATGAAAAATGAAAACTATATTCTTTAAATATGTTTATGAATGCACCTTATATAATATAAATCAATAATAATAAGATCACACAAGAGGAAATGCGACACCATTGTTGTCAGTATTTACACCCATGACCATAATGTCAGTTATCCATCTGAAACTGAAGAAATAAGACCCTGATTGTTGCTGTAGTAAAATTAATGTAAACATTATGTATGTTTTAATTAATGCAATTTATTGTACAGTAAAAGTAACCACTAATGTTAAAGAAAAAATAAAGAGTGGCAGTGGAACGGCCATGTATACTTGCGCCCTCAAGGAAACAGTGTCATTTATCTTAAGAATATGTACAAAAGGTTCATTATTGTTTACTACTGAATATGTATTTGATTAAATTAATGTTTATATATGTGAAATGAACAATGCAATTAATTAATAATACATAGAATATTAAAACACACAAGAGGAGAGGAGACGGCATTGTTTTCGTTCATGTTTAAAACACCCGTGACGAATGACGATGGTTCTACATAAGAAACTGATGGAAGTGATTAATATTATTTAATGTACTGTAAAAGTAACTACTGATGTTAAAAAAAAAAGGAGTGAGAGTGGAATGGCCCTCAAGGAAACTGCATCATTTATTTTATTAAGAATATGTACAAAAGATTCAATATTGTTTATTACTGAATATGTATTTGATTGAATTAATAAACGTTTATATATGCAAAATGAACAATACTGTACAATTCATTAATAATACATAGAATATTAAAACACACAAGAGGAGACGAGACAGCATTGTTTTCATTCATGTTTACAACACTCGTGAGTCAGTGACGCTGGTTCTACATAAGAAACTGAAGAAAATAAGACCCTGGTTGTAGCTGTAGTAAAATTAATGTAAAAAAATGAATATGTATGTTTTAAGTACGTAATGTTATTTAATGTTAATAAATGGAACAATATAAGTAGCTTACCATTAATAGTAAAGAATAAATGAAATAGATTGGGAACTCCATTGTATGTAAGTGTGTACATGTGAAAACATGGTAATTTCTCTACATAAGAATTTGAAAGCAGCACTTATTGCTGTTCACATATGTTTTAAATAATACTTACTAATGTAAAACAAAAGTTCTACTCAGAAATGGTGGTAAAGTAAAATATAAGGACAGCCAATGAATATTGTGAGAGTTTTTACTCAGATGACGAAGTCATCAGGTTCAACTCTGGTTAAAGTTAAAGCTTTCCATAAAGATATCAGAGCTGTTGCTGAAACTGTTGCTGAACCTGAAGTTGTTGCTGAAGCTGAATTTGATGGTGTAGCGAAGGTTGATGGTTTAGGCCTTCAAATAATAAAGCTGTCAAAAGAACCTTGCACAGCTGCTTTCTTTTCTCATTATACAGTGGTCCCTCGGTTAACGAACACAATTCGTTCCAGAAGGTCGTTCGTTAACCGAATCCATTTTTTCAATGGGATATTGGGTAATTGGTTCCAGCTCACCGAAAAGTACATACAAAGTAAAACAAAAATGAAGTAAAGTACACTTACTTTGAGGTGTGTATGTAAAAGGTTCGTGGTTGATGATGATGATGGGAATTAGAAGTGGGGGTGGAGGAGAAGGGAGAAGAGAAGGAAGTGGGGATGGAAGAGAAATCACCCCATGCTTGATGCCGTCATTTCACCAATAAAATTTTTAGTTCACTCGGTGTAATTCGAGATTATTTTCTTTAAATCAACTCTGCACTGCACTATATATTGTCAATATGTTGAATAAATTTCAGAGTGACCAATAATTGTACTGTAAAAATGTAAAAATAGTTTATGTTCAAGAGAGTCTCAAGCAAGATATTATTTCCACTGAACAGAGAGACAAACTGGCGCCTTGGTGGGTGAGTGAAGTGGCTAATGGGCTCACCAAAAACTAGTTCCCTGTACTGCAGTTATGTTAAATAAGTGTTAAAATGACTAATAATTTTAATATAAATCTTGGAAAAATATTGAATAACACAACCTTCTCTATTTATTCCAATGGAAACGAATATAAGCCCTAGAACCGATTACTGTATTGGCGGACTAATCTTCCAGACGGTGAGCAAGCCAAAACATGTTGACATATTTTCGTAAGAATTTCGTTAACCAAGTTTTTGTTCGTTAACCGAATTGAAGATTCTTGTGGAAGGTAATTCGTTAATCAAAATTTCGTTAACCGAGGCGTTCGTTAACCGAGGGACCACTGTACATCTTTATGTAGAGTTCATACAAGTTTTTCACATCCCTGTTAATTTTAATTCTTCATTCTGTTAATGGATCCACTTCAGAAAATATGTTAATTGCTTGCTCCATATAATATCCACAGACCTCTCACCTTTTTCATATCGTTTTAACACATCTAGTTTCTTTGCTAAGCTTATACACTTTCTTTTAGCTTTTGAACCAGCTCAACCATCACTTGCTCCCTTGCTCATGTTGAATAGGGATGCAAAAAATGCCATAAGAAACCTGAGAATATTTTTCTCCTTTTCCTGTTCAGATACGTGAAAACAAAGGGCCTGCCAGCTGACTGTTTATGCTGGCGTCACCGCTCACAAGCTTGGCAGCCTCCGTGCGCAGGGCGTTTTTTTTTTTTATAATAAGTACATATTGGGATTTAGTTGTTATTTATATGAAAATGTAATTTTACTTTATTTTTTGTAATATTTTTGTCGTAAATACGAAGAAAATAATGGCGTAAATTGAATTGGTTCCTAAATTAACCATGGTCTAACATATGAATCGTCGATAGTAGAACCGTCATTCTCGGAGGCTTTCCTGTATCTATATAATGAAAAAAGATTTTTTGCTGAGTTCAACTATACATATTGGGAGAAAAATACTTACGTATAATACAGTCACATTTTTGCCCTTCAGGCGCGCGCACTAATTTTAAACCACATCATTGTATATGATACAGCCACAGTGATCAGGAAAATTTTTATTGTATTGTATATGATACAGACGCAGTGAAAGGGTTAACTCTCCTCTTTTAGTCAATAATTTCTCTTCCCTTTCTCTTCGCCGCAATGTTGCTTCACTCTCTCTTTTACAGGTACAGGTGCTCCTCTACTTAAGAACGTTAGCTTACAAACTTTCAGAGATACAAACATCATCACTGATGGGGGTTACCTGCCAGAACAGGTGTTTAATGTGGATGAGAGTGGATTATTTTAAAGGAAATTCCAGATAGAACAAACATTACCTAAGAGGACAAGAGTGAGCCAGGTTTTAAGGCTGTATTAAAGGGGATAGCTGTGCTAAATATCCATAATCTTTTCATTTTTTACAATATGTTTGGTATCTACAAGAGTAAAGTTGGACTTACAAACAAGCCTCCGGAACGTAACTCGTTCGTAAGTCGAGGAGCACCTGTACTTTAATGGCTGATGTTTGGTGGCTTTTGCATCCTGTGTACCATCGGCAAGGCCATGGGCTCGTAACACTCGTCTTGCCCATAGTGCCCACTGTGTCCGTGTGGATGTCGGTCGCATTAGAATAACATGTTATAGTACATGTACATTAGGGGGCAGGGAAAAAACACTTTTATTTGAGTTGCAGGCTGCACTTTACAGGCATCGTTTGTATGGCTGTAACAAACACCTGTGCAAAATTTCATGCCATTTCATGCATACTTACCCTGCCGCATCGCGAACGACTTTTTGTCAACTTTTAGTGTATACCAAAAATTAGGTGTCATTTAATGTTTTCCAGGATAATGATAAATTTTACATGGGTGACATCGATTTAATTCACATGTTATTTTACAGGTACACCGTATAGAAAATCATTACAAGTTCATATTGAAATTCTTTTTTGTGCGGAACCTTGGCATCATTTTCCTAGACAATAATCTTTGCCTAATATATCCATCTCTCGATTCGTATCCCGTCACTTCAGTGCAAGCTTCAGTCATCACTTTTATGCCTCTCTCGACCGCCTGAGTGCTGTTTGGCCACTTGGGCACCACTAATGGTGTCTCAAGATTGTCATTAACCTGTAGATTTGACAGAGAAGCAATGTAAGGAGGCTCAGTCTTGAGTTCATTCCTCCAGTTAATCATGGAATGATAGTTTTTTGCTTGCCACTTTAGTTTCGGAGTCACCACCTTTCTCATGTTGACTACAGGAGGCACATCCTCATTCCCATCTCCATCTTTACCCTCCTCATCATTATAGTTTAACAAATTCTCGTCAACAGCAGCATCAGAATCTTCCTCCTCCTCTTCAGATCTGCCAGTGCATTCTTCCTTTTGCTGATTCTCCTCTCTAATTTTTCTTATCATTGAGACAGCTTTTTCTCTAACAGTCATTTCCTCATCTGCACACATACCAAGAAGAAGTTGATCTGTGTGGGCGAAGTATGCATTTCCCTGGACAGCCTTCTTCACTATCGTCTCCTCCTCACTATTCAGGTGTTTCATATATAGCAGGGACTGGAATACGTTCCTTGAGCCGTGTGTTACGTAAGGGTGTATCTTGATGTAAAACCACATTGGAGCACTGAACTTTATTATTGTAATGACAATTCTTTTCAATGGCTGGGTCTTGATGTTGCTACATACAACCTGAGGATTCTACTCCATAAGGTGTTCCACCTTGACACACAAGGAGGACCTGGCTCAATAGCAGCCAAGTCATCTTCAACAACACCTGTGATAACTCCTTTACAAATCCTATACAGGTATTTCTGATCCCAGGACAGATCTTTCTCCACTTCATCATTAAACACAGGGAAATCAGGGAAACTGACTGGCTGGAAGGCGACAACTGGAAGCTCAGACACAGACTCCTTGATCTGCTTTCCAATGGGACCACGCCAATGCTCAGGACCACTTGGTTTACCATCATAGTTATAAAAAACTGCGCGGAAAGGCAGCTCATTTCTGTGAAGCTGACATATGAAATAATGGAGCGGGTGACCAAGTAACATTTCAAGATGATGAATGACTCCATTTTCAGATCCTACATTTACATTGGTTCCATCACAACCAACACACACAATGGGCTGCTGGGTTAGATTTTTCTCCACCAGAAACTCGTGAATAGTTTTGGCAATCTGCTTTCCGTGTCCAGTCTTGGGAGTCACATGTGTGAGATATTCATTGCCAGGCTCAACCATGATGACATAATGATCTTTCACCATCATCCTCGAACTCCATTTCTCGGTCTTCTCATTCTTTATCATCACACGAGTGGCGGTCTTCTTACCATCAAAATAGAGTGACGTCAAATTATCTAAACTAGCCATCTCAATTTCTTGCCTCTTAAATCGGTATTTTTGTCTCGCATCCCGCAGCTTATGTGGTCCAATAACCTGACTCGTGTCATCCTTTGTGATAATGCTATAGTCATTTAAGGTGGCAGTAGCAATGGCAGCTCCAGCATAATCACTAATCAAGTATCGGTCACAAGCGGCAGCCAGTGTAGGGAGTCTTGTCCGGTTCTGTGAACTGGTGTCTGTCAGAGGTAAATTTAAAAATTTCAGTAGAAAATGCGGCAGACTAAACCTCGATATATCAGCTTCAAATTTGGCATGGAGTCTTAGATATGTATAAGGAACAATGCCTGAAGAGTGCAGCTTTGAGCAAAATTTCACTGCCCCCTAATGTACATCCTTCTTTCCTCACACAGCCAAACTGTGGAATGCTATGCATTCTTCTCTGTTTCCATCCTCATACAATCTCTCTTTCTCCAAAAAGCTGGTTTTCTTGCATCATCGTGTTTTAGATTAACATACTCCTGTGGGTCGATGACCTATGCCCGGGTGGGATATCCCCCCCCCCCCCCCCAAAAAAAAAAATAAATAAAATAAAAAAATAAAAATAAAATTCAGTACCACATTGTGTGGCATCTTGAAGAAGGTTACATAGAATATCACTTACTCCAATTTCTGTATGGATATGAAACCTTTGTTTTCCAAGATTAAAATGGGTGAGGTGCAAATTAATGATATACGGTATGCAGTTTTTTATGATAGATGAAAATAGGTAAGGAATTGATTGAAATGAGAAAGTGGTGTTGAATGTTAATGTCTCATGAATTTTTTTTCACATAATTGTTATCAATGTGATGTAATTGAGTATAAAATCAAATATTAACTGAGGTGAAGAATTAGTCCAAGGCAAATGAGAAGAGAGTGAGAATGTATAAAAGATGAGTACGCTTAAGGAATGAGGCAATAAGACAAAAGCTACAGAAAAATTGTTAGGTGTATGAATGGTAGAAATCGAGTTCACTTTTTGTGATCTTTTATTGGAGTACTGACATACTCCGATAACTGACACATACAGGGGCCAGAAAAATTCGTTGGTTAGTGAATCATTGGTTATTGAAGCAATTAATCCCATAAGAACATAACAAATTCAGGGGGTTACGGACCAACCAACCTTAAAAAATTCCCATCTACCCTTGATAAATCTCTATTGCACACTGTCAAACAAGAAAATAGAGCAGACATATAAAGCAAGCATAATAAGCCTTAACTAAGGAATGTAAAGTATGAATTGAGACTTATTTACCTGTGTTGAGGATAGTAGAGAAAGTCTAGGGTGGCAAGTTCAAGTGTCTACCACTCTTTGCTGGTCCATCACCACTCTTATTACATTTTATTACATCTTATCACATCACATCAAGTTGCCCAGCACAAGTGGAACTATCACTGGGGTGTTTAGGCATGATTGAGTAACACACTAAGTCAGAAATAACAAAAAAATGCGAAGTCAGAGACACAGAGTGAAGTGTACACAAGAGCAAAGATAATGGGAATGAGTCGAAGGCAGTGACACGGATTTGTACCATGCCAGCTCTGCCAATTGTCAGATCTCCGGGGTAACAAGGAAATTTGTGGGGTATTTCCCTTGTATGTAATCGTCGGTTATGCGAATTGGCAGTCAACGGGACATTGTTTATTGGGGTTCACCTGTACAATATTTTTTTATTTTTTTTTCTATTCTCATGTCTTTGACATTGTAGTGTTTTGAGCGCTAGTGTTTTTTTTTCAGAACTGGCTTTTTTTTTAAAAACAAAAGACTAGCTATTATTTTTATTATTATTATTATCATTATTATTATTATTACCCTGTATTATTATCTCACCTAATCTAACCCCTCCCTCCCCTTGCTACAGTCCTGAAGATCCAGTGAGCAGTACCAGAGGGGGTGCTTGGCCCCCCCTTCCTTCCCTCTTCAGAGGAAGGGGAAGGGTTTCCCAAACTGCGTAGGTCACCGGGAGGGTCCAGATAAAATGGCTCCTATCCTGCTGCCAGTTTTTGAAAGCAGACCTCCAGCATCGTCCTGAGCCCAGTCCACCGGGGCTGGAATACTCTCCCATGTGTTTGCCATGCGTGGCGTCACAATGTTGTGAGACGGGAGTCCTGGAAGTTCAGCGATGCCTCACATTGAGTCCTGCAGCTAGCAACACACCTCTTTGGTCCTCTATTCCAGTTAGATGGGTGGCTTGGGCCCAGTCAAGTCAATTGGGTGGTCATAGTGTGGCTAGGGTCAACCGGGCATCAGGGGACCTAGCACTCCTATGATCCAGGAGCTGCTGTCTTGGCCACCTGGTGGTTACCTGCATATACTCCCCTGCTACCCTTGGGGTCACCAGGGTCTTATCTCTGTCATTGACCTCCCCTTGTTGGGCTCCATGGTGGGTGAGGGGATGGGGGAATGAAGTAATTTTGTTTTCTTTTTTTGAATGACACAAACCACATTAGCTGGCCTGACAACCCTGCACCCATCCCTGGACCCTTTTCTGGATCATGAATGGCTACATTGCAGTCCTCTCAGATAAAAATGTGGCTCTGGGTCCTGACAAATGCCAAATATATGAGCGGCAAGAGGCCCACTAGTTCTGGCACGCTCCATGACGCTTCTACCTTTGAGATCTTACCAAGTCAATAGTAACAGTTTGTGGAAGAGAACCAAAAACATTCACTCAGCAAGATGGTAGCCTTCAAGTGGAGGTCTCGTTCCCTGAGGAGAGTGCTCAACTCCATACCCTGTCTGAGGTACCTGGTGCCCCAGTTTCCTGTACTCCACTGACACCTTAAGGATGCCAAATCTCCAAGCTGTGTTGTATGCTTTCTCTAGGTCGAGAAAAATGCAGACAAGAGGCTGGAGAAGAGCAAAGGCCTCACGGACTGAGGGTTCAAGATGAACAAGAGCATCTGTTGTTGAATGTATCTTCCGGAAATCAGCTTGATCAGGTAAAAGAAGGGCATTCTGCTCCAGGTAGCTTAGTATAGTAATGTGTCATCATTGAAAATGGGATATCATCAGGCCCAGGTGATGTATCTCCAATGAGTGAGAAACAGTTCTTGTTTCTTTCATTGAGAACATGATGATTTATGTCTCACTATGTTCCACTCTAAAATCCAGTGCCCATGACTCCTCTACTTTACACACCCGCTTGAACTCTGAGGATCGAGCTGCCATAGAAGACACACCTGCAATTGCTGTGGCAAAAACCTCTGTAACTTCTAGAGGGGCAACAAATGAGCTGCCACCATTAGCCCTGAGAACTGGGGGAAGATTAGATGAAAATTTACCTGCTATTTTCTGCACTCATTTTCATACCTGGGACAAGGGAGTTTATTCATTTAGAGAGGAGACATAAGAGGAAAGAGACTGATGACAGGCATTTTTTAAAACTCAACAAACTTGGGCTCTGGCCCACTTGTATTCCATATGATAAAATTCTGCTCTATGGCGCTGGTAACGACCATAAGCTCTGTGTCGCTCAACAAATACCCTTCTGCACTCCTCTGACCACCAAGGAACAGGCCGGCAAGCTACATGACAGAGGTCCTAGGAATCGAACAGTAACTAGACTATTGGAGGAGGGTGGCTAAGTATTCAACTGCTTCATCTACAGAGGGAATTCTTCAATGCACCTGTCTACCTTCGCTAGTTCCTTGAACAAGTCTGTCTTGTCTAACTGCCAATGGATTACTCGTGGTGTCGGGAGGACCTTCGCGGAGGAAAGTAGGATAGGGTAGTGGTCACTTCCTCTGAGGTTGTCTGTTACTCTCCACTCAAAGTCCAGTAGAGAGTCTACTGAGCACAATGAGAGGTCTATGTCTGTAGTTGTGTTGGTCTGGACATGATCGTGGGTGATATCACCAGTATTTAATATACCCAGGCTCATTTCTTCAATGATCGAAGCTATCAAGTCAACTCTTGAATTAACTACAGTAGGTTCTCAAATTTTGCGAGTTTTTCATTCAACGTTTTTTATTTGGACACAAAAAAAACACTACACAATTTCAAATTTCGACGGCGGAAACTCGAATTTTGACGGGTTTGAGTGTGCAAAATGAACATTACAATTCATGAATAATACGTTGAATATTAAAACTACGGGGAGACGAGACGGCATTGTTTTCGTAAATGTTTACAAAACCAGTGACTAACTGGTTCTACATATAAAACTGAAGAAAATAAGACCCTGGTTGTAGCTGTAGTAAAATTAATGTTAAAAAATTAAATACGGTTCGTTTAAGTAATGTTATATAATATTAATAATTGGAACAATAGATGTAGCTAACCATTAATGGTAAAGAAAAAAGTTAGACTGTGAGTATGTAAGTGTGCACATGTGAAAACATATCGTCATTACTCTACATAAGAATATGAAAGCAACACTTATTTACTGTTCATATATGTTTTAATTAATGTTTCTGAATTTAAAAAATAAAAATTTTACCCACCAGTGGTGGTAAAGTTGAAAACATAAGGACAGCCAATGATGTGTGTGTTTTTACTAGGATGACGAAGTTGCCAAGTCATTAGGTTCAACTCTAGCTGAAGCCATAGAACATAAGAACTTTTTCTGTGTTGTTTTTAGTTTTTATTTAATTTTATCTGGTTTATTAGGTTGGTTTATTAGGATGTTGCTTTATTACAGGTAGAAATTCACCAAAAAAAGTAGGGTAAATAAGGCAAAATTTAGTAAAACATCGGAAGTACCAGACTCAAATTAATTTTCTCCATCGGAAGTTGTACAGGTAGTCGTCGACTTACGACCTAGATTGGTTACGGCCGCCCGGTCGTAAGTTGATCTGGTCGTAAGTCGGCCTATGTTATAATTACCTTACGTATATTATAATGTGTAATGATAATATAATCATCTTTAAGTCACATTTTATCAACATTTTCTTTGTTCATTATTGTTACGGTCGTCAGGTTTAAGTAAATCACTGCATACTACAGTACAATTTAATTACCTTATGTATATTATAATGTGTAATGATAATATAATCATCTTTAAGTCATATTTTATCAACATTTTCTCTGTTCATTATTGTTACGGTCGTCAGGTTTAAGTAAATCACTGCGTGTTTGTAATTGAGCGCGGGGATGGGCGCGGCTCCAGCTCCCGGCAGCGCCAGGAGGCTGGGGCCAAAACTGTCGTACCGCCGGTCGTAAAGTCGAACAGACGTAAGTCGCATAGGTCGTAAGTCGACGACTACCTGTATTTAAATTTGGACCTACCGTATTTACAGTCTAAATAGGTGTCCAAATATGAGAGCCTACTGTACAGTAATATCTCCATTAGCCGGAATCCCTCAAACCCGGAAAATTCCTGGGATGGGGGATATTTTTCCGGGTTCGAGAGATGTAACGGGCAATTTCTGGAACTTCCGAGATCATTTTTCCGTTACCCGGAAACATCCGGGATGAGGGATTTTTCCGACTTTGAGAGCCGTCTCATTACCCGGAAATTTCTCATTCCCGGAAGTGCTCTGCACTAATTGTTCCAGCTAACGGGGATATCACTGTATTGTATCACCTCAGAGGATATGCCTTCCATTAAAATCACCCAGGATAAGATAATATGAGAAGGAAGTTGATGAATTAATGAAACCAAATTCTCCCTGACAGGTGGTGTACAGTCGTGTCGCTTCTTACGCAGGGGTTACATTCCAAAGCCAAAAATGCTTTTAGTCAAAACTACCCTTGCAAATCCCTTAAATTTCCCATAAAGTACATGATCATATATATCTATCAGTAGCGCTTCTGGCAACTCAGCTGGTTAGGCCTGTTTCAGTTTAAATGCACACCACACAATATGTGCCCAAAAAATAAAAATAAATTATCATAAGGTCTCTCCTCTCTCACCGTCTCCTGCTAAATGGCAATGCAGTATTTTTGTTTAAATTATTATTATTTGTCACATCATGCATTTAAAGCCCAGTAACCCACCACCTCATAACACATATACTTCCTACATATGCTCTTTATTTTATAGTTTTTTATTATATTTTCCATATTTATAAGCCACATTAGAGTATTATAATGATTTTTTGACAACTTTAATAATAATAATAATAAACGGTTTATTGAAAAAATTTGCAGCCCGAAGGCTGAAAATATACATTGGAAACAAATGACTTATTACATACATTGGTGGTTTAACAAAAGCCTTCATTAGAGAAAGGTGAAGGAACATAGATTGAACATACAGATTAATGTTTACACACGTAGATCATGTAAGCTGAGGTGTTGAACAGCAGACACATAGTGTAGTAACTCCCTCACAGATGGCGTTGTGAGGGGCATCACGTGGAGTACTAGTTCCCTCACAGGTGGTGTTATGAGGGGCCTGATGTAGTAGTTACCTCACAGATGGTGTATGAGGGGCCTGATGTGGTGTAGTAATTCCCTCACAGATGGTTTATGAGGGGCCTGATGGTGTAGTAATTCCCTCACAGATGGTGTATGAGGGGCCTGATGTGGTGTAGTAATTCCCTTACAGATGGTGTTATGAGGGGCATCACATGGCGTAGTAATTCCCTCACAGACGGTGTTATGAGGGGCCTGATGTAGTAGTTACCTCACAGATGGTGTATGAGGGGCCTGATGTAGTAGTTACCTCACAGATGGTGTATGAGGGGCCTGATGTAGTAGTTACCTCACAGATGGTGTATGAGGGGCCTGATGGTGTAGTAATTCCCTCACAGATGGTGTATGAGGGGCCTGATGTGGTGTAGTAATTCCCTTACAGATGGTGTTATGAGGGGCATCACATGGCGTAGTAATTCCCTCACAGATGGTGTTATGAGGGGCATCACGTGGTGTAGTAATTCCCTCACAGATGGTATTATGAGGAACTTCACATGATGCTGTAGCAAAACATTCACTACGTGGTGTCGTAGCATCACGGGGACACCACGTGGTCGACTTCACTCACTCAAGTGGGTGAGATGTGGTCCCAGGCCTCTCTATCGGGGAGTCTCGGGAATTATCAAAAAGGGTATCTGGGACCTCACTGTGTGAAGGTTAGCTTGGGTAAGACTTAACTGCAGAGTTGTTTTTCACTGACTTAAGCACTGTTCACCACTATTCAACACTGGTTCCATTTCTTTCCCAAATGAGATAGTAACTTCTGGCGAGAACTTGTTGATATTCCGGTGGGGAGGAGGGTTCAGGGGAGGGAGTTGGTATGGGCCAACATAACATTTGGCGTGGCTGCTCCTGACCAGCGCCAGGTGCGTCTGACCCGGGGGCTAGGCTGGTGAGTCGGAGACGTACAGTTTACTCTAGATTTAACGGAAATCGATATAATTACCTCTTGATTTAACGGAAGGATTTTTCCGTTATTTTTCACTCGATTTAGTGAACTTGTTCACTAAATTGAGATTAATTTTGTTAATAAACTCATACATATGGAGACACCTCAGACACATGATATGTACAATTAAAGACAAAAGTCATGTCGCGGTTTTGTCCAAAGATTAAATATAACTCGTGAAACATTATGAGAAACCCCTACCACAAGGCAGAGCGCACCAGAAGTTTAGCCCTTTGGCATATGTTTTCACCAAATTTCATGACACGGCTTTTGTCTTTCATTGTACATAGAAACATTATTCATGGGTTACCTTAAACTAGAGGGTTTGGTGTTTGTTTAAAATTTTTTCTTTAATTTCCAACTTTTTTCCAATTGATAGCTGCAGTAGTTATTTGACAGATATGTAGACTGAGAGGTAGTAGTGAATAATACAAGCGGTAGTGGCAGGGTAGAGACTGAGTGGATGTAAACAAACCCCCACATGCCAAGCCCCCCAGGCCCCGATGTGGGCCAGTGACCTGTGCCCAGGTGGGCTAATCCTCGTAAAAAAGAAAAAAAAGCGGCGCATATGGTGTGGAATTTAACTTAGAAATAAAGAAAATATAATATATAACTATAGAATAAGAAATACGAAGAGCATGGATTTGTATTCGGTGTGGGAGGTTATCGTAAGTATGGAAGCAGTCGGCAATTTGTCAATAGTGTATCTGGTGACTTGGCTGGTCAGGCCTGTTTCACTTTAAATGCACACCACACAACCAACTCTACTGTAAGTTTAATTTTATTCTTTGCCATTTATTGTCAAGTTAATTTCAGCAGAAAATAATTAGAAAAAATAATGAAAGCATAAAAAACTAAAATTATACAAGATAGTGCACACACTTCATTGCTACTCAGTTGGGATGTGCTACCTCTGCTGATTGATCCTTAGCAGCTGTTGCTAAGAGTAAGTCGGCAGAGGCACACAACCCAAACCCTTTCCCCTGCTCAGTACATGTAGCAACTGAGGCCGAGAGAGGCGTGGGTGGAAGTATCTCCCCCAGCCAAATGCTTCAGCACTCATTGTATCATTCTCTTTTTTCCTAAGCTAAGAGCGTAAAGTTAAATTTGCATAGGATGTGGCACGACTGTACTGGGTGGGAGGTAAATGGAACATATGGTATACGAGTGGTAGGTTGGAGGTGAATCTTGCAAGCTGTCGCCTGCAATGGGGAATTAATGGATAATGGGCTATAGGGTACACCACACTTTTCCGAGACAAGGATGGCTGTGCCCCCATGATGCGTACGTTCTGGATTTTTTAGAGAGTAAAAAAGCTGAATATCCTCTGGGAGGGGGATGATCATAGGCACCTAACATTGTTTCCTGGAGACAAATGCATTTAGGGGACAATTTGTTCAGGAGCAACTGGAACTCCTCCCAGTTGGCTTGTAAGCCTTGACAATTCCTGTGGATGATGGAAGCCATGATTCACCAGTAATAGGAGAATATTCTTGTGAATAAGTTATGTGCAATTATAAAAATTACTATACTATACCTAATTTGATGGATATGCCAAAAAATTTGGAGGATATATGAGTTACTTTATGAATCTCTTTCATTGTCATTGAATTGGTATAATTGTTTGGTTATACTCATGAAGTATCATCAGTCTATACTCTTTATAACACTAAAATCATAATTAATTTCCATTAAAAGTGTTTGCCATATAGTAGACCCTCGCCAACCAAATCGCCAGATTCCGTGTATCCACGGTTTTCACTCTGTACAATGTACCATTTCACCAACCACGGCATTTAGTTTTATGTGTCCACGGATTGACGGTTTACTGTAATGTAATACAGCTCTTCCCCGACTTACGACCTACTCGACCTACAACCACCCGGACATACGACCGCCTCAGTCGTACCAAAAATTTTTCAAATTACGTATTTTCGATTCCCGACATTAGTGATTGCGCTGTGTACTATGTATTATTTAAGCATTTTCGACTTACGACCATTTCGACTTACGACCTGGATTTGGGTCCCTAACCCTGTCATAAGTCGTGGAGGAGCTGTATTGCCTTGACTGTCCCACAGTCAGGGACCTCTTACCACTTGATGAGTCACTAACCACCATATGTCACCACTTATTTATTTGTAATAATTTAGATTGAATTCTTGTACACTACCCACGGTTTGGTGGGAACTAACTCCCACTGTCCATAAACCATATCAATATTGTCACCATATCACACATCATAGCGTGTCATGTGAGACATGAATACCAATGTATTAGTGTCTGACCGTATAGTCTTGTGACTTGGCTTGTTGTCCCCTGGGGAGTAATAAATTACTTAAGTAATAAATAATAAGCCCAACATGACTAAACAGATGATCACAAGCAGCAGATGCAGGTAATGGGGTGTTAAGCTTCAGAGATAAGTCACATAATGTCGGGAAAGACCTCAGTAGCCCCATTCCATCCCCTGGGCATTCCAAGTAGCTATGAAGCTCCTTCATTTGAGGAGGTAATGAATGAATTTTGCCTTAATAGTGACTGAGACTGACCATGAACCGTCCCTCTAATTGGGGTGTGGTTGTGGTGACGTCACTTTTGGAATTCTAATTGATGAATGGCTGAATTTTTTGCACTGTAAAATCTGGTGGGTGTTGGGGGAAGGGGGTGCAGTGGTACATAGTTATTAAGCAGAATTTTAAATACACTCAGTCTCTTACTTATGTACAGATATGGGCTTTATATGTAAGATGGAATTATGTAAAGCATTTTAGAATCACAGCCTCTTTGATATTCATTTTAGGTACTGGTGTATATGCAAAGAGCAACTGACGTCTAATGGGAAGACCAAGCCCCTGAAGGAAAGGTGGGGGAGAAGAAAGGGGATTCGATAGGGGAAGGGGGATAAGAGGGTAGGCTAAGTGAGATGGGTGGTCAAGGTGTTAATGGATACAAGAAGATCAAAGGGAAAGTCTGCTGTCATGGCCACTGCCATATGACCTGACCTGACTTGGTTTGACATGACATCACCTCACGAGACCTCGAAGTATGTGACCGCATGGTGTCTCCCCACACCCACACCGTACCCTTCACAGCTCCACCCACACAACTCTTTTACTATGGTTAATAATTAATTAATTAATTAATTAAAAAATTATAATTAGTTTGCCACAGACATTAAAACACTTTCGTTTTTGGTCATGTACTGTAACGAGTAATTTTTTTTTTGTTTTTTCAATTGTATTTGAGTAAAAGTATTAGAAAACCACACTTAAGTAAAAGTAAAGGTACTAACAAATTTGAGTACTTTTTAAAAAGTAAATACCCACAAATATTACTTGAGTACAGTATGTACTCAATAGCTTGGCTTGGTAGGGGGAGAGTTAGGGGGTGTAGCTACAGGGACAGTCTAACTTGGCAACATCCCAAGTCCAAGTCCACGCACACATTCATTTCACACATATACACACCCTTGCTCTTCATTTTTCTTATTTTATTGCAACATAGGGGATTATGCCTGAATATCAAGGTGGCAGTCAGTCAGCTGAGGTGCAAGGTGCATTCCGGACAGCAGTTTGCACTTCCTTCCTTATTAGAATTATAGGTGTGTAGGGAGAAGTGGAATATCATTAGTCCCCAGCCACCATTGCTAAGGGTCTAGTGGCCCTTGATTTTATGGCTTGGTGCATGCACTTAGCACTGTCTAGTTTTGGACTCGGAAAATGGAACCTCAGGATCAGTTCTCTATTTTGGGAAGTGGAAGCCATTTGTGTGGAAAACAGAAGAGTGATTAGTACCATAACAGGTTACACATGCACATTAACTTGTGCAAAGGGAATACACATGAAGCATATCAGTTGATATGAAAGCAGTCTTTGCTTATCATTTAAGTTGGAGATGCATGTTTTGAAGCTTTTTTTCAGGTAAAGTTAAAACATGTAAACATAGAAAAGTTTTGGATGAGAGAACAAGGTAGAATAGTTTTTAACAAGCTAAGATACACTTGTCATTATTTTCACTTTTAGAGTAACTACATGGATAAAATTATACTAAATCAAATATTTATTCTTTTTCTTTTTCAGTGGTAACTATGAAAGCTTCATTAACACTAAAAATGAACGGCAGAAAAACCAACAAAGAGAATATGAAGCTCAGGTGCAGTTCCGAGCTCATGTTCAAGAATTTATAGACAAGTTCCGTTATAATGCTAAACGTGCATCTTTAGTTCAGTCCAAGATCAAGATGTTGGAGAAGCTGTAAGTAAATATTCAATGTTTTCTTAATATAGGGCTTAGTATATCCTATTATTCTTGAGCAATATGACCATCTGCTTGTTGATATTAAACAGCTTCTAATTTTGGGATAAAGTTTTACATTTATCTTCAGTTTTTTTCTTTTAACTAACATGTTCCTAACTAATAATTTTGATATTTATAGAAGTGGTAATTCTTATTATTATTACAGATTTTTTGAGTGACATGATTTAAGAGGGCTAGTCAGCTTTTCTTGAGAAAATTGCCTCATATTTTAATGTGACAGCAATGCAGGACAGTGGTCCCTCGGTTAACGAGCACAATTCGTTCTAAAAGGTTGCTCGTTAACCGAAACCATTGTTTCAATGGGTTTTTGGGTAATTGGTTCCAGCTCACCGAAAATTGCCTAAATTCAACAAAAAAGGTCATAAAGTACACTTACTTTGAGGTGTGTATGTAGAAGGCTCCTGGATGATGATGATGGGAATTAGAATTGGGGTGGAAGAGAAGTCACCCCATGGCCCCATTTCACCCAAAAAATTTTAGTTCTCTTGGTGTAATTCAAGATTATTTTCTTTAAATCAACACTGCACTGCATTATATATTGTCAGTATGTAAAATAAATTTCAAATTGACCAATAATTTGCTTGGAAACACAGAAAAAAGCATTCAGTTGAAGAGAGTCTGATGTTACCTCCTCTGAAAAGACACAGAGACTGACGCCTGTATGGTGTGTTGACAGACTGTATGGCGCGCAAAAAACTAGTTTCCTATACTTCAATTATGTTCAATAATTGTTAAAATGATTAAAATATTTAATATAAACTTTTAAAATTATTGAATAGTATAAACTTCTTGATATTTACTAAAATAGTAAGGAATTTAAGCCCTAGAACCGATTACTGTATTGGCGGAATAATACTACAGCTGGTGGACCACCAAATGCAAGCGAAAACATGTTGAGGTCGGCTCGTAAAAAACTCGTTAATCGAGGGATTGCTCGTTAACCGAAGTTAAGAATCTTATGGAAGGTAACTTGTTAACCGAAATCTCGTTAACCGAGGGATCACTGTACTGTGTGCTGCCAAACTGTTACCCTTCATGTCATAGCTACATCTCAGTGTGTACCTCAGGGTGTCATTTTTTACACTAATTGTGTTCCTGTTGCATATATGGCAGGTCTGCAGTCAACTGTCATGTGGTATGTCTAGATTGAATGGGTTAAGGGTTAAGGTGTAAGAGTCACTCAAGAGAGGCCAAAGACTCTTTACCCTTAATGACATTCACATGTCTCCTCAATCAGAATATGGGGTCTCAAGGAAATAAATCTTCACCACTTTTGTGACAAAACCAGGTGTTTCAGTCCATTGCTCATCCAATCTAGAAACTTCCCCGGGGCCGCAGTGGCGAGGGAGATAAGGGGACAGTGTTGTTTTGACGGAACGCTTGTGGTCACTACGCACTTAGCAGCCATCTTCTGCTTGCCTTTGTGTCTGGGATGACCAGTAATGCATATATTTACTAATTATAACACTTATTTCCTATATATAATTAATTTAGAATTTATTTTATTTGCATTATTTTTCATAAAAAGTGCTCAGCGACACACATACAGTCTGTCGCCAGGTTGAGGGATGACTCTCCATGGCAACAGGCTAATGCACACTAACCACACTGAGCCCACCCACGTTACCCTGCATGTGGCGTGACCATCAAATAGTCATGCTGGAACCTGATAACCTGAGCTGGGCATTCAAACAATGGCACAAAAAAGGCGCACGTTCTGGAACGTCAACCAGGGCACCCTAGATGGATGGTCCGGAACGTCAACCGGGCCATAGGGGTTAAACGCAGGATAGGTACAATACCAGGTCAAAGTAATATATTGCACTATAGTTTGTTGTGAAGTATACTATAGGTATGATGGCAGTCAAACAGTTGTTTTGTTATATATATTAAAGTTTCTCAAACTACAGTAAACCCTCGAAAGTCAGGACAATTTTGGGGGAAAGGGGTGGGGGGGGGGGGGGTCTGGACTTGCCGATTGTGGGTGCCACTGTGTACTAAGCAGCAACTCATTAGCCCCACCACTGACACCCCAACGCTGGCCACACACCCCCAACGCCGCCCACACACCCCCAACGTCGCCCACACACCCCCAACGTCGCCCACACACCCCCAACGTCGCCCACACACCCCCAATACCACCCACACACCCCCAATACCACCCACACACCCGAATTTGGTGATTCACGGCCATTTTGAGAACCTAACCCTGTGAATTTGCAGGCCCCCTGTACTTACAATACTTACACTACTTATAAGACTTACACTCAGTTTTGTAGGTAGATATCAACTGTTCAATATTATCTGGCAGTGCTACAGGCACTTTTCACAATCTTCCTCACCACCTCCATCATCACCTCTACCCTCATAACCACCACTACCTCTATTATCACCATCTAAATCATAATTTCAATGATGCAGAGATGAATTTGGCTTTAGCGTCTCCCTCCCTCCCATCCATGCACTGCATGGCGCACTCATTCATCAAACGACTGTTATTCATGATAAAATATTTTTTAGTATTTTTTTATTAATTAGTAAAGATTCATAACTGTACTGTAATAGTAATAATCTGTGTTTATTAACACCTGAACTCTTCACATGTCACAGGGCTGGTGCGTGGTGATCTATCAGAGATCTTATATAGCCTAGGTACATTGTTTTAACAATTCTAATATTAGCACCATAGTGCGGGCTGTACCCCGCTACACTTCTAAGAGATCTCAGTCTGTCAGTACATTGACGGGTTAGCTGTGTAGGACACTGCTGTTCATGCCATCGTGGAGTTGCCTAACAATTTCAATGAATTTTGGTGTGCAGCCAAAATAACTAAGGGTCTGCCAGAGAGCTTCTCTGTTGACCGAATTGAAGGCCTTAGTAAGGTTAATAAAGGCCATGTACAAGTCAATATACTGTTTTCTGCATTTTTCCTGTATCTGGCGGGCAGCAAAGATCATGTCAGTGGTGCCACATGATGGTCTAATGCCACTTTTAGATTATAGGAGGAAGTTTTCCGCCTCAGGAAGAAGTGTGTTTAGGATTCGGGCGATAATCTTGCCAGCTATGGACAGCAGCGAGATCCCACGGTAGTTGCCACAGTCTGACCGGTCTCCCTTGTTTTTATAAATATTGATGATGGAGGCATCCTCGAGATCTTGGGGGACTTCCTCCCCAGTTCCCATATATACTCCAGGAGAGAATGGAGGCAGCTGGTAAGCAGAGGTCCTCCTGCTTTATACACCTGAGATGAGATTCCATCAGGCCCTGTGGCTTTTGTTATTTTTCATCTGCTTGATTGCAGTAGCTACCTCATCCAGGGATAGAGGATAGCTGAGATTTTTTTTTTGCTGGATGATATTTTGAGTGATGTTATAATTTAATTATATTAATCAAATTTGTATTTGGATTACATGTATTTTGTTGAAGTTTTTATTATAGTGCACTACATTTAATTTTTTAATTTTGTTGCAGACCGGAGCTCAAACCCATTGAGAAAGAAGTAGGAGTGACGCTGAAGTTCCCAGATGTAGAGAAGCTTAACACACCAATTTTACAACTTGACGAGGTCCAATTTGAGTATACCAAATCTGTGACAATATTCTCAGGAGTTAATCTTTCAGTAGCCATGGATTCTAGAATATGTATTGTAAGTACTGTAACTGGTGTTTTTGATTTCAAGTATTATTCTGAACATCATTCTGTATTAAATGAGGTAAAAATTGGTGAACGAAGGGGAAATGGCAGAAGAAAATAATTTAATTTGGGGTGAGTTGCAGTACTAAAATCTTGAGTACTGTATTCTACCATATTTTATGGCATATAAGACACTTTTTTGTCTAAAAAATGGCAAAAAAAATTGGCCTTTTGTCCTATATGTGAAATTGCAGTCTCCCATAGGCTAAATTCCCCCAGCTGCTGTCTCCAATCGGCTAAATTCTACCTAACCCAACTTCAGGGTTAAAAATATGTTATTGCTTACTTAAACGCATTATTACTATTTTTAATTAATTAAAAAGTAAAGATTGTAAATATAATAGCTGGATTTATAACTACAGTAATACCCCGCTTTACGCGTTTTTTTTTTTTTTACTCGTTTCTACATTTACACGGTACCCTGTCAGAACCGGAATTCCCACTTTACACGGTGCATCTACTCATATACGCGGGTGAAGTATAACTTTTTTATTTAGCTCATAAAATTCATACAAATTACCCGGCGAGAATATAATTTACATTGCTGGAATTCTTACAATTTGATGATCATTTTGAATATAAACATCATAGATTTTGCATTAGACATACAAATTTTAGATCTAATGTAAGTATTTTGTTTACTCAGAGCAAATATGTTATCTTTTGTGCAAAATATATGACGTGTATATTCAAAATATTCCTGGTATTGCAAGGAATCCCGCAGTGTCAATTATTTTAGCCTAACATTAGTTTGAGGTATTATTTATTACTTTACCTTAAAATCTAGTGTTTTCACCCAAACATTTCTCAGAGAGGGAGGAGCCAGGGAGTGGGAGAAGAGGGGGGCGGGGGGGGAGTCGAGTCCATTATTTGAATGGACATTAACCTGGCGACTGTATTTCTCATAAAATTAAGATGTTATTTTTACTAGAACATATGTATTGTGTCGGAAAAAGTGGAGTTTGGGAGTCGGCCCTGTCTCTATTTCAATTAATCCCATATGTTCTGTCATTCCATTTACGTGTTTCTCGTTTTACACGGACCTCTGTGGGTTCAATTGACCGCATAAATAAGGGTATTACTGTACAGTACTGTATTGTACTGTACTGATTCTGATAACCCGAGACGATTAACGTCCATACAGCATGCACCCAACTCTTCAGAGGTAGCTAAGCAGTAATCATTTCTGAGCTCTTACTAGCATTACTTCAGGGTATCTATTAATGTCACACTTGCAATATTTTTTAAATCTCAAATACCTGATACAAATGAAGATTGACAGGTAACTTTCTTTTCATCTTTTCACATTTGCGTATGTTAACATCGCTGACGGCATTGCAGCCAAGTTAGATTCGTCACTGTAACCATCAGGCTACCGGGCCAAGGTGTGAGGTGTTATGGTTGCTTTTCAACTCATATTTTGGGATAGATATGAATAACTTTTTTATTTACTTTTTCTCAATTACATGTACACACCATCCTACTACATATTTTGAAAAAAAAGTAAATGAAATAATCGCTATAAGGGAAAACACATACGTATAGGGAATATACATTTGTTTGCCATACAAGTTAGCTGGCTCAGTGAGGGAGCAGGAGGAGGGCGCAGACTGTGTGGGGTAGTGTTGCTCGGGAGTCGGCGGAGGTAGTGTCACTGCTGGTCTGTTTTGCTATGGCAAAGCAGGGAGCGTATGCAAATGGGTTTTATTTATTGGTTTGGCAATACAGTATTTTTTGCTTTTAGTTATTTATTGTTATTTATGCCTCACATTCACTAGTACTGTATTTTTTTATTTTTTTTTTTATTTTTTAAGCGGGGAATAACCCACCCGGTCACAGGTCATCAACCCACAACAGGGCCTAGAGGGTGAGAAAATAAGTGTAAAAAGAAATTAAAAATAGAAAAGAAAAAGATCATATTAATCTACACCACAAAGGTGCTGGAAAATCAGCTTTTTAAAGTGAGACACATTGTAAGAGTATGGAAACACAGAAGAAGGCAGAGCATTCCACAGTTTGGCTGTGTGAGGAAAGAAGGATGTACTATAACAGGTTATTCTAGTGTGACCGACATCCACGAAGAAACGGTGGGCACAGCGGGCAAGACGAGTGTTACGAGCCCATGGCCTTGCTGGCGGTACACAGGTTGCCAAATCCACCGAACATTGCCCATTAAAGTACCTGTAAAAGAGAGTCAGTAAAGCAACATTGCAGTGAAGAGAAAGGGAAGAAAGATTATCATCTAAAGTTGGAGAGTTAATAAAACAAAATGCCTTTAATTCCACCCTATCTAACAGTGGGACAGAAGAAGAGCCACCCCAGATATGAGAGCAGTACAGTACTCCAAGTTAGGACGAATGAATCCTTTATAAACTTGAAGCAACTGCTTAGGAGTAAAGTAGCTATGGCATCTGTACAGCATTCCCAGCTTTCGGGAGGTAGCTTTAGCAATGTTGTGGATGTGTGGCTTCCATGACATATTAGAGGAAATGGTGAGGCCTAACATATCTATTTTAGAATTTGACAGAATGATTGCAACCTGAAATGTGATTGGTAGGAGATCATCTAATTTGGAAAGTGTAATTGGTAAATACTGAGTTTTATTACAATTGATTTTAACCAAGTTTCTACCTCCCCATTCGGAGATGCTGCACAGATCTGCATTGATAGATGAAATGATATCGGCTCTAGAAACAGATCTACTTTGAGAATTAGGGGGAAGGGAAAAATGTGAAGAAGAGTGAAGAGTAGAATCATCAGTGTAAGAATGGATAGGATTAGTCGTGAAGTAAATCATTGATAAAAAGAAGGAAGAGAGTAGGTGAAAGAACAGAACCCTTTGGGACACCACTATTGGTAGAGAAAGAGCAAGAGATCGATCCCTTGACAACAACTGCCATGGATCGCTTCTCAAGGAAGCTAGAAATTAGAGAACAAAGTGGAGGAGAGAAACCATAAGCAAAGACTTGTGCCTTACCCTGTCAAATGCTTTGGAGATGTTGAGGGCCACGGCAAAAGTTTTCCCATAATCCCCAAGAGAGGCTGACGAAAGATGGGTGTAGTAGAGGAGCAGATCACCAGTACATCTCACCTGGCGAAAGCCATATAGGTGTAATCCGACAAAAGAGAAAAGCTTTTAAGGTGACAGAGAAAATGTGAGTTTAAGATAGTTTCGAAAATCTTAGAGGGGGTGAAGTTAGGGCAATGGGGCGATACTTAGAGGGATTAGAAAGACCACCTTTCTTCTGGATGGGCTGAACCAAGGCATGCTTCCAAGAAGATGGATAAGTTTGGGTTTTGAGGCAAAGGCGAAAGATGCGAGTAAACACGGGCCAGAATTTCAGCACACTCTCTTAGAACATGAGGGGGTATTCCGTCCGGTCCATGTGCCTTACTCACATCCAATCTGGATAACACACCAGCAACCCTACGAGTAGAGATCATAGGAAAGTGCATAGGTTCAGTAGGAGGTGCAGGGGTAGGAGGGATAGAGTTGGAATTGTCTAAGGTGGAGTTAGAGGAGAATAAGGTACCAAAGAGATTGGCTTTATCAGAGGGAGAGTTGGCTATAGAAAAATCAGGTCAAAAGACAGATGGAAAAGAGGGAGTGCAGAAGTTATAACAGATGTTTTTGGTTAAGGACCAGAAGGATTTAATAGAAGAATAGTTCATCAGGACAGCGGTCTTTCTTTTTATAAAATTCCGCTTGGCTACCGGTGGAAAATTAACACAAAAGTTTTTTCCTAAATACTCCCTGCTGAAATGGCCATACATCGTATATGCTGTAAAATATGGTAATCTATAATGCCCTTTTCTCTTGGGAAGCTTCCTCGTGTGTGATTGGCTTCACAGAAGAACCTCATAGCCACCTAGTCACTATGCATATGTTTATTTTGCTCTTTGTCATGCTCCCAGTGGAGCTTTACTGGCATTAAAAGTTGGTTTTGTTGCCGCACTAGCCCCTTCACCACCTGTTGACTCGTAAAAATGAGAGCATTAAGACTTTTAGCCTTCTAAAGAATCACGTTATTGTTGATCGGAACATTTTTGCGGTGCTGGTCCTCAACCCAAATGTTCAGTGCCTTCTCAGTTTTCACTATGTTCTTGTCACGAACATCCTGCACCACTTTAGCACTTGCAGGAGCATTCGCTTGAACACTATCACGAATGGCTTGTTCATTTTTCTTGATATACAACACTGTGGATTCGTTCACACCAAACAAACCCTATCAGCCATGGTAACACTCATCCCCTCCTTTAGCTTGTCTAATAATTCAACTTTCTTTGTCAGGGTCATGACTAACTTTTGTCTTTTAGGTTTCACTCCAATAACATCACTAGCACTGACACTCGGCAGTCTTTTAGGGGCCATTTTCACAAGGAAACACGAAAGTTCTGAGAGTACGTATAACGCTCGATGCTGTGTCACTGGTACTGGGTGATCGTGAACAGAGGAAGATGAGATGCCACAGGCGCATGGGGTGACTCTTTGTGCTACGGGAAAAGGTTCGCAAGCTAGCCACCAGAGCCGACAGCTGCTTACTGTGAATCTTCGAAATTGCGAATCGCAAACCTGCGAATGGCAAGGGTCTACTGTACTTTACGATCACTGCTAAGACCCTTCATATCCAGCTCCTAGTCAGTGTGATGTACTGTACACTTATATCCCCATTAGCCGAAACAATTGGTGCAGAGCACTTCCAGGCATGAGAGTTTTCCGGCTAACCAGGGCCGGTATACACAAAACTTGTAAGTGCTAGCAAACAGTTGTTAAGGCTAACATTTTCCTGTTAAGCACTAATATTACATGCACAAAGCTTTTAAGGGCCTTAATAGTTAGAAGACCTGGGGAGCACTTTTAAGTCTCGTAATAGACGTCTGTTAGTTGATACCAAGGCGAACCAACAACATCTTCAGCGGCGGCAATGCATTTATCGGGAAAGGAGATATGTATTTTATGAATACATTGTGTATACAGTAAAACCTCGATTAACCAACCCTCGATTAACAGACTTTCGGATTAACCGTCAATCCAGGACAGTTCTTGCCGCAACCCTAGAGTAGACAGAAGTGTCCACACTAGCTGATGACAGTTGCTTATAAAAAAGAAAGTTAAGAACGTTACGCTGTTATGTTATTAATTCTCATATTCATGTAAGAAAAGTCATGGAAAAAAGTAATTCTCGTATTGACGTACGACTTTCTTTTCCAAATATAGGTTATTGGCCATCAACTGAACCAAAAATGAGTTCTGGACCAAGTACTAAAAATACCCAAATTTACCATTTTCACAATGAATGGGAAGAAGACTATTTTTTTACCATGAATAATTTGAAGTGTCTGTGCTTGATCTGCCATGCGTCTGTTTCTAGCTAAGAAAGAAAATCCTGAAAGGCATTTCAAAAGTTTTCACAAGAAGTATGATAACGATTTCCCACCCAAAAGTGAGCTATGAAAGAGGAAAGTTCATGAACTGAAATCTCAGCTTACTGCACAACAAACTCTTTTTACAGAAGCGAGCTCAAAATCAAGGGTAGCAACCATTGCATCACTCAGGGTGAGTCGAGTACAGTAAACCCTAACTTTACGCGGTTAATTGAACCCACAGTGGCCCGCTTAAAGTGAACAACATAACATATGGGATTAATTGAAATAGAGACCGGGCTGACCCCCAAACTCCACTTTTTCCCGACACAATACGTACGTTTTACTAAAAATAACATCTTAACTTTATGATGGTATTCACCCACACATAATATAGAAGGGAACAATCAATAAGAGAATAATAAACTGAAGGTTAGGTTAGAAAAAACAAGGTTGGGGATAACACTTACAGTAGAAGAGATGGGTCGGCGTAGGGGAATGGAGGCTGGTTCCGAGGCAGAGGGCAGGCTACTGGCCCTCAGGTGAGTCTTCATCGGTGTCATCCACACTTACTAGTGCCTCCCTGACAAATCCCTCAAAGTCATCATCACTGTCTCTGCCTCTGTCACTATCACTGGCTTGGGCTGGCTGTGGTGGGTTGCGGGCGAAGAACTCGGTTATGCTTTGCTGACGGCTGGTCTTTATGTTGTCGTGATAAACCTTGATGTAGGGCTCCATAGTCTGCAACAGCTGGGTAGGGAAGATTTCATACCTGTTTGCGTCAGGGTCGTCGGAAAGGAGGAGCTTGACTTTCTCAATACACTCGATGGCACCCTTAACATTACTATGGGATAAGCGGCATACTTCCTGGGATGACGCACCACCTGCCTCTTCACTGACGTCATCTTCATCTACCATCTTGTCGGTAGTCACATCAGGATCCCTTATCACCTCCAGGATGTCGTCGTTGGTGGTCTCGGAGAAGCCTGCAGCTGTAACACTCTGCGCAGCTTCTCTGGCAAGGTCCACTGCTACTGCAACAGTCTGAACCTCACCAGTCACAGATTTACTCTGCCTAACACCCGGAATGCCTTGCAACACATGTCTCCATGAGTGACGAACAGTTGCTACAGACAGCTGATCCCATGCCTCCACCAAGAATACCACAGCTTTCTTGACGTTGAATGTTCTCCAGAATTGTTTGAAAAGTACTTCTTGCTCTGCCAACTGTTGATCCTCGTCGTCTTCTCTCTTGCTATCGGTATTGGTGTCACTCAGGTTACGCAACTCTTCCTTGGTGTTGGTGTAGTCGTTCAGGAGGTTGAATTTTTTGGCAGAGAATGCAGCTTTCACATTACAGATCAATTCTTGGGTCATGGGCTGTATTATAGACGTAGTGTTGGGAGGAAGGAAGACCACTTTTACGTTGGGGTGACGATCTAACAGTAGGGGCGAGTGTCCTGGTGCGTTGTCAAGCAGCAACAAAATCTTGAATGGCACATTCTGTTGCTCACAGAATTTCTTCACATCTGGAACGAAACAGTCATCAAACTAGGAGAGGGACAGTGTAGAGAACATCCACGCCTTACGTGCGGTCAGCCAGTGGACATTTAGCATGGTCATGTCCATGTTCTTGTAGGCGTGCGGCTTGCGTGCTGTGTGGATCACCGATAACTTGAGCTTACAGGTACCAGAGGCATTGGTGGTAAACAGGACGGTGATGTGCTCCTTCTGCAACTTCCGGCCCCGACACTTGCTGGCATTCTTCACAATGAAGGTCTTGGAAGGTAGCTTTTTCCAAAAAAGACCAGATTCGTCTATGTTAAACACCTGGTCGTCTGTGTACTGTCCTTCCTCTATAATCTCACGTAAAAACGGAGGAAATTCTCTAGCCGCAAGACGGTCAGCACTAGCTTCTTCACCACCAATGTTGATATTGGTGATCTTGTTCCTCTTCTTAAACCTCTGTAACCACCCAGAGGAAGCATTAAAGGGTTTGGGCTCTGTAATTCCCATCTTTCGTGACACTGCAGCATACAGTTCATGTGCGTACTCCTTAACTGAGCTCGTGTCCACCGCCATGTTCCGTCGCGCCTGACGCACCAAGTAGCTCACAAGTAATTTTTCCGTCTTGAGAAGCACCTGGTTGTGGAACTACTTGATCATAGAAGCACCTGTAGACTTTGTGATGTTCATGTGCTCCTTTATCTTGGCTGCATCCTTCTTAATTGTCCTGATAGTTGATTCGTTAACACCATGCTGGCACGCGAGATCAACCTGCCTTGTTCCTTTCTCCAACTCTTGTATGATCGTATATTTTATTTCGTAGCTTAAGGAACGTCGTGTCTTCTTTGGCTTAGGGCGGCTGGGTCCAGGTAATGCAAGGTTTCTTTGTGGTGGTGGTGGTGGTGGTGGTGGTCCGGTGGAAGCCATTCTTATGGAACAATGGATACCGATATGCATGGTGTAGCCGGGAGGGGTGTAACTGACGCGGTAGGTCAAGGGGCTTGAACGCTCCCGCGGCGGGGCACGTCATAGTACTACATTAAACCAATCACAGCTAGCAGGGAGGGAGGTAAGGATGCTTTGTCCAATCACAGTCCGCTACGTCATATGACGTCACCGATAACGCACCAAAGACATACACTGCGCAACCTACTCGCGCCGCTTACACAACATGGTGGATGGCGGGAGGTTTGGATCCAAAAATGGCGCGGCGCGAGAGGACCACCAGCCGCTCTCCGCGTAAAGGGGTACACGCACCGCGGAAAGTGAGCATTCCGTGTTCGGCAGGGTACCACGTAAACGTGGAAACGCGTAAAGCGAGGATTGACTGTACTTACAAAGCATAAAAAAAAAACATTTCAAGATGGAGAAATATTCAAAGAGGCCTTTTTAGAAGCAGCATATTCGTTGTTTGAAAATTTCAAAAATAAGTCTGAAATACTGTTTTCTATTAAGGATGTTCAGTTATCAAGAAACTCTGTCATGAGGCGCTGTGAATTCATGGCTGAGGATTTGGGTGAACAACTGAATAAAGACATACGTGAGTGTGTGTTCTTTTCATTACAATTTGATGAGTCTACTGATGTGGTCGATATATCACAATTATGTATTTTCATGAGAATGGTGTTTAAAGACATGAGTACCAAAGAGGAACTGCCGAAAATTCTACCATCAAAAGGAACAACTCGGGATGAAGACTTATTTCAGACTTTCAGTGATTTTGTTAATAGTACACAGTTGCCAGTAAGCTTGTATCTAAAAATACTGATGGGGCACATGCACTGGTTGGCCGAATCAGTGGGTTCATTGTCCTGTGCAGGAGTGATGATAGGTTTCCTAACTTCTTTTTTGGCCTCAAAAGATTGGCCTTTTGATCACAACGAAGTGTGGCTGTTAGACTTAGCTTTTTTAGTTGACATGACTGCTATGCTGAATATACTAAACTTAGATCTGCAAGGGAAAGATAAAACTATAGTTGACATGATTAATCCTGTGGCTGCTTTCAAGCAGGAACTAAAACTAGTGTCTTCGCAGCTGCATCCACATCAACTATGAAACTTCAGAAATATGATGTGTGAACTAGAAAACCAAGGAAAAGACTGTGACCAGTTTGACAGTAGTCGATATATTGAACAGGAACAAAACCTTGCCTCATATTTTGACAGACGGTTTCAAGATATAGCAACAATAGAACCTGTTGTAACATATATGTGTTTTCCATTTGGTAAAATCACAAATGTTGAAGATATTGCATCTAGAATGGCATCAGTATTTAACATGGACATATCTGAAGTCGAAAATGAGCTTCTGAAGCTTAAAAATTATATTCAGATCAAATCCAGGGCAACAGGAGGAAATTTCTGGAACTTTCTCAGTGAAGAAAAAGATCCCATTGTCAGAAAATGTGCCTTGTACCTCACAGCATTTTTGGATCAACCTACCTCTGTGAATCAACATTTTCACACGTGAAACACATCAAATCCAGATACTGATCAACAATGTCAGATGAACACCTGGATGCTTCCATGAGGCTAGCAGTCACTGCCTACAGTACTAATTACACAAAGCTGTCAGACAACATGCGGTGCTAACCATCTCATTAGTAAAGTAAGTTTATGATTTTTTCACAATACTGAGAATCAGCGTGTCTCACACTCTGCCACTGGCCTCACCACACTAGGAAATGCAGCATTGACTCATGATGATTTCAAGCTATGCCCTCTTTGGTTGGTTTTTGTTAACAACCCATCACCTTTTTTCACATGAAAAATATATTTTTTTTGCAAATTTTCTTGCTGTTTTAGAGGATTCTGACACTTATCTTTGGGGCAAATCACTTTATTTAGTTAGGTTAGGTTAGGAGGTTAGGACATGGTCTGTTAGGTCAGGTAACCTAACCTAACCTAACTAAAAAAAAGTTAGGTTATGGTAGGTTACCTGACCTAACAGTCCACGTCCTAACCTAACCTAACCAAATAAAGTGATTTGCCCCAAAGATAAGTGTCTGAATCCTCTAAAAAAGCAAGAAAATTTGCAAAAAAAATATATTTTTCATATGAAAAAGGTGATGAATGGTTAACAAAAATGAGCGACACTGCGTGTCGCTATAACATCAAATTGGGACTGAAAAATTCTTGATTTTACAAGTGATAAATCACAAATATCGCGTTTATTTTTGGAATGCTGCGATTAATTCAAGTATATTCTTAAGTTACTCAATGTGATCTACTAAATGTTAAGAAAAGAAATCTTAAAAAGGTGATGGGTTGATAACAAAAAAAAAACCCCACTTTTTGTCTTTATTATTCAGGAAAGCCTTCAACTGGGCATTCAATATTAACTTTTCTCTTCAATGGCATCTACCAATAATAAAATCTGGTCTGCTGTCCAGTTGGGCTTCCTTTTCTTTTGTGGAGTTGAGACTTACGTTTCCTCAATAACATAACATGTTTGTTTACAAACAGCACGGCTGGAAAAAGCCGCCAGTCACTATCCTGTGTTAGTAAATTCTCTTTCAAACTTCTTAGATTAGGTTTTTTTTTTAATGATCAGAATGTATATAAATGTAAATATTGAAATTAATCTTCATAATTTTATTGAGGTTATTCAGCCATAAGACCATTTTGTATGATTAAATCCTGCTTTCCTTAGCGTTATTTAGCGGTACTTAACAAACAACTAATTGTGCGGTAAAAGTTTGCTTGTTAAGCTTTGTGTATAACTTTTAAATTTTACTACTAGCTAGCAGTACTATTATGTGAATAGCATAAAAGTTTTGTGTATATGGGTCCAGATGACTTTTTCAAACCCGGAAAAATTCCTTATCCCCGGAATCTTTTCCGATTACTGGGAAAAGTTTCTGACTGTCTAAATTAGACATCTTGTACAGACGGACATCAGCCCAATTACCCAAAACATTTCTGGGTATTGGAGATGTTTTCCTTAATTCTAAACTACCGGAGTCCGTAAATGCAGTTATAATTAAGTTAGAAACTTCATTTCTTAACTGTAATAATCCAGAATAGTTTATTTAAAAGTTTGGGTATATAAATATATATTTAAAAATTAGAAATCTATATGCTATGAGCTTAAATGAAACTGTGTGTTACAGCACATACTGGTATTTTCCACTCCCATGGAGCTGTGGGGGATTAGTGGTATCATATTACAGTAGAAGTCCAAAAATCCGGACTGCTTGGGGATTGGGTCGGTCCGGATTTTCGGATTTTCCGGATTCTCAGGCAGTACTTTTAAAATTAAAATTTAAGGAGGAATAAAGAAGAGATGAACAGGTACATTTTGATAGTTTATTCAATATCAAATAAAGCATGCTTCATTTATCAAAATGAGCAGTTTTAAAGAAAAACAAAGCCAACACTAGACAAAAATGTAAACAAACTGTCTAATACCATGACGAGTCTTGAAATTCCTGAGCCATCCATCACTAAATGCGCACTCTGATTCAATGTTCATTTGCTCCTTAAAAGACTTTGCTTTGGCAATAAGCATCGGCCCAGAAATTGCCATACCTTCTGATCGTTTTAACAAAAACCATTCGTGCAACACTTTATCAAGATTTTCTAATTTGGGCCAATGTAAACTTTTTCTTTCAGCAATTTTAATGTAAGGCTCAGAAGAAGCTGTGAATTCTAGAATTTTATTCTTTGCCTTTTTTATATCATAAATTGTAGACTTTCCAATGTTGTATGTCTCCATTAGAACAGCATTGCTCACATTACATTCTAGTTTCTTAATTATTTCAAGTTTGTCACTCAATTTCAATGTGTTCTTCTTTTTCTTCACACAACGAAGTTTATCTACTTTAGGGGCCATTATTATGGGCTTGTACTCTGTACATGGAAAGAGTAGGGCTCAAAATTACATACGTTTTCACAGATTGATTGCTTGTTTTAAAGTGGCGATCGTGTGGTCGTTTGTTGTCGCTGTGCAGCTGTGGCATTCACGCATGCACACATACACACAAAAGATTTATAGTGCCTCAAATTTTACATTTCAGTTCAAGTTACGTAATTACAAAACTAACAAAATTAGCTACCCATAATTTACAATTAATTTTATTATTAGAATTATGTAAATTAATTTTTTAAAGCAACTCCATTCATTCACGTAACCCACAAAAGCCCGCTAAATTTAAAAAGTTTGGGTTTTCGAAAAGTCCGGATTCTCGGGTGGTCCGGATTCCTGGCATCCGGATTTTTGGACTTTTACTGTACTGACCTTCTGATGGAATGTCAGGTCACCCTTTCTTGAGTGGGGGATTAGTGGGTCTCATGACCTGAAGATGTCTTGAATAAACACGAAACCTAAAGTTTTTTAGGGAGATTGTGATAAGTATAAGTAAAAATGAGCAAAGTTGTATCCCTTCAACATTACGTTACATAACTTTTAAAATTTGGAGTGAGAAAGCAGAAAGGTTTGAGTAATTAAAGAGATGGAGTGGAAATGAGTGTTGCAAAGCGCTCATCAACACCTCCTATTTAACTTGCTACCACACAGTCACTCATATGCAAATTTGTCATACAATAAGACCCTCACTCCTCATGTTTGTTGTCTTAATTCCCTTGTGTTTTTTTTTGTGTGTGTGTATTTGTTTGTTTGTTTGTGTGTGTGTGTGTGTGTGTGTGTGTGTGTGTGTGTGTGTGTAATAATAATAATAGTAATAATAATAATAATAGTAATAATAATAATAGTAATAATGATAATAATAATAATAATAATAAATGGTTTATTAATAGAGTTGCAGCTGGTGGCTGAAAATATACAGACTTACATTTGATTTAGACATAATGATATAATATGCATTAAATACATTTACCGGGCTGTACAGTACATAAATCAGAAGTTGTTTATTATTTTAACAATAGATGGGATGGTGCTGTTCTTATATCTATCGGTGCGGGCTCTTATGGGCTGAATTTTGTTGTAGTGGCGGACTGCACGAGTTAGGTGGGGGGTGGCAGCAGGTGGCGATGATGAGGGTAGTGCAGTAGTCCACTGCCAAACCTTTCCAGTGCTTGGTGGTGGAGGTCACTGAGGGATGGCATTTCCAGGGTGGAGAGAGCGTTGGTGTAGCCGGAGTATTCTGCGCCGAGCATGATTCTGCAGGCTCTTTTCTGTGCCTTCTCTAGCTGACGTTGTTGGGTGGAGTTGAGAGAAGACGACCAGGCTGGTGACGCATACGTTAGTTTGGGGAGAATAAAGGCGTTGTAGATGGTCCTCAGCTCTGGCGTGGGTGTCCCAAGTGACCTAAGTCGTTGTAGCATGTAGAGTCGGTACGAGGCTGCCTTGACTGTTATATACACGGGCCTTCCAGTCAAGTTTGTTGTCTATAGTTACACCCAGGAGTTTGGCAGACTGCACCAGCTGGAGAGGGTGGGCACCCACTGTGACTGCTGGGGCTTGCACTGGAGTAGTGGCGGTATTGATGTGCATGACTAAGGTTTTGGTGTGGTTGATGGTGACCTTGTTCTCCGTAGTCCATGCCTGTAGCCTGTCCTCTGTGTGTGTGTGTAATAATAATAATAATAATTAACGGTTTATTGAAAGAGCTTGGCAGCCAGAAGGCTGAAAATATACAGTTCCATATTTGGGGAATGGGTTACGAATTACAAATAATATATAATTAACATAAGTGACACAAATAAGACATATAATAACTAGATTGGGAAAGGCTCAAACTACAGTTCATTTCAACATAGTGACAGTGCAAGGAGTAGTGTTTACTGGGAGTGAATACACTGATTTATTACCAGTTATTGATAATTTTTACAATGGTTGGGACTGGGCTGTTCTTATAGCGATCAGTTCGTGCACATATGGGCTGAATGCGGTTGTGGTGTCGAACAGCAATTCTCGGACTAGGGATCTCAGGTGGTAGTAGGAGCCGGTGTCGGGGATGGTGTAGAAGCTTCTTACCAAATTTGCAGATGAGGTCGTGGTGATGGTCAGTGAGAGTCGAAAGGGTCAGTGTGTTGGGCAGGAAGGGGAGAGAATAATCTTGCATGCCCTCTTTTGCACTTTTTCTAGATGTTTACGTTGTGTGGCATTTAGGGAGGAAGACCAGGTGTGTGTGTGTGCGTGTGTGCGTGCGTGCGAGAAATCAACTCACATCCAGTCATCATCCAGCTCATCATACTCCTTTTCTTCATCAAAACCCATATACCCCCAAAAGTCCTATGGTGACAGACGAGTGGCGACAGGGACAGGCAGAGATGACTGCCGGGAGTCTCTAGTACAGTCCAGTCCTGTCTGTGCGTGAGCAGCCATTTCGAGGAGCCGTTCTGCTCACCCCCACATGGGGAGGGGGCTAGAAAAGGTGCCCTAAACATAGCCTGCCTGAAGAACCAACCTGACTTGGCAACCGCACCCATTAAGGTCATCCTTATGTGGTCAAAAACACATTCATAATCACAGATCCAAACAAAAACAAACTATACTGGCACAAGTGAGAATCCTGAAAGAAGAACTGCCCTTGTGGCAAAAGAGCTGGCTTGGTATAACATCGACATAGTAGCCATTAGTGAGTCCTGGCTCCCACATGGGGGTTGACTCACAGAACTGGGGTCTGGCTATACCTTCTTCTGGAAGGGTAAGCCTGCTGTGGAGAGAAACCTCATTTATGGAGTTGGCTTTGCCATCTGCCAATGTATCCTACACAGGCAAACTGAAATGCCTGTTAGGATAAACAAGCACCTCATGACGCTCTGAGTCCCACTGAATCACTCACATCATGCCTTCTTTATCAGTGCATATGCCCGAACACTCGATGCAGAGGATGACTTCAAAGAGGCCTTTTATGCTGACTTTGACAGAGTGCTAATCTCTATCCCTAGGGAAGATAAGATTGTGCTCCTAGGTGACTTCAATGCCAGTGTTGGCAGAGATGCTGACATTTAGCAGGGAATCATAGGGAGAAATGGACTAGGCAAGTGTAATCTCAATGGCCTACTCCTCCTCGGCAAGTGTGCTACACACAATCTCACTATCAGGCAACACCCATGATTCAAACACTGGCATCTCATTGTCAGAGAAAGAGATCGCCGATAGGTCCTCATCACCTGTGCTATGCATGGCTCAGACCACTGCAACACTAATCATCGGCTCGTCAGAGCCAAGCTCTCACTTCACGTCGCCCCAAAACAGCAAAGGTAGCAAGCCTCCAGAAGATGTTTTAACACTTAAGAGTCTGCAGGATCCAGCGGTAGCACATGCTTTCTCACAGAGCAGCTCGAACATGGCTGATGAACAATCCGACAACAAACAACCCAAATCCCAGTGCCAAATGGGGTATTCTCGACACTCATGACAAAAACCTGCAGAGAGACCCTCGGCCAGATCAAAAGAATACACCAGGACTGGTTTGACGAAATTTACCCAGAAATCAATGTACTCGTAGATGATAAACATTCTGCTTTAACTGACTGGCAGAACGACTGGTTTAAAAATATAGCATGTGAAATACAAAAACTTGCAAATCAACACAAGATGTGCAAATTTTTAAATTCCACTAAAGCATTTTATGCACCAATCACTCATGGTGCAGCCCCCCTCTACTCATCCAACAGTAACTCCCTAATTAAAGATGAAGAAGGCATCCTTCAGTGCTGGAAAGAGCACTCCCATTCGCTGCTCAACCGAAACACTGATGTGATTACCCAGCAGGTCCCTTAGCATCCAGAGCTGACTCATCTCGGCTATCCTCCATCCCACAATGAGGTAGCTACTGCCATCAAACAGATAAAAATAACAAAGCCTCGGGCCTGATGGAGTTCCAGCCTAGGTGTATAAAGCAGCAGGGCTTCTGCTTACCAGCCATCTCCACTTTCTCCTGGAGAATATATGGGAAAAGGAGGAAATCCCCCAAGCTCTTAAAGATGGCTCCATCGTCAATATTTATAAGAACAAAGGAGACCGGTCAGACATGGGCAACTACCACGGGATCTCATTGCTGTCTGTAGCTAACAAGATTATGCAACTTAAAGGAGTTCCTGAGCACCTACGCAGATGCGTATGCACACTTCGCCCTTGAGGTGACTGTACGTAAGACTCCGATTCTCTCTCAGCCTGCCCCTGGTTCAGCCTCACCTGCACCATCAATCGAGCTTAACGGTACTACCCTCTCTAATTTTACCCACTTTTGGTATCTCGGCTCCTACCTGTCCACCATTGTGGACATCGATGAAGAGATTCAACATCGGATCAGATGTGCATCTCAAGCCTTTGGCAGACTCTGTACCCATGTCTTCAGCTATAGGGAGTTGAAATTATCTACAAAGTTGCACGTATATTGAAAAGTGGTTCTCCCCACCCTGCTATATGGCAGCGAGACATGGGTGACATACAGGAGGTACCTCAAGACACTTGCAAACTTTCACCTATGTAATCCACGTTCCATTCTTCGGGTTTGCTGGGAAGACGAGAACAAATGCCAGTACACTGTATTCTCACTGACACCAACTGTAGGAGCACCAAGGCTACCATTATCTATGAACAACTACACTGGACTGGCCGTGTTACCCACTTGGACGACAGTAGACTGCTAAAGCAGCTACTTTTCAGTCACCTAATGAATAATAAACGTAATGTTGGCGGGCGACTGAAAAGGTACTGTATAAGGATAGTCTTAAGACAAACCTGAAAAAGTGACAAATCGACCCCCTCACCTGGGAGATGATTACTCCACACCGTAACGCTTGGAGGAGCACCGCACGAGAAGGTGTCAATACTTTCAAGTTAGCCCGACTGCATATCGAGGCAGACATGTGCCAACACCGGAAAAATGCTGCAGCCTCCCCTCCAGCACTAAATGTACCCCTCCACACGTGCAACATCTGTGAACGACCCTGTGGGTCCTGTATCAGCCCATTTAGCCACCTCAGAACCTACCAACGAAGGTGACATCCCTAATACAGTGGTCCCTCGGTTAACGAACTTAATTCGTTCCAGAAGGTCGTTTGTTAACTGAAAACCATTGTTTCAATGGGATATTGGGTAATTGGTTCCAGCTCACAGAAAAGTATATACAAAGTAAATCCAAAAACGCCTAAAGTCAGAAACACTCCTACAGTCAACCCTCGCTTTACGCGGTCCCACATTCCACGTTTCCACGTTTTCGCGTTACCCTGCCGAAACAGGAATGCTCACATTCCGCGGTGCGTGTACCCCTTTACGCGGAGAGCGGCTGGCGAGCCGCGCCATTTTTGGATCCAAACCTCCCGCCATCTCTCCCGCCATCCGCCATGTTGTGTAAGCGGCGCGAGCATGGTGCGCACAAGGTCGCCCAGTCATCAAAACATTACCGAGTTCTTCACCCGCCACCCACCACAGCCGGCCCAAGTCAGTGATAGTGATAATTATAGTGAGGTATGGACTTATATGGACTTTGAGGGGTTTGACAAAGAGGCCCTGCAAGCCTCTGTGGTGGATAGTGATACAACTGATACAAGTGATACAGGTGAGGGCCAATAATCTGCCCTCTGCCTCGGAACCAACCCCCCATCCCCGTGTGCCCAGCCATCTTTTCTACTAATGTAAGTGTTGAAAAACCTAATATTATTGATATTTCTCTTAATTATTAATTGTGTGTGTATACCATCATAAGTTAAGATAATATTTTTACTACAACATAGTTGTGTGTCGTCAAAAAGTGGAGTTTGGGGGGTCGGCCCGGTCTCTATTTCAATTAATCCCATATGTTATGTTGTTCACTTTACGCGTTTCTCACTTTCTGCGGTACCCTGTGGGTTGAATTAACCGCGTAAAGTGTGGGTTGACTGTGTGTGTGTATATATGTATATATATATATATATATATATATATATATATATATATATATATATATATATATATATATATGTATATATATGTATATATATATATATATATACAGTGGGGTATGCTATAACGAACGGATTCTACTACGAATATTCCTATAACGAACGGTTTTACCTATAAAATTGAGAATGCTATAACGAACGAAACTCCTACAACGAACATTATTTAATTTTTTTTTCTAATTTATTGTTTTTTTATTACAAATATTAATGATTTTCTTTATTTCAGGGGTTTAGATGCATCTTTATGCACTTTTTTACAATTTTTACAATTTTATATTATATTTTTCAGTGTTAAGTGGTTGTATTTGGGGGCCTGGAACGGATTAATCCTATAACGAACGAATGCTATAACGAACAAGGTTCTAGAACCAATTAGATTCGTTATAGCATTCCCCACTGTATATATATATGTGATGTGATACAGGTGATTAATATTATCTCTTGTGCAAAATATATGACATTTATATTCAAATTATTCGTTGTCTTGCAAGGATTCCAGCAATGCAAATTATATTCTCCTAACCTTAGTCTGAGATATTATATAAGATGAAAACTTAAAGACTACTGAAAACATGATCTTCGTCGCATTTTGTCTTTATCTCATTTGTGTCCTCAAATCTCGAACCCTTCAGCGGCATCTTAATTTTAGAAAACAGTCAAAAGTCGCAGGGAGCCTGCTGGGCCTGTGTGATCCTGTGTTTGGCTAAAAAATCCTGGACAAGATGGGATGAGTTGGCTGGCTGGAGCATTGTCGTGGTGGAGACGAGAGTTGTGGGAGGCGGAGGACTGGCAGCCCCACCACGACAATGTTGGTGATCCCAAAAACTGACTTTACAAAATGTTTCCAGCAATGGAAGGACCTCTGGGCTAAGTTTGTTGAGTCCCAAGGGCCTACTTTGAAGGGGATTAAAGTTTGAACTCAGTAAATAAGCTTGTTTTTTTCACCTGCTAAAGGTCGGATACTTTTCGATCAGACCTCGTACATAGTACTGTACTGTATTGTATATGAAGCGTACAGGTATTATTAAGCACAGATTATTACAGTAATAAATCTTTACTAATTAATGAAAAACAAATGAAGTACAGTGGTCCCTCGGTTAACGAACACAATTCGTTCCACAGAGTCTTCCCATCCACACACCAACCATGTGTGGATGCAGCTAAACATGCTGCAATATTCATAACGCTGGGAACCCTTGTCCCCAGGCCCTGAGAAGAAAGTTTTGGAGTTATTTGTCGCAATTTTCTCAAATTATCCGGTATTTGTGCATTACTTCATAATCGATATTTCTGCATTATTTCATAATCGATATTTGCTACCAGACCCAGAAATACAAATTTGGGCAGATTTTCCAGATTTTATTTATTTATTTATTTTTTTCAGAAAATGCTCTCGATTTTCAACCTCAGAATTTGTTCCCAAACCCCGAATTTAGAGAATTTTCCCCTAAAAATCCAAGCAGATTTCAATTTCAGCTATTGGAGAGTTATATATTATAAACTATGTGCTAGCAACCTAATTACAGGCTCACCAATAAAATTGGATTTAAGGATCAGTCCTTAATTATTCTTGTGTGCCCCTTAAAACTTTACTTACTGCTACTCCTCCTAATCCTCCAAGTTGTTGGAAATAGATTTTAGTTTCTGATTTTCATTTTCATAAGTAATTTCATGCTGTTTTTGTTTTAGGTTGGTGAAAATGGTACAGGAAAAACAACGTTACTGAAGATTTTGTTAGGTGAACTTGAACCCACTAGTGGCCAAAGAGTTGCCAACAGGTAAGATTTGACATCATTTTTGCTATTTAATCTTAGCTGGCTTGGATTTCTACACACAGTATCTTATTAAAACATTTCTATGGTGTTATTTTCAGAAGAAAAAGAAAAGCCAGTGTCTTTTCTTCGTATAGATAGACTCGTCCACCATTGAAATGTGCAATTAAAGTGTGTGGATAGAAGGGAATAGGAATGAAAAACAAGAAGAGGGAATGATGGGATGGGAGGTTGATAATATATAGTATTAGGTAATGAGATAAGAAAGGCACATGAGTGCCAGTAGCAAGTAAGAAGCGATAAAATAAAAAAGTAAAAAATGTATCAGAAAAGCAGGTTAAAGATGGGGGAGAAAGGTTGTCACAGGAGAACATGAAGTTCTTCTGGAGGAAACTGAATGGGTTAAAAAAAAAGAAGAGAGAAATTGGAAGTGGCAGTTGATGACAGTTGATGAAAGACAGGATATATTGCTGAAAAAAGAGGAATTAAAAAGGAGATGGGGAAAATATTTTGAGCAACATTTGAATATAACATATAAAAGAGTAGGAGTTATTGTGTATAGGTGATACCCTGAGTACATGAGGAATTCTTGTAGTTGTAATAAGGCAGAGGGATATTGTTCATATTGTCTTGAATTCATACTACAACCGACTTTAAAGTCTCTTATTCTGCATTTGCATACACACACAAGTGCCAAAAATCGTTCTTACTCGGCTTGTCTTGTTGGCATTGTACACTTGACCTAACATGATTCCAGATGTGTTTATTATTTCACCAAATTTTATTTAAAAGTCTCAACAGTATGTGCAGCCTCTTCCTTTTCTAACTGTTACAGTCAGCATTGTCAATCCACCCTCTCTGTGTGGTTTGAACCCTGGGAGTGTCAACTCTTGAATCAAAAGCATTTATGAGCATGGGAGAGAGGGAGGCCGGAGATGACTGGGGCCAGTGGGTGATGGGGTAATACAGGTTGACACTCCCTTATCCCAAACCCATGGGGCCACATGCATTTCGGATTTCAACACACAGTAGTTAGGTTAGGTTTTTTTTTTTTTTTGTTTTTTATATATATATACTGTACAGGTATCAGCCCATCCGGCCGCAGGTCACTGACCCACATTAGGGCCTGGGGGCTAAAATATAATAATAATTATAATAATAGTAATAATAATAATAAATTCATAGATCTAGGTTGTGTTTCTCACTTTTTATCTTTTTTCATTCTTGTATTTGTTTGTTATTATTGTTATTATTATTATTATTATTATTATTATTATTATTATTATTTTATTATTACAGTATTATTGTTATTATTATTATTATTAATTTTATTATTATTATTATTATTATTATTATTATTATTATTATTATTATTATTATTAATATTGTTATCATTATTATTTTTTGTTTTGTATTTTTTATTATAAATTTTATTTACTATAAATAATTGTTATTACATTTTCGGCCCGAAGGCCCCGATGTGGGTCAGTGATCTGTGCGCGTCTTTTTGGTTAAATGTAATGTCTCCACCACTAGTGTGGGGGGGGGGGGGGATGCAACTTTTAGCTTCAGACATGAAAAATATTTACCATTTACTGCCAGTAAACAATGGAAACGTAAAATATGTACCAATTAGTAATGAAAAGTTGTGCAGTTCCTTCAGCAAATGAAGCTCACCAACTTACAATAGGCTAAATTACCTTACAACATGCTTTCAGTAGTCTATGTTGAAGTTCTTAGCACAGGCTAACTTATCATATCATATACGGTATCACAGTTCTCATTGATCTACAAAAAATACAGGTAATAAAAACCTTTTCGATATTTCACACTTAATATAATACCCGGTAATCTACTTCAACCTCCTATTGTTTACGACGACGCATGGCGCACCACCGGCTGTTGAGTATCAGCTAGACGGTACACGTGTTTTTCAAATCGTTTTCAGTTAAAAACTGTTACATTACATGTATATTTTACCTTAACTGTGCCTGAATGAATATATTCTCGGAAATAAATAGTAGTTTTGCTGAAACGTGATGTATTTTAATGTAAAATAGGATAAAATACATGACGAAAACAAAAGATTTTACCTAACCTTCCGATGTTCAAGAGAAGTTACTCGTTTTTTTTTAAAGTTTTTGGTTAAAATACTGTTATATTACAATGGTATTCTATTCATACTGTGCTTGATATAATGCATTCACGGAAATGTAATATTTTTGCTCAAATGACGTACGTATTACAGTGTAAAGTGGGATAAAATCGTGACGAAAACTTTCGCTTTCTTTCGTTCAAAAGATGTTACCATAATCACTTTTCGATTGGTTTTCAGTTAAAAAACTATTGTATTACAATAATATTCTATCCTAATTGACTTGAATAAATACTACGATACCATATTTCTGAATATTTTCATTAAAATCCATCCAAATCATTTTCCTTCTCATCGTCTGCAGCACCAAACAGCTTCTCCCAGTCCTCTCCTTGAACGGGGCTGGAGGGTACGTGTTTTTTGAATCGTTATCAGTTAAAAAACTATTACATCACATGTATATTTTACCTAAGCTGCGCCTGAATGAATATATTCTCGGAAGTAAATAGTAGTTTTGCTGAAACGTGATGTATTTCAATGTAAAATAGGATAAAATACATGACGGAAACAAAAGACTTTACCTAACCTTCTGATGTTCTTCAGATGTTATTCGTTTTTTTAATAGTTTTCGGTTAAAATACGGTTATATTACAATGATATTCTATTCATACTGTGCTTGATATAATACATTCACGGAAATGTAATATTTTTGCTGAAATTATGTACGTATTACAGTGGAAAGTGGGATAAAATCGTGACGAAAACAATGACTGAAATATAATGCAATATTAACCCCTAAATTGGTTAATTCGGATAATCGGCTAAAATGGACACCCTTCCCCCCTATTAGTCCGAATTAACGAGGGTCGACTGTATATACAGTCATGCGCCGGTTAACGTCCGACCGAACAACGTCCGATCGCATATACCTGTACATCCGTGCCCCCCCCCCCCCCAAAAAAAAAAAAAAACACGTGACGCCTGCTGGACCACATCTCCACAACCCCGACGGAGACACGATGATCCTCCCCATACTGGTCAGATATTATGTGTTAAAGGAATATGCTTCCTTACTTAGGCTTTTCTAAGCATTTGCCTACAGTTGAAATGTTAACCTACATCTATTAAGGATAAAATCTTTCACCGACAAATTGACAATAACACATTTGCAGTAATCAGACATATCTAGTTGCCTCAACAATTGCAAGTTGCAGTTGGAGTTGCAATTTTTTTTTTAATTCAGAAACATTAATTAAAACATATATGAACAGTAAATATGTGTTGCTTTCATATTCTTTTGTAGAGTAATGACGATATGTTTTCACATGTGCACACTTACATACGCGATCTCACTTTTTTCTTTACCATTAATGGTTAGCTACTTCTATTGTTCCATTTACTAACATTAAATAACATTACTTAAAACAACTACAGTCAACCCTCGCTTTACGCGGTCCCACATTCCGCGTTTCCACGGTACCCTGCTGAAACCGGAATGCTCACATTCCGAGGTGCGTGTACCCCTTTACGCGGAGAGCGGCGCGAGCAGGGTGCGCACAAGGTCGCCCAGTCATCAAAACATTTCCGAGTTCTTCACCCGCCACCCACCACAGCCGGCCCAAGTCAGTGATAGTGATAATTATAGAGAGGGTATGGACTTTGAGGGGTTTGACAATGAGGCCCTGCAAGCCTCTGTGGTGGATAGTGATACAATTGATACAAGTGATACAGGTGAGGGCCAATAATCTGCCCTCTGCCTCGGAACCAACCCCCGATCCCCGTGTGCCCAGCCATCTTTTCTACTAATGTAAGTGTTAAAAAACCTAATATTATTGATATTTCTCTTAATTATTAATTGTGTGTGCATACCATCATAAAATTAAGAAGTTATTTTTACTACAACGTAGGTATTGTGTCTGAAAAAGTGGAGTTTGGGGGTCGGCCCAGTCTCTATTTCAATTAATCCCATATGTTATGTTGTTCACTTTACGCGTTTCTCACTTTGCGCGGGCCGCCTTGGGTTGAATTAACCGCGTAAAGTGAGGGTTCACTGTATATTAGTTTTTTTACATTAATTTTACTACAGCTACAACCAGGGTCTTATTTTCTTCAGTTTTATATGTAGAACCAGTCAGTCACTGGTTTTGTAAACATTGACAAAAACAAAGCCGTCTCGTCTCCTCGTGTTTTAATATTCTACGTATTATTAATGAATTGTATTGTTCATTTTGCACACATAAACATTAATTCAATCAAAAAGACATTGTCATAAACAATAATGAATCTTTTGTAAATAAGAAATATGGCGCTGTTTACACGATTGTGCACTTCTGAACGTTGGCGGGCTGCTCAAACCCGTCGAAATTCGAGTTTCCGCCGTCGAAATTTGAAATTGTGTAGTGTTTTTTTGTGTTAAAATAAAAAACATTGAATTAAAAACTCGCGAAATTTGAGAACCTACTGTACATACAAAATATGTATTTCTCCCATATGTACGCCTGGCTATGCCTAGCAACGGGAGCAGGTAAAGGGAGTTGTGACCGCTAGTTGTGTGTCGTCTGTAGTTGTAACTCTCCTCGCTCCGTGCCATATTTCACTGGATTTACTGCTATTAGTGATTAATCATGGCATTGTAGCTAGGTTAGACTTGTCACTGTAACCACCAGGCTACTGGGCCAAGCTGTCAGGTGTTATAGTTTTTTTCAACTTATATTTTTGGGTAGATATATGTAACTTTCTTCATTTATTTTTACTCAGTTATATGCACACACCATCCTTTAATGCATTTGGTGAAAAAGTAAAAGAAATAATTGTCCTAAGGGCAAACATATTAAGGGAATACAGTGTACATTTCTTTGTACACAAGTTAGTTGGCTCAGTGAGGAAGAGGGCGCAGATTGTAGTTGGTGGGGTGGAGGGTGGGGAGTGCTGCTAGGGAGATGGCAGAAGTAGAGTCCCAGCTAGTGTCTGTTACTATGGCTGACCAGGGAGTGTATGCAAATGCCAACTGTGTTAAACATTCATTTGTTTTTTATTTAATGGTTTGGCAATACAATATTTTTTCTTGTACAATATTGTATCATGAATGACAGTCATTGTAGAATGAGTGAGAGAGGCAAAGTGTCAGTAAGATGCAGTGGGAACTGGGTGGAAGGGAGGAAGGTGGGAAGTGGGTGGAAGGCAGTGGATGTCTTGCTGATCTGCTCTGGCTAAAGCAAATCCATCTCTCCATCACTGAAATTATGATTTAAGTGGTGATAATTTAGGTAATGGTGGTGATCATGGAGCTGGTGGTGGAGGAAGAGATTGTGGTAAGTGGTGAGGAGATGATGCGTCTGTCGGTTTGTTTGGTAACACTAGCAGCAGCACTGTCAGACACGGTTGAACAGCTGATGTCGACCTACAAAATTGAATGCAAGTATAAATTAACAACATCGTATTCCTTCTACATTGTTACATAAATTTTAAATTATGGAGTGATAATTACAAACAAACAATGTACAATACTGTACAATATTGTATTATGAATGACAGTCATAGTAGAATGAGTGAGAGAGGCAGAGTGTTGGCGAGAAGCAGTGGGTGGGAGGTAGGGAGGAAGGTGAAAATTGTGATTTAAGTGGCGATAATAGGGGTAGTGGTGGTGATGGTGGTCATCATGGAGCTGGTGGTGAGAAAGCAATTGGCAAATGGGTAGTAAAAACTTGCTTTCGTTATACAGTTTTGGGAATTTCATTCAAAGGATTAATGTTCAACAGAGACTTACTGTGTGTGTGTGTGTGTGTTTGTGCATATATATACAGCTCCTCCCCGACTTACGACCTACTCGACTTACGACCACTCGCACTTACGACCCGCCTCAGTCCTACCAAAATTTTGTCGAATTACGTATTTTCAAGTCCCAACGTCAGTACACAGAGAAAAATTTTTTTTGTAATTCACTTTAAAATGGCTGGCAAGCTTAAAAGTGAGAGTTTTGTGATGCTGATAAGAAAAAGAGACCCATTTTAGATTTTCTATGTATTATTTAAGCATTTTCGACTTACGACCATTTCTACTTACGACCTGGATTTAGGTCCCTAACCCCGTCGTAAGTTGGGGAGGAGCTGTACTTATTTTTGTTATTTTCTTTTTTTAACAGGTCTCTCAGGATAGGCTACTTCACGCAACATCATGTGGACCAGTTAGATATGAGGGTCTGTTCAGTGGAACTATTGCAGAGCAAATATTCAGGTGGGTTCATAATTGATTTTGAATTATCATTATTATTGTTTTTCTAGTTGAAATTATTATTATTATTACAGTATTGAAATTATTATGGTTATTGTTGTTACTTTATTCTAATAATTATTACATAGAAATTTACTTGAATCTTACAAAATGATATTTAATAATACAGAGTATATCTATAAAGGTGTGATATACTGTAATTTAAATTTTGAGAGAAATTAACATTACGTAAAGTCTTCTTTATAATGCACTAAAATATGTTAACTGAAAAGTTTGGGACCAAGGGACTTCCATAAAATGGATAAATGTGTGAAGTGGATTTTATCATGAACATGTGCCCATGGAAAGCATGTAATAAACCAAAATACTTTACTTGTGACATTTGGTAATTCTCTAACTCTTTCAATGTTATTAACCCTTTACTGGAAGGCATATTTATGTGCGCTGTCCACCAATAGACTCTTGCCCTAGTACAGTATAGATGTGTATGCTGAATTATGTATGATTGTTATAGCCCCAATGATAGTCTTGTATGGATAATTGATGTGGACATTCAACAGTACAGTATATGCAGTTAAGCAGACAAGATTTGTTGCAATTTAGTAAGGGTATATATATATTACTATATAGTAATTGTTAATTATAATTGATGAGCCTGAGATGTTTTGTTCATTGAATAAGTAAAAGGTATTACAAGATACAGATATTTGATAATTCTTATTGCTTTTTCCCAGGCAAAACTATTGAGGAATATCGGCGTCAGCTTGGTTCCTTTGGGGTTAGTGGAGATTTAGCCCTTCAGCAAGTGGCAAGTCTTTCAGGAGGACAGAAATCTCGTGTTGCATTTTCTCTTATGTGCATGGGTAACCCCAATTTCTTCATTCTTGATGAGCCTACCAATCACTTGGACATTGAAACAATTGAAGCTTTAGGAGAAGCAATTCAGAAGTTCAAGGTTAGTTCATTAATTAGTTTCCTTTGAATTTGTTATTATATATTTGTGAGCGAATTTTTCATGTCCTTTTGGGCAATTAGTAATTAAACATGTTACCAATATTCTAAAACCTTCATGACAATGTCTGCTTTGCCTTCATCACCACCACCAGTATATAATTCAGTGGCAGAAGCATTAATCTTGTGAGTGTTGCATTATCTGTTAAAGCAGCTACCCACCTACAGTAGTTACACATGCAGCTAATGAAGTTATTTCCTCTAAACACTCATTGGATAAAGGAAATGAGGAGTGTCTCTCCAAGAGATTCTCTGGACCTCTAAAGACCTAAGCCAAATAAACACAGGTTCTAAAGGTTTCAACCTTCATTTCTGTTCATTAGCACCTGGCAGGCAAGATATCCTCATTTAGGCTTGTCTGCCCTCAAAATCTACTATTCAAGGATTTTTAAATAAATGGTGAGCACCTTTTGTCCCATGACAACCGTGATTGTCTGTATAGTTAGGATCTTTCCATGCCACAATTTATAAATTTGGTTCCTGATTTCTGTTCAGGTGAACTATTGTAACTAGTGGCAACTTTTCCTTTCCTGCCTTGGTCCCTACCTATACCAATATGATTTTTTTTTGTCATGGAGAAGGTATCTGGCATTTCCAGTGATGCATCATACAAATAATAAACTAACTGCTATAGTGTTACCTTGACACTCAGAAAAAAAAATATTATGGAAATCAGAGAGTGAAGGTTAGGATGAAAATCTGGTAGATTCGCTGAGTGAATAAGGAAATGGTAGTTCTTGTGTGAGCTTCAGCAATAGTGATTCTGATGAACTAATCATTAGCATACGAGAAGTGTTTAGAGACCAGGAGGAAGGTACGTAGAAATGCTTCTCCAAATGTTGCATGTGTGCCGAGTAGGAGTACATCACCAACTAGTGAATGAGGTATTCATGGTGCAGGATACTAGAGTAGTGGTGATGCCTAGGACTGTGCAGGTGTATCCCGATAACTGATGCATATAGGAACCAGGAAAAGTCGTTGTCTAGTGAATCAACGAAATTATCGAAGCAATTAATCCCATAAGAACATAACAGATTCAGAAGGTTAGGGACTGGCCACCCTTCAGAAACTCCCATCTACCCTTGATATATCGTTGTTATGCACTGTCAAGCAAGAAAATAAAACAGGCATAATAAACCTTAAATATACAATGTAAAGCATAAATTGAGACTTATTTACCTGTGTTCAGGATGGTAGAGATGGTCTAGGGTGGCAAGTTCAAGTGTCTAACACTCATTGCTGGTCCATCACCTCTCTTATTATGCCTTATTATACCTTATCACATCACAGCAAGCTGCCCAGCACAAGAGGAACTATCACAGGGGCATTTAGGCATGAGTAACGCACTCAGTCGGAAATAACGAAAAAATACGAAGTCGGAGACACATAGTAAATTGTTAACAAGAGCAAAGATGTCAGGAATGAGTCAGGGTAGCGCGCAGAGCCCTCTCGTGGCAAGAATTCGTGCCATGTTACCACCCGCCAAATTCAATGAAGCTCTGTCACTCCGCTCTGGGGTATCAACAAAACTTGTGGGGTATTTCCTCTCTATGTAATCGTCGGTTATATGAAGCAGTAGTTAATGGGTCATAAATTTTTGGGGTACACTTGTAAAATCGCCGGGAAAAATTATGGAATAACACCACCGGGAATGAACCTTTTTTTTTTTTTCCCCTTACCATGTTGCTCCATGCCCATAAACCTGTCCTATGAAGTCTCGGGCCCGAATTCAGAGCGCTGGTTTGAAACCATATGAAGATTTTTAAACCAAGGATCAAGCAAAGTTTGAAGATTGTTGGTATTCAGAATGTTGGCTTGAGCCAACACAAAGATTCAAACCTGGTTTGGGGTCAGATTTGTCAAATCCTTGCATTAATCCAGCCTGGTGGCAGGTTTAGCGGTCGATCCATCATTCAAGATAGCAAGTCAACATGAATTTTGACAAAGTGCACCTTTTGGCGATATCAAATTGGAAATTTTGCATAGAGAAGACCGGTGGTAGACAGGCAGAATCCTATAAATTTTTATGATGACGTGCAATTCAGACAACGATATAGGTTCAGCAAGGGAGACTTCCTTGATATTTTCTGCTATATGGAGCATTTACTTTACAAACCTGTTGGCTATGGTTCACCTCTACCTTCCATTCATCAGCTGATGACTGTTTTGAGATTCTTTGCAACAAATAGTTTCCAGGTAAGAAATATTCTGGTTACTGAATGAGTTATGGTGATGAGTTGCAACACTTTCATGTTTAGGGTCCATGAAGATCAAGCAGGTAAAATGCTGACGCTTCTTTCAGTGCCCTTCTTTAGGAAAACTATTTTGATGTATTTTCAATATAATTGAATCAATGCTGAGTACATTTTGATTTCAGTGTATTAATAAAAGAAAGTCTTTTCTTAACATTACTAATCAGGGGAAATGTGTGGTTAAAGGAACAGAAAACCTAACCTAACTGAATCGAACCTAGCCAGGTTACTACACCCTGCATTGATTCATCTTTCTTTGGTTATGAATATTGACACCTGTCCCAGATTATATCTACAATTTGTATGTAATTGTTATTCCTCTATGAATTTCTTTGTTATCATATAACAATACACCCACGTTGTAACACAGTAAAGTACCATAAATCATTCTAATTTTATCATAATTTGATTGTAATTATAATAGCAAAAGTAACTTATGATGTGCAAGGAGAGATTTCTCCTCCGTAAAGACTTGTCGAGTCATAGTTGTCATCATAAACTTGTAAACATTACTCTCGATGGTGATTTGCTGGAATTTCAGTGTTCGACTCCTTGCTCGTAATTGAAGAAAATGCAACAGGTTACCCGATTTGAGGTTCAAACCGATGTTCTGAATATGGGTAAGCCTCTGCAGGAAATCTCGGAGTGAGGAATCCCGATTCGCATGCCTTAGCCGAGCTCAAATCCCAGGCTTAAGCCACTGTTCTGAATTCATGCCTCAGTGTCCATTATTATAAAATGAAAATAAAATAAAATATATTAATATTTTTATCTTGATAGTATTCTCCCAGTTAGCCGGAATCTCCGGTCCCCGGAATTCTCCAATAATCGGAATGGAAATTGTCGTAACATTGTTCACAGTGGACAGATGGTAGTGTGGTGATGAAGGAAACATGACTAAGAGATGGAGTTTTATTTCTGACCTTTTGTCACAAGACTTTTTCAAAGGAATGAATATACTGTATATGTATGTAAGACCTACTTATATAGGGAAAAAGAGAAAAAAACTAAAAATACATTATTCTATAGCATTTCTGTCAGAAATTTATATTTTTTGAATATTGTAACTGATAAAATTACTCACAATATTAGTTGATCAAAGTGGGCTGCACTCTGAAGTAGAAGTAAAATGTTGTGTAAAATACTAAAAAGAACACCAAACAAAACTTTGAAAACCTTACCTAACCTTTCCTAACTTGTTAAAATGTTAAGAATTGCTTTTGAGTTGATGGATCTCTCTTCAGCTGAGCTCTGAAAACAACACTATCACATGTTTAACACTGAAAACATGAACAAGGTAAACTTTTTATAGTTTTGGGATTTTAAAGGTTAGGTATGGTTTTCAAAAAAAAAAAATATTAAACCAACATTTTCCTTTTACTTCAAAGCACAGCGCGCTTTGATCAACTAATATTGTGAGTAATTTTATTAGTTTAAATACTCGAAAAATATAAATTTCCGACGGAAACCTCATAGAATAAATAATTTCTACTCTTTCTCCCTATATAAGACCCAGTATATACGTATGTGTTGGCAACTTCTAAATGTTTACCTAATTAAGGTACAATTAGCAAAAAAATTTTCTACACCCCTTGGTCTGATGGCCTCTGCAACAATCACTGACTGTGGCCATGTTAATTTGGTAAGGTTGGTATTTCTGGTTTTGTGACACAAAAATGCTGTAAAAAACCTGAGAAAGATTTTCTACTTTTCCTGTTCAGATGCATGAAAACTAAAAGCCTGCCAAGTTGCAGCCTTCATGCGCAAGGCGTTTTTTTTTTTTTTTTTTTTTTTTTTTTTTTTTTTTTTTTTTTTTTTTTATATATATATAGTAATACATATCGGGATTTAGTCATTATTTATATGAAAATGTAATTTTATTTAATTTTTCATTCTGTTTTCATTGTAAAAACAAAGAAAATAACGGTGGAAATTAAATTGGGTCCTAAATTAACCAGGGTCTTAAATATGAATTGTTGTCAGTAGAACTGTCTTTATTGGAGGCTTTCCTGTATACAGTGATATCTCCATTAGCCGGAACAATTAGTGCAGAGCACTTCCCGGGTATGAGAGATTTCCTGGTAACGAGACGACTCTCTCAAACCCGGAAAAATTCAGGTTAGTTGGAAAAGTTTACGAGTGTCTAAACTCGACCTCTGGCACAAATGCGCACTAGCCCACTTCCCCAGAACGGGTTACTTGGTCTCCCAACCCTTAAAACGAACATGATAGATGTTCATCCACGTAATAATACTATTACGTTTAAAGGTGTTTACTACAACGTTATGAGCCATTCTGAACCTATGCTTACCGCTAGATCGAAAGTGTTGTCCACCAATCCTATAAAGAGGAAGGCGGATCGTGCGTCAGAGATACCTCTTGACCTCAACCACACACTTTCACAGCGTGATTACAGCAGCAATAGTTGGAAGATAGTACCTGCAATTTTGAAGAGTACTCTCCATTACCAGAATGAGGAATTCACCAACACAACAATCCTGTGAGCTGAAGTGAACATTAGTTTCTGCAAATGATTCGTTCACTGCCCTGGGTGTGACAGGACGTGACTGCAGTTGTTGTGACGACTCATCAATCAACATCCTGTCAACAAAATTCTTTCGTATGGCGTGAACAACCCCCAGTTACCAGCACCCCAGCACCCACCCTAGTGATGATGACACATCCGGTCTGAGAGATGGTCTCAGCATTCTGAGGTATGGTATTGTGGATGACCTAGTGTGACCATTAGTGGCGGTTTGCTGTACTCAGGATTTTTGTGAACATTGACCCAGTCACCGGACCTTGGAATCAGCTGTGTCTACTGTGAGACACACACACATAAGTCTACGGGATTGCGGCAACAATTTCACATTATCAAGAAATTCTAGAAAGGATTCTTCAATCAAGCCTACAAGATATAGGTAGTATCTAGGCATACATTAAGTATATACACACATTTACACGTTCAAGACATGCCATCACATTGATAGGACATCAATAGGTTAATGTCATTGTTGTAAGTGCTTACTTATGTTAATATATACTAAAGTTTCAAACTACATACTTTAATGATGTCAAAGACACATCTTCTTAAAATAAAAATATGATAGTGCTACAAAAGTATCACAGACTTAAATTTTCAGCCATGCCATGTAGTACCCTTCACAACTCAGTACCATTGCTCTCCGCAAAAATGAATGTTTCGTTGAAAGAGTCTTACGCACCACACACTCATTCATCTAGCGTGATAAAAGTAGCAAAAGTTGTACATTGCTCAGAAGGTGCGTTCTTAACCATGAAATAGGCGAAGATTATTTCTGCCATGTTGCTTTTGATATTGGCAGTAATATTTGTGTTTTACATCAAGTTCCTGTTCTGTTATTACAAGGCAGTGTCATCCAAATTCAACATTGTTCATAACATACTAACCCGTACGACACTAACGTATAGGTCCCCTGTAGTAGCTAATACCCCTACAGTAATAGAATCCCCAGCTTACTGTCTACATATCTGTTTATAACATGGTTAGGTTTGTCTAGGATGTACTGTACTCTGTGAGTTATTTAGGCCTCACGGAGCTCGGCTGGTAGGTGACCGAGCGATGTAATGGGCCCCTGTCTCATCAACAGAACATATTATATAAATGGGTCAATACATCTGATATTATATTCAGATTCACCACCCTGTAACTTTCCACTGGCTATGAGGTGACATGTTCAATGCACGTGATAAGGTGTGCCCACGGGAAGCTGCGTCATACTATGCTGAGTAAAGGCATAAGTAGCCGGCTCCTGGCCACCTAAAGCGGGCAGTAGCTTGATATCCTTGACTAGAGGAAGATGTTGTTTGAGAGCCGCAGTGGATGGCTCCGTCTTCCCTCGAGGGGGAATGACGTACCCATACCGTTCTCCCTCGATGGGTCACTACTCATGAGTCGCTCACATCAACTTATATCGTAAGGACGTGACCTAACGTTTATAATACATAAATGCCGTCCCTTTCTCATTCACTCTTAAACAGTGGAACTTACGGTCGATCTACACTCAGGAATTATATATACAATCCTTTTATAATAAAACAAGGAACTACCGTTTGGGTTTCGTTACTTAAACCCAAATAATAAATATATGTGAACGGCCTGGTTAATTGCACTAGCAGCCGATTCATTACGCTTGCCAGCCATTTTAATGGGAATAACAAACAAAAATTTTGCCAGTACACAGCGCGATCACTTACGTCAGGAGTCAAAAATACGCAATATGAAAAAATATTTTATACGACCATGGCCGTCATATGCCCTGGTTGTCGTAAGTCGAGAAGAGACTGTACTATTATGCTGTACATAATAATATAAAAATAATCAAGACATTTTTAAAAGTCTTTACCATAAGCTTGGAAATTCGATTCTAAAGAAAAATGGGACACAATAGAAACTAAATACAATGGGTAACTGAAACAAATATTGAGGGAAAAGGGAGATGACCGTAACAATATATATAAAACTATAAATCATTTTGTATTGTACTCAATGATGGACATAGGTGGTGGAGCGAGTGTGTGGTGGGTAGTGGAGCGGAGGAGGAGTGCGGGAGAGGAGGAGGAGGATGGGGAGTCACTGAGGCCCGGCAGGGTGCTCCTTCTCCCAGTTTAAAACTTCCATTTTCATAGCAAAGCTAATGGTCTTACATTGCTTCTTCATAACAATAGCATCAGTAGCACTTGATGGGTGCTTGGAAGCCATTTTGAATTGTTAGAGTACAGTATTAAGAGCAAAAACACTTAAACACACACGAACGCTGTGGAAGCCTAACAAAGACTGACGATGCCTGGGGACACTGTGACTTAACGTGAATGAGAGGTAGCACGCCAGGAAGAGAGTGTGTAATGCGGCAAGACGATAGAGGATGATGCGCCATAAAAATTAGTCCATGACGACACTAAAAACGACGTTATATTGATCGTCGGGACGTTAACCGAATTTTAGATATCTAAAGAGTCGCGACTTTATAACGAAACAACATTATCGGGAGCAACATTAAACGAGGACTTACTGTATTGTATAAACATTTCGGTGACTGTGGTCCTAACCACCCCTTTATTTTACTTTTTTCTGTAACTCCAGTACTTGTGACATTATCTTTTTTCTTCATAACACCATCGTCTTCCTCGTGATTTACTCTTTATTTTCATGTTCATTTTATACTGGCTGATGCAATGATGTGGGTACAGCAAAAAGAGGATTAAACGATAAACTCTCACTTTTCACATATACTGTCTCGCCAAAATGCCTTTTATTTATTATTTATTTTTGAGGGGTTTCATGTGATTTCCCAGCATTTTTAATTTTTTTTTTATAGAAAGGCATCACTTGAATAAATACCCCGTATCTGACAATATCTTGGCCTTGAACAGTACTCAAAAAAATATTTCTCCATGATTTCTGGTCAATCTGCCAGCTACAAACAGAGCGTGTGACGGGTTCATTAAATAAATTTCAGGCAATCCTGAGTGTTAATAAGCATATACTGTACACAGGTCACTAGTTACTGCCTTGGCCATAGAATGGGATTTGAGGATCATTCTTCCATTTACGACTGGTGATTGAGCAGATATTCTGAGTTCCTACTCTTCTTGGCTTAATGAACAGAAGCATCCAGACAGAGGAATGAGTGGACAATAAAAGAGGAGGATAGATTCACTTACCTTTGCTGTGATTTGGGCATCTCTTAGAATTAGAGGACAACATTCATTTCCTAAAGAAAATTTTCATTTAGGTGGCACAAAGGATAATATAGGTACAGTACAGTAATCAAAGAGGATAAGTTTGATATCATGTAAACATCTTTGCTGAATATACCAGACTTAATTTATTTGCCATTGGTCAAAGAAAGGGCTTGAAAGTCAGTGCCCCATTTTTATTTAATTTTTATTACTCCATAATTAGAAGATATATTTTGTTATTATTATTATTTAATATTTTGTTTGCTGTTTAATATTATGTATTTTGTTTCAGGGTGGTGTGGTGCTTGTTTCCCATGATGAACGCCTCATACGCATGGTGTGCACTGAACTGTGGGTTTGTGGAGACAAGAAGGTTGGATGCATGGAAGGTGGCTTTGATGAGTATCGAGAAATTATTGAGAAAGAGATCCAGATTACCTTATAAGGGCTATTATAGGACTCAAGATATTGAATTTATATTAATTTACAATAATAGAACTATGGTCTTTTCTAAGCAACTTCATGAAAACAAGCAGTTAGTGATGTTCAGCATAAAACTTGTAATAGTTTTGTTGAGAGAGACTCGATAATCAATTTATTCAAATGCTTTTATACTTGAGAGAATGTGTATATATATATATATATATATATGCAAGTAAATCACTGTAGGTGCGCGTGATCTAGGTATATGCTGATAACCACCAGGAAAGAAGAAAACACGAAGTTCCCAAGCGCTTTCGTGTAATTCACATCTTCAGGGGTGAGTACAGACTAGATAGAGTAATGCAGAACAAGATGAATATATACAGAGGAGGGTGAGACCAGGTCCACAATGGTCAGGTAATGACCCTACTAATCTTTAAATGGCACTCAACGGTTGGTGGTTGGGTCAGATGGGACAGTGACCCGCCCTCTCACCTGATCACAAATCTTCTTAATTACAAAGTTGTCCAGCTTGTACATGCCGTAACTCAAATTCATGTTGAATGCTTCGGTATGTTTAATAAGACTAGATTCTATGATGTTCCTACTATCAATTGAATTACATGGTAATATTGAGGAGGCATTATCCCAGTCAATGCAATGCTTGTTATCCCTCAAATGAACAAACAGAGCATTGGATTCCTGGCCTGTCCTGACACTGTATTTGTGTTGTTTAATTCTAGTTACAAGATCTTTACCTGTCTGGCCTAAGTAAAACATATTACATTCCTTGCAAGGAACTTTATAAATGCAACCAATTGTGTTGTTGGGGGAGTTCTTGATTAACATTTGTTTAACAGTGCATGAGTTTTTAAATGCCACATTGACGTTCCAAGATTTTAGCTGTGCCGGAATGTGTGAGAAATTTTTGTGAAATGGTAATATTAAGATATTCTTATGGTCATGGGTGGGCTTGGGATCAGTTCTATAAAAAGTTTTCTTAGTAATGTTTAAGCATTTGTCTATGAAAGATCTAGGGTATTTAAGGTTTGAGCCAATATTATATATATATTTGTATTCCTCATCGATGAATTCCGGACTGCAAATTCTCAAGGCACGTAAAAACATTGTTGTAAATACTGACTGTTTGACTTTATTATGGTGGGCAGAATAATAATGAATGTATGAACACACATTGGTTGGTTTTCTATAAATACTGAACTTAAAAGTGTTACCTATTCTGTGTATCAGACAGTCTAGGAATGGCAATTTACAGTCTTGCTCTAATTCCACAGTGAATTTGATCGAGGGGGCTAAGTTGTTAAGTTGTGGTAGGAAAACTTTTAGGTCCTCATTACATGGCCAGAGACATAATACATCATCAACATATTTAAACCAGACTGCTGAGGGTGGTAAAATATTACTTAATAGTTTCTTTTCAAAGAATTCCATATATAGGTTGCTTAATACAGGTGAGAGTGGATTACCCATTGCCATACCAAATTTTTGAGCATAATATTCCCCATTGAATTCGAATTTGCAATCCTTAATACATAGTTTGATGAGTTCGATGAAGTCATCTTTCGAGACGGGCAGTGAAATGTTATCCAGGGAATCTATGAGGAACTCTAGTAAATCATCAACTGGGACCTTTGTAAAAAGTGACGTTACATCAAAGCTGACCAGTTTAAAATCATGATTAATGTGCAAGTTATTGAGTTTATCAACCAGATCCATATTATTCTTGATATTGGAGTTAGAAATGTTGCCAACTAGGGGGTTTAGTAAGGAAACTAACCATTTAGATAGTTTATAAGAGATTGACCCAACAGAGCTAATGATGGGTCTTGCTGGGTTATTGGGCTTGTGGGTCTTGATTAAACCGTACATGTAAGGCAGTGGAGGGGACGTTGAAGTAAGATGTTTAATGAGAGTAGCTTTGCCTCTCAATAGGGACTTAAGTTTTTTGTTGAACTGGGTGTTGACAGTGTTGAGAGGATTATTTATGAGTTTAGAATATGTTGTAGTGTCACATAAAAGGTCATTCATTTTTGAGATATAGTCATCTTTGTTTAAAATCACTACTGTGTTGGCTTTATCTGCTTCAGTGACATGTAGATCCTTATTTTTCTTAAGGGCTTGGAGTGCTTTGGTGAATCTTTCTGGACAGTTTGAAACACAAGGCTTGGACATAGATGCATACACAACACCTTTACACATGTTCACTTCTTCACTTGTCAAATTACCGAATTTCTCCAAATTGCAAAATGCCATTTAAAGATTAGTAGGGTCATTACCTGACCATTGTGGACCTGGTCTCACCCTCCTCTGTATATATTCATCTTGTTCTGCATTACTCTATCTAGTCTGTACTCACCCCTGAAGATGTGAATTACACGAAAGCGCTTGGGAACTTCGTGTTTTCTTCTTTCCTGGTGGTTATCAGCATATATATATATATATATATATATATATATATATACACACACACACACACACACACAGTATAGTCTGCATTTACGCGGTCAATTGAACCCGTGAAGGTCCGCGTAAAACGAGAAACACGTAAATGAAATAACAGAACATATGGGATTAATTGAAATAGAGACTGGGCCGACCCCAAAACTCCACTTTTTCCGACACAATACCAACGTTGTAGTAAAAATAACATCTTAATTTTATGATGGTATGCACACATGTTTAATATTTAAGAGAAATACAGTTGCCCGGTTAATGTCCATTCAAATAATGGACTCAACCCCCCCCCCCCCCCCCCCCCCTCTCTTCCCATTCTTGCTGGCTCCTCCCTCTCTGAGAAATGTTTGGGTGAAAACAGTAGGCTTACATTTTTAGTAATAAATAATACCTCAGACTAAAGTTAGGATAATATAATAATAATTGACATTGCTGGATTACTTGCAAGACCAGGAATATTTTGAATATAAACATCATATATTTTGCACAAAAGATAAAATTTTTGCTCCTTCTAATAAAATTCTTACATTAGATCTAAAATTTGTATGTCTAATGCAAATTTTATGATGTTTATATTTAAAATAATCACCATCTTATAAGAATTCCAGCAATGTAAATTAAATATTTTATGAGCTAAGAACAAATATCTTCAGTAAATACAGTAAAGAAATTACACTTCACCCGCATAAATGATGAAATTTACCGCATAATTAAAACATTTCATTCTGGCAAAGTACTGCGTAAATGACCAAACACGTAAACAAAAACCGCGTAAATCCAGACTATACTGTGTGTGTGTGTGTGTGTATATATATATATATATATATATATACACATTAAAACCTCGATTAACCGACTTTCGTTTTAACCGTGAATCCCGAACCCCTAATTTATTAATTTTTTTCTTTTTCGGGGATTAGCCCACCCGGGCACAGGTCACTGACCCACATCGGGGCCTGGGGGGCGATAATGTAATAATATTAATAATGCTAATGCTAATAATGATATTAATAGTAATAAAGAACTATAAAGAAATGCAAAAATGAAAAAAATTCAAGAGTGAGAAACAGTGTACCTGTATGTATGTTGTGTTGTCAATAGTAAGAGAAACAATTGAGACCCTGCAATTGTGTGTAAATGAGGCAGAAAGTCAGATTAGCAACCTGGGACTTGGTCACAATTTTTGTGATGACATGTTCTTTGACTTTTCCATTTTTTATTCATGGTTTCTGTGCTGGTTCATATTTATTTACTAAAGTGGTTAATGTTTTAAAGCAAATTCTATTGAAATATGAATGGCAAATGAACAAAAATGAATAGAGGGACTTAAATGAGGTAGGTTAGGGATAGGAACTTTGAAAATGTATGTTTTATTTCCGTAGACTTTATGTACTTTTAACCGACCTTTTCTATTATCCGTCGGCCCTTTCCCCCCATATGTGGTCGGTTAATCGAGGTTTTACTGAATATATATATATATATATATATATATATATATATATATATATATATATATATATATATATATATATATATATATATTTTCATGTAAATCCACAATGAAGACGTGGATAAGATAAATCTTGATAAAATCACACGGGAAAATGGAAACAACGGAGTACCTTAGCTTTCGTCTTGAATAAAGACGAAAGCTAAGGTGCTCCGTTGTTTCCATTTTCCCGTGTGATTTTATCAAGATATATATATATATATATATATATATATATATATATATATATATATATATATATATATATATATATATATATATATATATATATATATATATATATATATATATATATATATATATATATATGCAAGTAAATCACTGTAGGTGCGCGTGATCTAGGTATATGCTGATAACCACCAGGAAAGAAGAAAACACGAAAGCGCTTGGGAACTTATTGTTTTCTTCTTTCCTGGTGGTTATCAGCATATATATATATATATATATATATATATATATATATATATATATATATATATATATATATATATATATATATATATATATATATATATATATATATATATATATATATATATATATATATAACAAGCAATATTTATCTATCAATTTGCTTTTATTGACCAAACATTTTGGTATGCATAATTTACAAAATTCTATAGTTTACCAGGAATAACAGTTGAGTTATTTGTTGTATTTTACTCTTGTTAATGGTGCTAAAAATTTTGCAGCATTCCAAGCTTTGGGTTTCCTTCAAATTCAATTATGAGTTATATTATATGCAACACAATTGTAACATTGTTTTATAAACCTTTACTCTATTATCCTCCTCTCAAGAAGTATTTACAGACAGTTGAAACACTTTGTGCATTCACTGCGTTTACTCCCTCTCAGTCTTTAAATGAGGCCAAATCAGTTTAACTTTCAACTATTGAGTGAAATTGTATAGTACATTAAACCCTCTCTAAATGGACATTTTTTGTCCAAATATTTGGGAACATTTTCCACTATTGACTAGACTCAGTGGGGCAGCTGACAGTGTTTACAGGACAAAGTGTCAAACAAGACACTGAGTTTACATAAATGTTAAACTATTAAATACACCAATATTTTTCTTTAATTATTACTATAGTTTATAGACTATTATTTTCAATATAAACAGATTACAGGCAGTCCCTGAAGTACGAATGGGTTAAGTTCCTGGACCCTGTTCAAAAGTCGATTTGTTCAAAAGGCAGAACAGTGGGAACACGGGGATGGGGGGGGTTGGTTCCGAGGCAGAGGGCAGATTATTGGCCCTCACCTGTATCACTTGTATTACTATCTGCCACAGAGGCTTGCAGGGCCTCTTTGTCAAACCCCTCAAAGTCCATATCCTCACTATCACTGACTTGGGCTGGCTGTGGTGGGTGGCGGATGAAGAATTCGGTAATGTTTTGTTGACTGGGCGACCTTGTGCTCACCCTGCCCACGCCGCTTCCCGCGTAAATGATGGAATGTACCGCGTAACTAATAATTGCTGGTCTGGCCAGGTGCTGCGTAAATGACCAAACGAGTACGTAAAGGAAATCTATGTAAATCGAGACTACAGTGAGTTCTGCTATAACGCGTGTTTTGACAACGCGAATTTGCTCGAACGCGATTTATGAATTGAGGAACGATATTTGTAAAACGCGAACTCGTTTGCTCTAACGCGATTCCACTCGAACGGTTGTTGTGGCTTCAGTTCACGTTCGACATCACATGTTCAATTGAGTTATGTGTTTTGTTTGTGAACAATTGCAGAAATAATGTATGTAATATTTATGTATACAGTATACCTATATATTATAAGTAAATTGTAAAATTTTACATAAGAGAAAATCAAATTACATAGCGTTTTAGACCTGCGCTCTCTTTACATCACACACAGTGTTTACAGTTCACGTTCGACATCACATATTCAATTGATTTATGTGTTTTGTTTGTGAAGAATTGCAGAAATAATTTATGTAATATTTATGTATACAGTAAACCACTCACAAGGTCCTACAGTACCACTAATTATTTTATACTGAAACTTACGTTTGGGAAGCTGGATTAAAATGAAGATTACCGGTGTATTAAAATAATAAAAATGTATTATAAACCAGTCTAACATACCGTAATAAACACAGCTGCTATTATCATCCCCCCCCCACCCCCATTTGCCAGTGACAAGAAAGGGAAAGTGACCTTGACTGTGACCGCCTGTGGCTATTTTTAGCCGTCCTTGTGTTCGGAGGTGATCAGTAATGCATATCTGTATATTTACTGATCATAATACTTATCTCTTATAAATAATTCATTTAAAATTTATTTTTTTGCAAAGAATATTCAGTAAATGACTGCATTAATTCTTGAAACTACCTACAGTGGTAAATTTAGGATATAAATAATGAACAGAAGTCACGTCATGGATTCGGAGTTTGGTCCTTAACGATCACCATAAATGGTAGCCTCCCTTTTTCGCGAAACACGTATATAAATTAAAGAAAATACTTGCAGTATATTTAATATATTACAGTATATTATATATAAATAAATAAACAAATAAATTCAAATTCCCTTATCATCCTGTGTCATATACAGAAATACTTGAGTCCCTGAGCGAGTACACAAAAAGAAAACGGAGGACTAAGACATCCTGGAGTGGATAGAGAACGGACATCTCTACTGGGGGACTCAAACGTTTCTCATGTTTTGTGGGCGTTGTAGCATAATATGAATAATATGTAAATTACAATTTACTTATACAGGTATATATATGTAAATTGTAAAAATTTAAATAAAAGAAAAACTAAATACGTAGCGCTTAAAGTGTACTGTACAGTACAGTGCTGTGGCTTGGCGCGGGGTTATGCAGTGTTTACAGTTCGCGTTCGACATCACATATTCAATTGATTTATGTGTTTTGTTTGTGAAGAAATACCTGTACAGTAGGGGGCAGTGAAATTTTGCTCATAGCTGCACTCTTCAGGCATTGTTCCTTATACAGTGGGGTATGCTATAACGAACGGATCCTACTACGAATATTCCTATAACGAATGGTTTTACCTATAAAATTGAGAATGCTATAACGAACGCAACTCCTACAACGAACGCGGATGAATACGGGACTATTTCGCCTGGCGCATGAATATTGTTGTACCACGACCCACAACAAGAGCGTCAGGCGCCATCTTTGTCTCATTGTGCACCAGTTATTGTTGAAATTTCGTCTTTTGATGTGGAAATTCGTGTTATTTGTATAACTATTTTGTTATACAAGTATACAATTGTAACAATGAGTCGTCCAAAGCGAGTGAGAAAGCTAATAACCCTTGAAACTAAGAAAGAAATTATAAAGAAACGTGAGAATGGAAGAAGCATTGCGAAACTTAGTGATGAATATGGGATGGCTAAATCGACTATGTGTACGATTTTGAAGAATAAAGAGAAGTTAAAAACTGTGCAAGTGGCTAAGGGAATCTTTAGACTTAGCAAAGCAAAGTGTAATGTGATTGAAGAAATGGAAAATTTACTCTTAGTGTGGATAAAGGAGAAAGAAATGGCAGGTGGTAACATTAGTGAAGCTATAATTTGTGAGAAGGCCAGACAATTGTTTGAGGACCTTAAAGCCAAGACTCCCAGTGGAAGTGATAGTGATGTGCCAGTGTTTAGGGGTACCGGCATGCTGAATAACACTAAGGTAAGATAAAGTACCGTATTTTTTACATTTTCCACAGAATTTTTTCAGTGTTAAGTGGTTGTATTTGGGGGCCTGGAACGGATTAATCCTATAACGAACGAATGCTATAACAAACGAGGTTCTGGAACCAATTACGTTCGTTATAGCATACCCCACTGTACATATTTAAGACTCCATGCCAAATTTGAAGCTGATATGTCGAGGTTTAGTCTGCCGCATTTTCTACTGAAATTTTTAAATTTACCTACAGTACTAGCCAAACAGCCGCTGTGGCGGTGCAATGTTCTGTTCAGTGTTTATCAACTTTTTTTTCATATCTCTTATTTCATTTAAGTTGTCTTGTTGCAAATGAGTATGGTGCTATGTCTATATTGATTATCAGCCTTTTCTCATTTCATTTCTCAATGTTGTGTTACCGGACAAGACTCCCTACACTGGCTGCCGCTTATGACCGATACTTGATTAGTGATTATGCTGGAGCTGCCATTGCTACTGCCACCTTAACTGACTATGGCATTATCACAAAGGATGACAAGAGTCAGGTTATTGGACCACATAAGCTGCGGGATGCGAGACAAAAATACCCATTTATGAGGCAAGAAATTGAGATGGCTAGTTTAGATAATTTGACGTCACTCTATTTTGATGGTAAGAAGACCGCCACTCGTGTGATGATAAAGAATGAGAAGACCGAGAAATGGAGTTCGAGGATGATTGTGAAAGATCATTATTTCATCATGGTTAAGCCTGGCAATGAATATCTCACACATATGACTCCCAAGACTGGACACGGAAAGCAGATTGCCAAAACTATTCACGAGTTTCTGGTGGAGAAAAATCTAACCCAGCAGCCCATTGTGTGTGTTGGTTGTGATGGAACCAATGTAAATGTAGGATCAGAAAATGGAGTCATTCATCATCTTGAAATGTTACTTGGTCACCCGCTCCATTATTTCATATGTCAGCTTCACGGAAATGAGCTGCCTTTCCGCGCAGTTTTTTATCACTATGATGGTAAACCAAGTGGTCCTGAGCATTGGCGTGGTCCCATTGGAAAGCAGATCAAGGAGTCTTTGTCTGAGCTTCCAGTTGTTGCCTTTCAGCCAGTCAGTTTCCCTGATTTCCCTGTGTTTAATGATGAAGTGGAGAAAGATCTGTCCTGGGATCAGAAATACCTGTATAGGATTTGTAAAGGAGTTATCACAGGTGTTGTTGAAGATGACTTGGCTGCTATTGAGCCAGGTCCTCCCTGTGTGTCAAGGTGGAACACCTTATGGAGTAGAATCCTCAGGCTGTATGTAGCAACATCAAGACCCAGCCATGAGTTGAAAAGAATTGTCATTACAATAATAAAGTTCAGTGCTCCAATGTGGTTTTACATCAAGATACACCCTTACGTAACACACGGCTCAAGGAACGTATTCCAGTCCCTGCTATATATATGAAACACCTGAATAGTGAGGAGGAGACGATAGTGAAGAAGGCTGTCCAGAGAAATGCATACTTCGCCCACACAGATCAACTTCTTCTTGGTATGTGTGCAGATGAGGACATGACTGTTAGAGAAAAAGCTGTCTCAATGATAAGAAAAATTAGAGAGGTGAATCAACAAAAGGAAGAATGCACTGGCAGATCTGAAGAGGAGGAGGAAGATTCTGATGCTGCTGTTGACGAGAATTTGTTAAACTATACTGATGAGGAGGGTAAAGATGGAGATGGGAATGAGGATGTGCCTCCTGTAGTCAACATGAGAAAGGTGGTGACTTCGAAACTAAAGTGGCAAGCAAAAAACTATCATTCCATGATTAACTGGAGGAATGAACTCAAGACTGAGCCTCCTTACATTGCTTCTCTGTCAAATCTACAGGTTAATGACAATCTTGAGACACCATTAGTGGTGCCCAAGTGGCCAAACAGCACTCAGGCGGTCGAGAGAGGCATAAAAGTGATGACTGAAGCTTGCACTGAAGTGACGGGATACGAATCGAGAGATGGATATATTAGGCAAAGATTATTGTCTAGGAAAATGATGCAAAGGTTCCGCACAAAAAAGAATTTCAATATGAACTTGTAATGATTTTCTATACGGTGTACCTGTAAAATAACATGTGAATTAAATCGATGTCACCCATGTAAAATTTATCATTATCCTGGAAAACATTAAATGACACCTAATTTTTGGTATACACTAAAAGTTGACAAAAAGTCGTTCGCGATGCGGCAGGGTAAGTATGCATGAAATGGCATGAAATTTTGCACAGGTGTTTGTTACAGCCATACAAACGATGCCTGAAAAGTGCAGCCTGCAACTCAAATAAAAGTGTTTTTTCCCTGCCCCCTACTGTACAGTATATGTAAATTGTAAAATTTTAAATAAGAGAGAAAAACAAAATAAGTAGCGTTTAAAGTGTACAGTAAGTCCCCAAGTTACGTACATAATGGGGACCAAAAGGTTGTACTTAACTCGAAATGTACGTAACTCGAAAATCCCCCAACCCTATAATGTTATCTGGTGGTAATTAATACAACTTATCAAATGCAAACATGCTTGACGTTTCGTAGCACTCCCACTGGCTTCACCACTCTTACGCTTTACACCAGTCATTGCACACAGAGTAAAGTGTACAAAATAGGGCAGAAATTCACAGGAGAAGTACTGTATGCACAATGACCACACTTGTTGTTTTGGTGCGTCTAGCGTGTCGTCTGCATGGTCAGTGATAGTGGCGGCGCGGTGCGGCTGGCTCGCCCGCCAAATTTAAAAATTGCTCGCCCTTTTAAGACAATATTTTTGCAATTAAAGACTTCAGAAACGATGTACGTATCGGCCGTTTGTACGTAAGTTGGATGTACGTAACTCGGGGACGAACTGTACTGAACATTGTGGCTTGGCACCAGGTTATGCAGTGTTTACAGTTCACGTTCGACATCACATGTTCAATTGATTTATGTGTTTTGTTTGTGAAGAATTGCAGAAATAATTTATGTAATATTTATGTATACAGTATACCTGTACAGTATATGTAAAATGTAAAATTTTAAATAAGAGAAAAACAAAATTCATAGCGTTTTAGACCCGCGCGCTCTGTTTACTCCACACTTTGTTTGAAACACGTGTGAAGCGTTTAAGCATCCTCAGTGAAATCTGATTACTGTTTCTCCAATTTTGTGACTATGGAAAAGAAAAATATCTCTGGGAAGCGTTCTGGTGATCGCATTTCCGGTGGTGATCATAAAAGAAAGGCTATAACACTTGAAGAAAAGCTTGATGTTTCATGACTCCTCAACATCAACCTTCTCCCCCATCAAGTTATATTCATATTTTTTCAAGGTAAAGTGTAACATTTGCTGTATGATTTCATTATTAGATATGAATGTAACATTTATTTAGACTGTGCTATCCTTTGTGTTAGGCTAACTACGAATTTTTTTTTCGATTTGGGGTAATCTGCACCTAACCCTATTTTCTCCATAAGCCCTGTTATTTCTATTACACGAATTTCTATAACACGATGTTTTACAAGAACACTACTATCGCGTTATAGCAGAACTACCTGTATACTGTACTGTAAATAAAGTGATTTTAAGCAATGTAGAAAAAGAAAGAAAATTATGTAAAAAAATGGGTTTTAATTAAATAATTTTGTGATGAATATAGTACTGTATTGAGATCCTGTTCGTAAGTGCATGTGTTCATAATTCGTGGACTGCCTGTACTGTACATAAATTTTTATGACAATGTTTGTTTGCCATACCAGCTTACACAAGCTAAAATAGAGTAATACAGTATTCCTGTTACCCGGAATAATTGGTGCAGAGCACTTCCTGAAATAAGAGATTTCCTGGTAACTAGACGACTTTCTCAAACTCGGAATTTTTTTATCCCCGGAATGTTTTCCGGTTACTGGAAAAATTTCTGAGTGTCTAAACTAGACATCTTGCACAGACAGACACTCGCGCACTTCCCCAGAATGTTCCTGGGTGCTAGGGAATGTTTTTCAAGAGTCTAAGCTACTTGAGTCTGTTAAGGCAGTTCTAATTGAGTAAGAAACTCCATTTCTTTACTAAAATGATCCAGAATAGTTTATCTAAAAATGTGGTAAAATAAATATATTGAAAAACTAAAAATCTATATGATATGGGTGTGAATGAAGCTGTGTTACAGCGAATACTGGTATTTTCCACTCCCATGGAGTTGTGGGGATTAGATGTATTGAATAAAGACAAAAGCTAATGTATTTTTGAGGGAGATTGTGGCAAGTGTAATTATAAATGAGCAACATTGTATCCCTTCAACATTATGTTACATAACATTTTAAAACGTGGAGTGAGAAAGTTGAAAGGTTTGGGTGATTAGACAGATGGAGTGAATAGGAGTGGTAACATGCACCAGTGTTGCCAAGTGCTCCCCAATAGCTGATCTTTACCTCGCCACCACGCAGTCACACACACACACAAATTTGTCATACAGTAAGACCTTCACTCTGGAGGCTTGCTGTCTTAATTCCCATGGGTTTTTGTTTTGGGTGGGGGGGGGGGGGGTTTGTGTGTGTGTGTGTGCATCCACATATGTGTGTGTCAAGGGCGTACCCAAGATTTCATCGGGGGGGGGGGGTGCAAATTAATTAAGAACTTAGATTGGCAATATTATGTTGGAATCCAGGAATGTGATATGCTAATTTGCTAGCACAGTCACTAGTTTGTAGGCCTATTTTACTTACTTCCGTTACACAATGATTCATGCTTGGCACGATTACATACTTCACAAACTAACTTCTCTTTAACACTTTCTCAAACAATATCCTTCTTTACTTGATAATCACAGATAAGCATGCATACCATTTAGCCTTTTTTATTACCTAATCACAGGTAGTTAGTATAAAGAAAGTATGAATAAAGTAAATTCTTAAAAGAACACAAAATTTTATATCAAATCCAGCATGTACAGATTGAATAAAAGCTACTTAACATTTTCAAACTCTCTTTTCATAGTAAGCACAGTACAAATACACAGAAATCCCCCTGTGATATATCACATTCAAGTAACCTCATTGGGACTTGAGACTGGTACACAGAGAACACATATCACAGCAAAATTATCAAAAATCAATGGGGCATCATTAAGACTGAGTGTAAACGTCTTGGTTAAGGACGGGCAAGTCGAAGGGAACTATTGAAACCCTCCTTTTGACGCATTCATTATTTATTGATGTGGTCAAAACCTGCAGAGGAGAAGGCCTTCATAATATTATATGGTGATCCATCTAATACATAATTAGTTAGCCTCACACAATTTTATCTTAATTACTATTTATTAAACATAGTGACATAACACAAAGCTCATAACTTTATTAATCTTAGCTACGCTAGAGTAGGCAGACACTTCACTCGGCTGACTGTAATACTTAACTGTAATCACGTCTTAACACTTGCAATGGAGGTTGGATGGGAGATAGTGGGTCATGTTATTGACCTGACCTGATACAAACTGATGCAATATCAGGTCACCCATTGTAGGGGTGGGGGATTAGTGGGTCTTTTAACCTGAAGATGTCTTGAATAAAGACAAAAGGTAAGATGCTCCAGTGTTTCCCACTTACTGAATATAAAGTATAGTACATAACTGTAATCACATTCACTTTTCACATTCTTAACACTGCTTTAACACTGTATTTTTGGCTGATTTTGTTCTGGTACAGTAATGTACAGCACTGCGCAACACAAATTGTGCATAAAAACAGCAGCTAGCGAGGGAACAACCTTCTACAATGGCAGTAGAATATGAACTAAGTGATCCAAATAGCTAGGCCATCCACGTGCCTGGCATGTGGGGATGGGTTGGAGCATGATGCAACTGATTTTCAACTTTGGAATTTTTCCAGAAAATTTTTGAGCAAATTTCAGTTAGGGCCCCTGAAGAGTTCTGACTAAGAGGAAATCCGGCTAATGCAGATATTATTGTATTGGTATCTTAATGTTCTTCTAATCACATTTTATTAAAAAAAATACAGGTTGACAATCCCTTATCCGAAATCCTTGGGGCCAGACATATTTCGGTTTTCGGAATTTTTCGGATTTCGGAATGGTTAGGTTGTTAGGTTAGGATAGTTTCAATTCAGTTCCGTTAGGTATGGCATAAATGAAATTGTGGGATAAATATAGTCCATAAATACTCTAGTACAGTTTATTTGTAAGGAAAACATTCAGTAAAACTTCAAACAGATATAGTAAAGGTACATTACAGCTGGCTTGCTTATCATGAAGAGGACACATCAGTGTTGTCATCGTCATCACCAAGTAGGAGTCGGACATCTAAAGATGGGCCAGGAACAGGACTCTTCAGTGATGACTCAACACTAGGACAGATGGTCTTTTTAAAGGCTACTTCCAGTGTCATCTGTCTCATTAACAGTGGATTCTGTCTAAGCAGTCTCTCTTTAATTGAATAAACTGCCATAAGCTAGTGCTCACTGATAAATGCACGTTGTTCAAGGGTAGTAATTAACTGATCACAGGTTTTCACCACATCGTCTATGGAGACTTTTTCACCTGTGTTCACAATTTCATCATCATCATCACTTCATGGTATATTCTAACTTGTTTCATGACCATCAAACCAGTCAGTGGCATACGTTCACTTCTTCGTCGTCAAATCCACTCGATCAGTACGCGGTCAAGATCTTCATTTTTTGCCCTATGCAATGTTTTTCTGTTTTTCATTATTTTTTGGGTCATCAATGTCAGTGTAAAACTTCAACAACTTGTCTTTCTGTTTCTTTAAGTCATATACGGTGGTAGTTCCCACACCATATTTTTCAGTAAGACGCCACACAGGCACACCACGATCAAGCTCCTGTAACAACTCCACTTTCTGTGCTCTCGATAATGAGAGACGCTTCCTTTTCTTCTCACTGTTACCCATAGGGATATCTCAAGCTCTTTTTGGCATTTTCAGTAAAATAAAACAAAATTACATAAAATATAAGAACAGCAGAAGCAAATGTGTGACTAGTAGCAACACTGAGACGAAAGTGAAGTCTCACTCACACCTGCTACCCGCCGTGGGTCAAGCGCCAGGTAGCGTCAGGTCCAAGTCATGTTCAATATCACACATGTGATGCACCACGAAAAAACTTTCGGTTTTCAGAGCTTTTTGGTTTTCGGAATTCCTGATAAAGGATTGTCAACATATATATATATATATATATATATATATATATATATATATATTATATATATATATATATATATATTACCCCGCCTAACGCAGTTTCACTTAGCGCGTTTTACCGTATACGCGGTGCCTTGCCAGAGCTGAACTTTCACTTAACACGGATTTTCCCACATATACACGGTGAGTGTCCGGCTCGAGACGCTATTTTTAGATTTGTCCCACGCGCCACCCGCCCACCTGCCTGCCTGCGCTCATCGCCTCTCCCTCCTCCTCCCTCCTCTTGGGCAAGCGGCGCGGTAAGGTTGCGCAGTGTGTGTCTTTGTTGCGTTATCACTGACGTCATATGACGTATCGGACTGTGATTGGCCAAGCATCCCTACCCCCCTCTGCTGCTAGCTGTAATTGGCTTAAACTATTATGACGCGACCACCCCGGGGAGGGAGGGAGGGAGGGAGGAAAGACGATGCTTGATCTAGCCGTGGCAGTTTCATCTCTCAAGGCCACACCGTGTAAACGCGCATCCATTGTTCCGTAAAATGGCTTCTGCTGGACCACCACCGCCACCAGAGAGAGACCTTTCCTTACCTGGACCCAGCGGCACTAAGCCAAAGAAGACACGACGTTCCTTAAGCTACGAGGTGAAGTACCAAATTGTTCAAGATTTGGAGAAAGGAACACGGCAAGTTGATCTCGCGCTCCAGCATGGCGTCAACGAATCTACGATTCGCACGATCAAGAAGGATGCAGCCAAGATCAAAGAGCACATGAAAATCACAAAGTCTGCAGGTGCTTCATCTACCAGGTATTGCCAGAACAAGGTGCTGGCAAAAGTGGAAAATTTGCTGGTGAGTTATTTGATTCGTCAGGCGCGACGCAACATGGCGGTGGACACGCGCTCAGTGCAGGAGTACGCACGTGAGCTATACGCAGCAGTGTCAAGTAAGATAGGAATTGCAGAGCCCAAACCCTTCAATGCTTCCTCTGGTTGGCTGCATAGGTTTAAGAAGAGGAACAAGATCACTAACATCAACATTGGTGGTGAGGAAGCGAGTGCTGACCGTGTGGCGGCTAGAGATTTTCCTCCGTTCTTAGGTGAGATTATGGAGGAAGGACAGTACACTGACGACCAGGAGTTTAACATGGACGAATCTGGTCTTTTCTGGAAAAAGCTACCTTCCAGGACCTTCGTTGTCCAGTCTGCCAGCAAGGTAAGGGGTCGGAAGTTGCAGAAGGAACGTATCACTGTCCTGTTTACCACCAATGCCTCCGGTACCTGTAAACCAAAGTTATCGGTGATTCACACAGCCCGCAAGCCGCACGCCTACAAGAATATGGACATGAACAAGCTTAATGTCCACCGGCTAACCGCACGTAAGGCGTGGATGTCCTCTTCTCTGTCCCTCTTCTGGTTTGACAACGGTTTTGTTCACGACGTGAAGAAATTCTGCGAGCAACAGAATGTTTCATTCAATATTTTGTTGCTCCTTGACAACGCACCTGGACACTCGCCCCTACTTATGGATCGTCACCCCAACGTAAAAGTGGTCTTCCTTCCTCCCAACACTACGTCATTAATCCAGCCCATGGACCAGGAGTTGATCTGCCATGTTAAAGCTGCGTACTCTGCAAAGAAGTTCAAGCTCCTGAACGACTCTACCAACACCAAGGATGAGTTGCGTAAGCTGGGTGACACCGACAGCGAGAGCAAAAGCGACGAGGACAAGGAACAAGAGGCGGTGACTCAAGAACTTCTCGTCAAACAATTTTGGAAGAAGTTTAACGTTAAACAAGCTGTAGACTTCTTGGTGGAGGCATGGGATCTGCTGACTATTGCTACGATTCGTCACGCATGGAGACATGTGTTGCATGGCATACCAGGTGAGAGGAGGAGTGAACCTGTGACTGGTGAGGTTCAGACTGTTGCAGTAGCAGTGGACCTTGCCAGAGAAGCTGCACTCAATATTACAGCTGTGAAGGCTTCTCCGAGACCACCAACGAAGACATCCTGGAGGTGATCAGAGATCCTGAAGTGACTGCCGACGAGATGTTGGAAGAAGAACACGTCAGTGAAGAGGAGGAAGAAGGTGCGTCATTTTCCGAAGAACACAGTTTAAGTCATAGTGATATTAAGTGTGCCATAGAGTGTGCAGAGAAAATGAAGTCCGTCCTTTCCCGCGACAATGACGATGACCGCTATGAAGTCTTCCATACCCGGCTGGTGCAGGCTATGGAGCCGTACATCACGGTGTACCAAGGCAACATAAAGACCAGCCATCAAAAAAGCATAACCGAGTTCTTCGCCCGCAACCCACCACAGCCAGCCCAAGCCAGTGATAGTGACAGTGAAGTTGACTTTGAGGGATTTGTCAGGGAAGCCCTGACAACTGTAAGTGACAGTGATGGTGATTCACCTAGTAATGGTGATTCACCTGAGGGCCAGTAATCTGCCCTCTGCCTCGGAACCAGCCTCCATCCCCGTATGCCGACCCATCTCTTCTACTACCATAAGTGTTCCACCTAACTTTTAGTTTCTCTAACGTAACCTTTATTTTTCCTTTGTTAACCTTTATTTTTCCTAACCTAACCTCTTCTATATTACTTGTTTTTTCATACCATCATAAAGTTAAGATAAAATTTTTACTACAACATAGTTATGTGTCGTCAAAAAGTGGAGTTTGGGGGTCGGGCTGGTTTCTATTGGAATTAATCCCATATGTTCTGTTGTTCACTTAACGCGGATTTCACTTAACACGGGATCCTCTGGGTTCTATTGACCGCGTTAAGTGGGGTACAACTGTATATATATATATATATATATATATATATATATATATATATATATATATATATATATATATATATATATATACAGTGGTCCCTCGGTTAAAAGAGCACAATTCGTTCCAGAAGGTTGCTTGTTAACCGAAAAACTCGTTAACCGAAACCATTGTTTCAATGGGTTTTTGGGTAATTGGTTCCAGCTCACCGAAAATTGCCTAAAATCGACAAAAAATGTAGTAAAGTACACTTACTTTGAGGTGTGTATGTAGAAGGCTCCTGGATGATGATGATGATGATGTGAATTAGAATGGGGGTGGAGGAAAAGGGAGAAGAGAAGGAAGTGGAGGTAGAGGAGAAGCATTTTACTGCTTCTTGGAAGGTGAGTAACCTTCCATGAAAATGTCAGGAACCTCTGGACTGACAGATTCTCCACCATGAACATCCTCTCTCCTTCTTGAAGTAGAAGGCTGAGGGATAGCATCTTGTTCCCTCTGCCTTTTACTGAAGAAAGAGTCAATTGTGGTCTGTGGGGCATCTCCTCACCATTAACTTATGTTTAAAGGAGACTATTGAGTCTTCAACATGACACAAAGTTAGTTCAGTTTTTCCACATCTGGGTGCTTTGAAGCCAGTTCCCTGAACTTCTCCCAGTGGTAAATCACATCTTTTAACTTTTTAGTTGACATATGGTCATCACTTTCCATTTCCTCCTCACCATTGTCAGCCTCTAACATTTCGTCCAGTTGCTTCAAGTCATCAGGAGTAAGTTCCTCCTCATGAGACATCACAACCTCTTCGACATCATCCTCTTCCACTTCAAGGCCCAATGACTGACCAATGGACACAATCTCCTGGTCCAACTCTGTGTCATCCTGAAATCCCTCAAAATCATGGACTACTGATGGCCACAGTGCTTTCCATGAAGAATTCAGGGATATAGTGGAGACTTCTTGCCATGATGACACAATCAATTTTACAGCCTCCAGGATGTTCAATTGTGTCTTCCAGAACTGTTTCAGTGTTAGTTCAGGATCAGTGGAAGTTGCCTGATGACGCCTCCTATATAGCCCACAAAACATGTAGCTATGCTTTCTTTTTGAAGTTCCCCATCTGAAGAGTCCGTTTTCTCAGCGCTTCAGTACGCCTGAGTCTGCCGTTTTTTCTCAATGTAGAATGTACCCGAGACTTCATTATTCCTTAGTAATGACAGAATTTGAAATTGCAACTGTGGTTGCAATTGGTGAGGCAACCTAGATATGTCTGTTTACAGTTGGAACATTCAAGATCCATTGTAAGCGGTGTTGAAAGCTTCAACTGTCCTTATTGTTAGTAAAACTTGTCAAGTGAGTGTCGAGTTTGCCTGCTAGAGTCTCATATTTTATGTCGTTCGTGGGGATATCCATGAGTTTCTTATCGCTACTGAAGTTATATTGTTTTGTTGCCCAAACATCAGAGAATCTGATGTTTATAGTTTAGTTAATGTCAGTTGTTTATTTAAGAAAGTCATTAATCTCCTGAACGTTTCCTGTCAAACTCAAAATTCTCCAAGACTTAACGGCTGTTTCGGCCTGGGCTGTGGTTTGCTGTCAGGCGAGGAGAGTTGTTAGTACATATATAACTCCATTTCACCTCTTTCCTGACAAACTCAATCTCTGATTAGTTCATAAAGATAGACGTAAAAATTAGCCGGATCTGTGACACTGACGACCACTTTGAATAGAAGCTCTATTGTTAGTAAAATTAGTCTTTCTAGTAGGGATATGCCCTCAGGCCTGTATATATGCCGACGCGCGAGGAGAAATCATTCCCTCTGTGATTTCTCCTCCACGTCTCCAGGTATGTAGATGATTGTTTTTCGCCGTCTTGTTAATTCAGTTTAACTTATTCGATTTTTGTGAATATCAGTGTTCATGTTTTAACATAGTAACTTCTGTGCCAATTAAGTCGAGTAATGTAGAGATTTAGATATCGTCTGGACCGTTGCCAGACGTATGTTTTGTATAGTGAAGTTAAATATTCACTCCCTCTGTGATTTCTCCTCCATGTCTCCAGACGTTTGTGTGTGTTGGCAACACAACTGAGGTTCGGGAGCCGCCTATGGGCACGATGGCTCTCGAAGGATGTCTTTTAAGGTGGCGAGATTAGAATCCCAGGGCGAGATTCCTTGACAGACGCCATGGCCCACCGCCACAAGTCAACCCTTCCCGGGCCAGGCGCTCCGAGCTAGCGAGCGAGCCTGTAAACAACTTTGGCCCACTGACTCCGTCGTGTGATTGTGGCCCATCTACTGTTCTTGGTTATATGTATGGAGCCGTATTAACATCCCTGCTTGGGGATGACTAGCAGAAATATAGTCATCCCAGGTTAAGTATTGAATCCATGAATGTTGGTGGTTCTAGGGTGATTGTTATTCTCGGAGTTGAGTCTGTGGGGTACGTGATGTTTGGGTTCACACTCAGGATGGGATGGAGAAAGGAAACTCACAATGTGCTCTACGTATACATATTGTATTGGATGTACAGTGCAGCTTGGTGCTGGGAAGTGGCAGCGTGGTTACAAGCGTGATGTAGAGAGAGCTGGTTGGTGAGGATGCTCAGAGGAGGACCAGCTTGTGGGTCGCCATGCTCGCTGGCGGGAGAGAAGGCCGCCGGGCAGGAGGTGGAGGAGGTGTTGCTTGCTGGTTGGTGTAGGTAGAAAAGAGAGTGGTCACCACGAGGTCAGGAGGTACGGGTGGCTTAATAGTTGACCTCCGTCATGTAAGGCGGCGCTGGTTGACCTAGACCACGAGGTCAGGAGGTACGGGTGGCTTAATAGTTGACCTCCGTCATGTAAGGCGGCGCTGGTTGACCTAGACCACGAGGCATACACTGGGGAATTCGCAGGGTCGGCTACTCAGCGACAAGCGTTTGTAGGGGAGGAATCCACTACAAGTCCACCAAACCACTGAATACTCGTTAAAGTGTCACGTTAGTCATTCCGAAGTAACATGCTGTTATAAAGACTATTTTAATTCGGGATAATATCAAGTGTGTCATATTATTCACTTGCAGTGACAATGAAATAATATAATGATTGTTAAATGTTGTAACCTAGGATTGAAGATGAAATTTGTTACTTAAAAGTACGACCTGAGGGTCTAGTGTTATCTGACCGTGTGTAGTAACTCCTGAATCTCATTTGTCAGAGAAATAATACCACCGTTCTCATGAGGTAATGAGTATTGAAATAGTTAAATAATATACCAGGTACTTGGAATTGTCTAATGAGTTAATAAGTACCTGAAGTGTTTGATGAATCAATAAGTAATTGCGGTTCTGTTTTGTCAATGATACAGTAAGACATGAGAGTTCAGTTTTGTCTGGGTGAATCTAAGTCACATCTTATTCACTCACTGTGTTAATAAATATTGAATTAGTAATCTACGAGTATCACCTCTCTACTCCTTCTAAACATTGGTTCCCAGAAAATAATACTTACTCACGTGCCTATACATCTACAACACTACCCATAAGCTTTCCATGAGATATGTTACATTCTAACCCCAACAGTCTGGTGGTGGCAGCCTCTTTGTAAGTATTGTAGTGGACTTCTCCCCTACAACTACCTAACTGCGTAGCCACGCCACCACCTGTTACCGTCTTCCCTAGCAACCAAGCGTATCCGCATTCCATTGCCCGCCGTATCTTAGCAACGGAGCTAGTCACCGGCTACTTCTCGGGTTTTTCCACCATGACTCATAGCCGCTGCTGGGTGTATATAAGCTCTGTCTCTCCCTTGAGATTCAGTCAGACCAATCTTCTTGAACAAGCAACACCTCCTCCTCTGCCGCTGCCTGGCGACCCTGGCCTCTCCTCCGCCTGCCTGGCGGTCCTCGCTCCCGCCAGCGAGCATGTCCTTCTCTGAGCTTCCTCACCAACCAACTCTGATTCTGACCAATCTTCTTGAACAAGCAACATCTCCTCCAGCAAGCTCCACACTGTTAACATTTCATTCAACCAGGAGGCCAGCAACAGGCAACATCTTCTCTAACGGAGCTCCTGCACACATACCTCCTTCGACAAGCTACTCACCGCACGTCTCTACCAAGCAGCCCCTCACCACACAGCACCTCCAGCACCAGACTGTCTATCATATAACTTATATATTATACAAGAAAACCACATTAGAGTTTCCTTCCATCCTGAGTGCTAGACAACTTTAATATCTCGATACCCCTACAATGGTGACTCCCGGAGATTAGCACTCACACAGGATGGAGGAGACACTGATCATGCTCCCAGTCTTCAAGCAGACACCAGCTCCTCTTCCTGCCCCACGCACCACATTCTGACGACCCCAGCACACCCGTCCTGCCTCAGACGCCGACCCCGGCCCAGCAGTTCCTGCCGTGAGGGAAGCACACAACATCCATCGCCTCCACACCCCCTCTTTTCTCCCTCAGGTACTCCCTGCTAATGTCCTGCACCCTGCTGCTGTCGTGGACCCAGCTGCTGTCACGAGCCCTAACCCGCTTCTGCTGACCCAGCCCTTGCTCCTGATCCAGGCCCACACACACCCCAGCAGGCGCATCTGACGACCCTGTACCTGTCGTGAGGGAAGCACACCAATCATCGCCTCCACACACCCTTTTTCTCCCTTCTCCCACAGATAGTGTGTATCTAGACAGTTGTATTTCTGCGAGATCGGCTCATCACGCCATCGCCGTTGTCTCACATGAGGCATGCACCGCCCGGTCTTCCTCACATGTGCTAAGCAACTCTACAATCAACAAGTCTCCTACACCGCCTGGAGGGGAGGGGGAGTATTGTAGTGGACTTCTCCCCTACAACTACCTAACTGCGTAGCCACGCCACCACCTGTTACCGTCTTCCCTAGCAACCAAGCGTATCCGCATTCCATTGCCCGCCGTATCTTAGCAACGGAGCTAGTCACCGGCTACTTCTCGGGTTTTTCCACCATGACTCATAGCCGCTGCTGGGTGTATATAAGCTCTGTCTCTCCCTTGAGATTCAGTCAGACCAATCTTCTTGAACAAGCAACACCTCCTCCTCTGCCGCTGCCTGGCGACCCTGGCCTCTCCTCCGCCTGCCTGGCGGTCCTCGCTCCCGCCAGCGAGCATGTCCTTCTCTGAGCTTCCTCACCAACCAACTCTGATTCTGACCAATCTTCTTGAACAAGCAACATCTCCTCCAGCAAGCTCCACACTGTTAACATTTCATTCAACCAGGAGGCCAGCAACAGGCAACATCTTCTCTAACGGAGCTCCTGCACACATACCTCCTTCGACAAGCTACTCACCGCACGTCTCTACCAAGCAGCCCCTCACCACACAGCACCTCCAGCACCAGACTGTCTATCATATAACTTATATATTATACAAGAAAACCACATTAGAGTTTCCTTCCATCCTGAGTGCTAGACAACTTTAATATCTCGATACCCCTACAGTATAATAAGTGTACTAAGAATAACATGGTTTCCAGACTAATCCATGTATAAGAATAGACGTAAAACAGAGTATACTTCAGAAAGATAAGAACAATGAAATTGAGTACATATAATATATATGAAAGAAATGAAAGACTTGGAAAGTACAAGAAAAGAAAGATAAGACATGTAGTATGTACATTGTGGAACTAAAGCCACAGCATAGAAATTACTAAATAGATACACCATGAAGGTTTAATATACATACATAACTGAGATGAGAATTACTTATATAAGAATACTAAATAAGAATATAAAGTATATTTATAAATAAAGAATTGAAGAATAATAACAGAAAAGAATATCTGGATGGAAAAATATGAAGTAAAGAACTCGGTCCAGTACAATTAGTGGCAGCTTAGATGGAATATTAAAGTGAAAGAATTCGCGGTCACTACAAATGATGGCAGATTAGGTGGGATATAAAATGAGAAGAACTCGGCCCGTTACATCGGCACACTTGTTTCCACTACCCTCCCTGTGAATATAGCCCATGTACACCCGTCCCCGTTCCTCCTCGACTCCTCCCTTTTCTGCTTCAAGTCCTGCAGGAGCTTCTTGTGCTGTTCCCTCTGTATTACCGTGTGATCTGAGTGAATGAATACATCCCGAAATGCCTCGCTCCTTGCTAAGTTTTTTGCCTGCCGAATAACCTGCCATTTCTCCTCCTCACTCACTAATGTGATCCTGAGGGGGTGAGGCTTAGCCCCCTGCTTTCGTCCCAGCCTCCTCACATCCTGAGGGGTTGATGGAATCTTCAGAACCTCTTTGCAAATATTTTGAAACAGCATCTTATCGTGTGTTTCCTTACTCACAGTTCCCTCCGCCTGGCTCTCTCGGACTCCAAAAACTACTACATTGTTCCAGCGCTGGAGACGTTCCTGGTGTTCCTCCTCTCCCCTAACAGTAGGTCCATTAATTTTCATTTCTTCGACACACTTCTTCAGAGTCCCAATCTACTGTAGAACCTGTTCTGATCCTGCATTACTCACCGCCGCCACCTGTGGCCTGCTAATACGTCAGAACTCCTCTTAGCTTTCACCTCCATTCTGTCGGCTACTTCCTCAGTCTTAGCAAGGATCTCTTTCCCAACTTGCTCCAGTTTGGCAACCAGCAGGGCCCCAGCTTCATCTATTTTCTTCCCTAGAGAACTTGTTCCCCTATGGCTTGCAGTCGCTTCATACACCTTGACTATGCAGCCAGGCAATACCAGCAACAGCCATCATGCTTTACGGCAGTTAGTAGCTTCCTAAACGTTGCATTAGTCAGGCTTGTATCCTCCATATCCGACGTCTTCCTGCAATAATCACATATCATACTCATGGTTGTTGTTGCTGTGGGGGGGGGGGGGGGGGAGGATGCAGACTGTGTATAGATCTACACCTTTTTAAATGTTGGCACTGTGGGCATGTACTGGCTCTCTGTTAGGAACTGTTGGCACTGTGGGCATGTACTGGCTCTCTGTTAGGAAATGTTGGCACTGTGGGCATGTACTGGCTCTCTGTTAGGAAATGTTGGCACTGTGGGCGTGTACTGGCTCTCTGTTAGGAAATGTTGGCACTGTGGGCGTGTACTGGTTCTCTGTTTGGAACTGTTGGCACTGTGGGCATGTACTGGCTCTCTGTTTGGAACTGTTGGCACTGTGGGCATGTACTGGCTCTCTGTTTGGAACTGTTGGCACTGTGGGCATGTACTGGCTCTCTGTTTGGAACTGTTGGCACTGTGGGCATGTACTGGCTCTCTGTTAGGAACCGTTGCCACTACTGGCTCTCTGTTAGGAACTGTTGGCACTGTGGGAATGTACTGGCTCTCTGTTAGGAACTGTTGGCACTGTGGGCATGTACTGGCTCACTGTTAGGAACTGTTGCCACTACTGGCTCTCTGTTTGGAACTGTTGGCACTGTGGGCATGTACTGGCTCTCTGTTAGGAACTGTTGCCACTACTGGCTCTCTGTTTGGAACTGTTGGCACTGTGGGCATGTACTGGCTCTCTGTTAGGAACTGTTGGCAACTTAGTAAACAGATTAAGACATTTAAAGATTTAAGCTTTGACGCCCAGGCTTAGGTATGAAACAGTTTCATAGAAGGTGAGGTACTTCTCCTCCTGGAGCACTGTCGCCCTTTCTGGAGTACTGTCATCCGTCTGGAGTACTGTCACCCCTGTCTTGAGTACTGTCACCCCGTCTGGAATACTGTCACCCCGTCTGGAGTACTGTCACCCCTATCTGGAGTACTGTCACCCCTATCTGGAGTACTGTCACCCCGTCTGGAGTACTGCCACCCCGTCTGGAGCACTGTCACCCCGTCTGGAGTACTGCCACCCCGTCTGTAGCACTGCCACCCCGTCTGGAGTACTGCTATCCCGTCTGGAGTACTGCTATCCCGTCTGGAGTACTGCCATCCCGTCTGGAGTACTGCCATCCCGTCTTGAGTACTGCCATCCCGTCTGGAGTACTGCCATCCCGCCTGGAGTACTGTCATCCCGCCTGGAGTACTGTCACACCGTCTGGAGTACTGTCATCCCGTCTGGAGTACTGTTACCCTGTTTGGAGTACTGTCACCCCGTCTGGAGTACTGCCATCCCGTCTGGAGTACTGTCATCCCGTCTTGAGTACTGTCACCCCGTCTGGAGTACTGTCACCCCGTCTGGAGTACTGTCACCCCGTCTGGAGTAGTCACCCCGCCTGGAGTACTGTCACCCCTTCTGGAGTACTGTTACCCCGTCTGGAGTAGTCACTCCGCCTGGAGTACTGCCATCCCGTCTGGAGTACTGTCACCCCGTCTGGAGTAGTCACCCCGTCTGAAGTAATGTCACCTCGTCTGGAGTACTATCACCCTGTTTGGAGTACTGTCACTGTCTGGAGTACTGTCACCCCTATCTGGAGTACTGTCACCCCTATCTGGAGTACTGTCACCCTGTTTGGAGTACTGTCGCTCGCCCCACAAGGGGTCACAGCTCAAGATTGAAGAAGCCACAAGTCCAGAAAACCGTGAGGGCAAACTTTTTCGGAGTGAGGGTTGTAAACTCTCGGAACAATCTACCAGAGAGTGTTGTGACGGCACCGAGTGTGAGCTCTTTCAAGACAAGACTTGACCAACACTGGAGCGGGTTCAGGTACATTCAGGAGACGGTGCATGCCCAGTACTTGCCAACAGTGCGTGACAGAGACGTGACCGATCGTCCGGGCGGCTAGCGGGCCGATCATTTGGTGAAGAGGATAAAATAAAAAGTAAATACACTTGTAAAGTTGTGATAATTACAGAAAAAATGTGTCCTCAAAAAACAAGTCAAAATAAAACTGCGTATCAACAGTCATTAGTGTTTTGTGTGTGTGTGTGTGATCTCCTTATACGTATTTATTAAGATGATGATAAATGAACGTGGAGGAGGTGGTGTGTGGACTGCCTCTCCTCCCTCCACCTATCTTGACTTACGCGTTTATGATCATTTTCGTGTTTTATTTATTGATTTTATTTTATTTATTTGTTTTCGTCTTCGTTAAAATCTGCTACAAAGTAATTTAAATCTCGCATAGTAACGGTAATATATGAGTGATAAGATAATTATTGAATTGTTGTACCGTAAAGAGTCGTTCCAGTGCTTGTTTGATAGTTCGCTCGTTAGTTTGTTTATTACTCCCAATAAAGCTCACCAAGGTTTTATTTTAGAGTAATAAGATAAATTAGAATATAATTGATATACGTCATTATTCTAACATCAACAACGATTTATACGATAGAGAATTAAAAAATAAATAAATTTTGGCGATATGGCAACATATATGGGCAGTTGACAGCCACTACATCACTCGCTGGTCGTGTCCGGTGCATGGTCAAGGTGGACGTGTGCATTATTCCTTTATTTTTGACAATTTCCTTAAAAACTTGATACTCTTTCGGTGTTATATACTGATATAAGTGGAAGTGTTCGGTGTTGTGAAGTGCTGGAGGACTCGTAACGTGAAGTTATGTTATATAATGAAAAGTCTGGGTGGTGGCAGCTACCCTTTGTAAGTATAAAAAGTGTTGTACAAAGAATAACATGGTTCCCCAGACTAACCCATGTATAAGAATAGACATAAAACAAAGTATACTTCAGAAAGGTAAGAACATTGAAACTAAGAATAAATATATACCGGTATGTAAAGAATGGAAGAAGAATAAGTATATAAAACAGGGTACTCATTGGAAGAATGCTACACAGAACAAATAAGTATATGAGTACATAGAATACTAACAGAAAAGAGTAGCTGGATGGTAAATTATTGAAAAGAGAAAACTCGGCCCGTTACACCGTCACTGTCCATGGAGGTGATAGTTGTAAAGTATTATCGAGTAATGATACTGTGAATGCCACATACGGGTCTGCCCTACAGCGGCCTGCACGAGTCATTCGCCTGTGTGTCCGCTAGATTACTTATACAGTCGAAATATAAGACAGGGGTAATGACCTTCACACCTAAATTACTGTACTTACAGGAAACCAAAAACCACAGCCAAGGAATTCTTCCTGGGAAGAGCCGTTAGGTCTTGGAGATTTTGAGTTTGACAGAATCTTTTCAGGAGATTAATGACTTTTTTAAATAGACAACTGACACTAACTAAGCTACAAACATCCGACTCTCTCATGTTTGGGTATCAAAATAATCTAACTTCAGTAGCACTTGGAATTCATGGCTATCCCCATCGACGATATAAGGATATGCCACTCATATTGACAAACTCGACTCTCACTTACTCGACAAGTCTTACTAATAAGGACATTTGAAGCTTTCAACATCACTCACAATGGATCTTGAATGTTCCAACTGTAATCAGACCTATCTAAGTTTCAACAATTGCAATCACAGTTGTAATTTCAAATTGTCGTTACTAAGAAATATCGAAGTCTCGGGTGGATTCTAAGGTTGAGAGAAAAAGAAGGACTCGGCCGTCCTGAAGTGATGAGAAAACGGACTCCTCAGACGGGAAACTCAAATAAAGAAAGCACAGCTACATATTTTTTTGTGGGCTTGGCTATTGAGCGTAATATGAATAGTTTGATTTTATGTTAACTGATGTGTATGATCGTGGTCATTACATTTCGGCCGGTTGAACGACGTTCAAAATTCTGGTTATGCGGCTGTAAGTTTTAACAGCAAGCTTGGGAGTCGTGCGACTTTTTGGTGGACGTTGACAGCTGCCACTCTACTACAAACCGTGATGTCATTCTGGGCTTGATCCACGCTGAGTGCTCCATAGTCTTCTTTGCACAACACCAATTATTAAAGTTTTATACATATTGACCAAAATTAATCGTTAACATATTATGGAGGACAAGGGATGATGTGTTGTATCTAAACGTGCGGGTGGGTCGTGTTGCGTCTCTGTAACAAAGCGTGTTCGGCATTCGGGCCTTCGATGTAGAGCGGCAGAAATTGGACAGTGATTACATGAGTTCGTCAAGATCGTCTTAGTGATGTGAAAGTGTAAATCGATGTAGGACTTTTAATGCTAGACACGATTGTATTTTTGAAAACTCAATTTCCACCGAGTTGGAGGTACAGCCAGGGTCACAGGCCTATAACCACACAATCACTGCCACATGACAAAGCTTTTATTTTATTTTATTTTTTAGGGTGTTGTGGTCACGGCTGTGATAAAGGCCAACCAGGGAGTGTAGTACTGTGCCTTCAGTTAAATCAGTTCATAGTTGTCATCAGTGAATGCAGAAGAGACTATAAATAACTTAAAGTGAATACATATTGGCATTCAAGCTGGTAAGAACAACTGCCAGCCTATTCGTGTCATAGGTGCCACAGAGACTTTAAATTTTATTTTGTTTGTGTGCTTTCTCAAGGACTGAATCTGTGCTTATAATACACCACTCACAGGGAGATACAATGTACTCAGTGATAGTTCATAGTGTCATCAGTGACCGCTGAAGTTGTAAATAACTTAAAGTGAGCGCTCACTAGCAGGCAAGCTGGAAAGGCACCGTGCCAGCTGAAACCAAGTCGTGTCATAGGTGCCACAGAGACTTTAAATTTTATTTTGTTTGTGTGCTTTCTCAAGGACTGAAACTGTGCCTACAATACACCATTCACAGGGAGATACAGTGTACGCAGTCGCAGACGACAACTCTATAGGCAACAGAGAGTAGCTAAGTACTTTTTCTCTCTTTATTTTTTTAAATAGGTGTAGATTTATACACAGTCTGCACCCCCCCCCCCCCCCCCCACAACAACAACAACCATGAGTTTGATATGTGATTACTGCAGGGAGACGTCGGATATGGAGGATACAGGCCTAACTAATGCAACGTTTAGGAAGTTACTAACTGCCGTAAACCATGATGGCTGTTGTTGGTATTGCTCTGGCTGCATAGTCAAGGTGAATGAAGCGATTGCAATCCATAAGGGAACGAGTTCTCTAGGGACGAAAATAGATGAAGCAGGAGCCCTGCGGGTTGACAAACTGGAGCAAGTTGGGAAAGAGATCCTTGCTAAGACTGAGGAAGTAGCTGATAGAATGGAGGTGGTTGCTAAGAGGAGTTATGCTGACGTATTAGAGGGCCACGGGGTAGGGGGGCGGAGAGTAATGCAGAACCAGTACAGGTTCTACAGCAGATTGGGACTTTGAAGAAGTGTGTCGAAGAAATGAAAATTAACGGACCTACTGTTAGAGGAGAGGAGGAACAACAGGAACGGCTCCAGCGCAGGAACAATGTAATAGTTTTTGGAGTCACCGAGAGCCAGGCGGAGGGAACTGTGAGTAAGGAAACACACGACAAGGTGCTGTTTCAAAATATTTGCACAGAGGTTCTGAAGATTCCAGCAACCCCTCAGGATGTGAGGAGGCTGGGACAAAAGCAGGGGGCTAAGCCTCGCCCCCTCAGGATCACACTAGGGAGTGAGGAGGAAAAATAGCAAGTTATTCGGCAGGCAAAAAACTTAGCAAGGAGCGAGGCATTTCGGGATGTATTTATTCACCCAGACCGCACGGTAATGCAGAGGGAACAGCACAAGAAGCTCCTGCAGGACTTGAAGCAGAAGAGGGAGGAGTCGAGGAGGAACGGGGACAGGTGTACATGGGTTATACTCAGGGGGAGGGTAGTGGAAACAAGTGTGCCGACACAGGGCCAGGGGGCAGCAGTGCACCCTCCACCCACTCAACCCCCCACCCGGGAGGCGACACCAGCTCCGCCTACCGGACAGGAGGGAACGAGCGCCGTGTAAACAATGACATTTCTAACCACACCCTGCAAAATACAGTGTGCAGTGAGTTCTGCTATAACGCGTGTAGATCCACAAAGAAAACGTGGATAAGATAAATCTTGATAAAAAAATTGAAAGAGAAATAAATGGATCCCTTCCATTCCTTGATATCCTTATCATGAGAAATGGCCAAAACTACAAATTTAAGATATACAGAAAGCCCACACAGGTAGACAGTTTCATACACTTTTTATCGAATCACCTGGAGTCTACCAAAATGTCAGTTTTTTCTGTTATGTTCTTAAGATGTCTGCGTATTTGTGACTGAATTTATTGACGATGAATCGAAACATATTCGTTCCATTGCACAGAAACTTGGGTATCCTTCTGTGTTTGTTGATCGTTGTTTTAAAAGGGCTAAATAATCCTTTCATTCCTCTCAAACCAGACAAATTCCTACACTTAAGAATATTCTGACTCTGCCCTATCGTAATGAATTTGTCCCGTTAGTTCGGTCCCTCAAGCTGCTAAATATTAATGTTGTTTTCATGTATGACTCAACCATTGCCAATATGTTAATAAGAAATAGCAAGTGTAATAGCAAATGTAATTGTAATTATGTAGGACAGACAGGAAAAACACTGCAGCTCAGAATCAAACAACACCTTAGCAGTGTGTGTTGGTTCATGTTAGGAGTAATAATCATCCCATTACTTGGGGAAAAAAGCTTAGAAGTATTCAAATCATCTTGTGTCACAGAAAGACTTCTGGTTGAAGCTAGTTTGATTAAGGAATTAAAATCAATAAACCTTAGTGATGGTCACCTCAAAACTGATAATATGTTACATAAATTTATCTCTACACCCTCCTACACATCCCTACACCCTCCTACACATCCCTGTCCATCCTTACACACCTTCGGCACCCCCTTTACACCCTCCTACACATCTCTACACCCTCCTACACATCCCTACACCCTCCTACACATCCCTATCCATCCCTACACACCTTCGGCACCCTCTTTACACCTTCCTACACATCTCTACACCCTCCTACACATCTCTACACCCTCCTACACATCCCTATCCATCCTTACACATCTTCAGCACACCCTTTACACCCTCCTACACATCTCTACACCCTCCTACACATTTAAAGAATTTTTAAAACTAGCTTTAAATGATTATTTGTTTTTATTTAATAACAAAGCTTAAAACAATGTGATGGTGTTGCTATGGGTTCACCTTTAGGTCCCACGTTGGCCAACGCTTTCCTCTGTCTCCACGAGAAGCTTTGGCTTCCCGAATGTTCCCCCCAATTTAAGCCTTTGTTCTATCGTCGGTATGTTGATGACACTTTTTTAATTTTCAGATCATTTGATCACGTCCCTATGTTCCTAAATTATTTAAATTCGAAACATGGCAACATCAAATTTACTTGTGAATTGGAAGAGGAAAATATTCTTCCATTCCTTGATGTTAATATCCACCGTCTTCATAACAGTTTCGAGACAGCCTTATACAGAAAACCAACTTTCACTGGTTTGAGTTCAAAATTTTCATCTTTTATTCCTCTTCATTACAAACATAATCTAGTACGTACTCTTACCAACAGAGCCTTCAATATCTGTTCAAGCTATTTCCACTTGGACATTGAACTAAAATACATAAAGTAACTACTCTTTAATAATGGCTTCCCAAAGAGATTTACAGACACTTACATTGGCAAAACGCTAATTAGGTTTTTAAGTCCCACACAGCCCCAAATACACACTGTCCCTAAATATTCTATCTCACCATCCCGTACACAGGCCCACTCAGTTTCACCCTTAGAAATAAACTTAAGAAGCTTTTCAATGAATTCTATCCACAAATTTCTCTTAGACTAGTCTTTAAAACCCAGAGTTGAATTAAGAAATTCTTTAAAATTAAAGACACCATACCCACACACCTGCAATCCTCAGTTGTTTATCACTTTACGTGTGCTAGCTGTAGGGCAGCATATATAGGTAAAACTAAAGACATTTGATAACTTTTGGATAGGTTTAGATTTGCCTCTTAAGCAGTTTTCATGATTTTTTTTTGTCCATCACCATATTTGTATTTTATTCATCAAAGGAAATGTACTGTTGAATAAAGAGAAGAAAACAGCGATATATGCCTCTTGGGTGAGACTCGATAGTGACTGAGTTAATACATTACATTGTTTAACACATCAATAAAATTGTTTCAGTTAGCCTTACCACTACCTCGGCAACCACAACATAATTGTGTTTTGTAATCCTTATTATGTAGAGATGTTAAATATTGGTTGTGTTAGGACTATGATTCATAAAGCAGCCTGTTTAATGGACGCACATACATTCTATATCTAATACAATATTGTTTTGTTTTACAGAAAGGGGTTAAGGTAAGTGCAAGTTACCTGTTTGAGCTTAGCTGATTAACGTAACATGCAGAATTAAATGTCATCATTATTATTATTATTAGTATTATTTTTAATTTGAGTTTCTAGAGTATTACAGGTCCGTAAACCACATATTTGTGATTTGTTGACCCGTGAGCCTTGATGTGTCAGGGGAGGATATTAGATGTTCTCTGTAGTGTACTAACACCTGCCCCGCCAGTGCTGGAAACGTATAACGGTGCCAACTTCAGGCAGTGAGACACACTGAGGCTTATTACAGTAAAATGTTCAGCTTTAGGGATCAGTTCTACTAACAAGGTCTGTGTTGTGTTGTAGTCGACACAGATGAGTAGTATTTTTATGTCACTTTCCTTCAAGATGCAAAGAAGACAAAGTGAAGAAACAGCAACAAAGTTTGATGATGGTGGAAGAAAAGGACTGAGACTCTACCTCCGCCTAACTAGTTGTTTTCTACTTTTCGGGAAAGTAGATTATCGACTTTTCGGGGAAGTAGATTTTCGAATTTTGGGGGAAATATTACCTAATTTTGCGAAGTAGATTATCATAGAAAACGGGAAATTTGTATCATAAAAAATGGGAAATATCTACTTTCCGGGAAAGTTGGTTATCTACTTTACCGAAAAGTAGATAGATTTTCTACTTTTCGGGAAAGTAGATTATCGACTTTTCGGGGAAGTTGATTTTCGAATTTTGGGGGAAATATTACCTAATTTTGCGAAGTAGATTATCATAGAAAACGGGAAATTTGTATCATAAAGAATGGGAAATGTCTACTTTCCGGGAAAGATGGTTATCTACTTTCCTTTCTCCATCCCATTCTGAGTGTGAACCAATATCTAGTACCCCACAGAACTATGGTGCTCTTTTGAAAACCGTGTTATTTAAAAAATAGGTGTTAATTTAATGCTAGTGTTGTTTTAAGAACATGCTAATTAAATCCGTGTAAAGCGAGAGGTGACTATACTGCTCCGAGCCCCCATGTCTGTGACTCATCTGTGAGGGTGTGTAAATTCATAAAATTAGAGAGGTAATTCAAATTTTAAGTTAAAGCAGGGAGTGGAGCTGTTCCATACATTCCCCGCTGCTGGGCGAAGTTTTGCTGGTGGTGGATAAGAAGATATCATTTGGGTCATATGTGCTATGACAATATATTATAATATTTGTTTGCTTTATCTCAAGCATAATTGCTTTTATTGCACTTTTCAATTGAAACGTAAGCATCTTGCATTTGATACATCATATTTTTATGTAAAATAGATGCGCATTCAGTAATACAGTACCTCGTTATTCACAAGCCTGCTTATTCGCAATTTATATTCTAACAGGCATATTCTATACTTAGTACAGTACCTATATTCGCAAAGCATACCTTGCTTATCCGCAAAGCAAATTAGAAAATTGGAAGAAATAATTACAGTATGCTACAGTAAATTTATTTTCAATTTTCAACCTGAAGTGATTGCCTTCAGTGGACCGCTCCCGAAATCCCAGGTGAACCCTGTTATTCTCTGCAAATACCACCTCTCCAGGATCGCCCACTGGTCCCCAGGTAGGGTCGTCCTCTACACTTATGGTTCTGTTGACCCCACTACAGGTAGGGCCGGGGCTGGTGTCTACATCTCCCGTCCTGATGCCCCTGAGCCTATCAAACTGTCTCTCAGAGTTTCTGACGGGGCATCCTCCACTCAGGCGGAACTAATAGCCCTCCTTGCTGCCCTTCTTGCTGAGGAAGAAGCAGATGGTTTCTGCCCCTTGCTTGTCTGCTGCGATTCCAGGTCTGCTCTCGACGGGATCGCATTTGGATCAGGGGAAAATAAGGACCTCATCCTCCGAATACGAGGGTTAACATCCACACTTCAGGATGCAGGCCGTCCTGTGACATTCCTATGGATGCCCAGTCATGTCGGTATCTTGGGGAATGAGGCAGCAGATGGCCTTGCCAAGACTGGCTGCAACAAGGCCACACCTGACTACGTTGTTCCCCGAACACTTTTACAGCTCAGGACCCAAATTCGCCGCAAACAGAGAGAAGCTCGGGAAGCAGCCATCCCCCTGGACTCCCCGCCCACCTGGCACAATGTCCTCCGTAAACTTCCTGACCTCTCGTATGTCTATGGGAAAGGGTCTCGGAAAGGGGACGTGATTGCTGCCCGTATCATCATTGGGTATGACTTTGCTTGGGAGATTGGTATCCCGGCATCCCCTGAGCAACGCTCTTGTGCATTATGCAGAAGACCCGACAGCAGCACCCTTATCCACGACCTCCTAAGATGTCTCCACACTCAACGCTTCCGTGACGCCTGTTGGACCACCACTCCACGACCCCCTGACGGAGACACGATGATCCTCCCAATACTGGCCAGTTATTTTGTAAAAAACATTGATTATGTGTTGAAGGAATATCCTTCCTTCCTTAGGCTTTAGTAAGCCCCTTTATAATATTTATGCTGTATATACTTGTCACACTTGCCAGATGCGTCTGGTGTCATTGTACAGGGGTACCTAGTGACAGCACTAGGATCCCGCTTCCTCTATCAAGGAATAAACAATTGAAATTGAAAATTGAACTGCACAGGCTAGCTAGCTGCAGCACTCATACTGTATTCCTGTCAGAAGTAGTGCTTGGCAGAGATGCCAGGTACGATGCTGTTACCAGCTTTGGACTTCTGACCCCAGGACTCGGCTGAATAAGCTGTAAATGTTGTTCCTCTTTAATGGTCGTTAATTATGCCTGCACATCTCTTCATTTCCGATTTAATGGAATATTTCTGCTGGTTACCGTCATTTAATTTGGTTTATTTTAGGCATGATAAAGGATTAATGTGTGGCTGTGCATTATTGCATTTATAATGTGCTTGGTGGGATTTTTTGGGTGGAGGCCATATGTGTTTTCATAATGGAGTTTTGTTTTCTATGTATGATGATATTTAACCGTTCAGGAGCAAAATAAGGAACATGTGCTGGAGGTGTGTGTCATCTCTGGTGCTTGGTGGCTCAAGCTATGCGAGCAGGCTGCATAGTTAATTGTTTTTGCTGTGTATTCATACACCAGGCCACGTGAAAGAGTTCTCTCTGTCTGCTTTGATCTGTTGCGTTGTGTGGTAGTGTCAATACTGTGTCAAAATGTTTTTTGTAATGCCTCCTACTCATTCACACATTTTATACACACACAATCACAAAGTTTAGCAATTATTAAAATATTTGTGTCGGTGTGTCTTTATAGTAAGTGAATTTTTTACACCCATGGTGAATCAATAACTGAGCAAGAATTATAGTACAGTACTCTATTTTGACCTTAACATGCAGAGGTCAGCTTATCTTGTGTTTTTTCACAGGAAGATTACTAAAAGATGTGGCATCATATGGTATAAACGATATATTTGCTATTTTTTACAGTATAATCCCAGTCAAGAGATGTAAGCCTGGTGGTGAAGCTGACTCACAGGTGGCGCGGGTGGCCGCTAGTTGCTCCTCCTCCGGGTAAACGACTCCCTGTTCACTCAGGTCGACGCCATTTGGATTGCACGGAAGATAATTGTCAAGAGCCTCAAGCGTCCCGTGAACTTATACAGGATACAATATATTCTGGTGATACAGCCCCGTGAATGTATACAGTATACAATATATTCTGGTGATACAGCAGGGAGGTTTTAATCTCTCTGACTCGCCCATGAGTAGAACACCACCGCCATACAGGAGCTGCTGTGTACCGCCCTATTGCACAATGTAAGTCCACTTAACCAAGGTTAATTTAGGGAAGTCATCCAAAGAGTATTTCCATTATGGTCCGCGATAAATAGATCCTTAGTCATTAAAATTACCATCCACTTTTGTGTTGCCAAGGTGTAGAAAACGTTGTTTGTTGATTTTGGTATACTAATGTGTTGATTATTTTAAGTATATTAATAGAGATGACAACTGTCTATTATTATTTTAAGTATATTAATAGAGATGACAACTGTCTATTATTATTTTAAGTATATTAATAGAGATGACAACTGTCTATTATTATTTTAAGTATATTAATAGAGATGACAACTGTCTATTATTATTTTAAGTATATTAATAGAGATGACAACTTTCTATTATTATTTTAAGTATATTAATAGAGATGACAACTGTCTATTATTATTTTAAGTATATTTTTTGTTATTTACTCTATCCCGCTCCTCCCGGCACCATGTTTGTTGTTTATCTCTCGCTAATTCCCTCGTTTCTATCAATAATATTGGTGACTCTTCCACGTATTCCTCCTCGCCATTGCTGATTTATATCAACCTTAAGTTGTTTAACACATAAATTAACACGATAATGCATAGAACCTGACCTAACATACCCAACCTATGGGTATGTTAGGTCAGGTGTTCTCTGCATATTGTCGCTTCCATTTTTGTGTTTAATATGATAGTAAATTTGTATTAGCACACCCAACTTTGTTGGAAGTCGAAAAATAAATTTTTCAAGTGTATTTGTGTGTGTTTAGATCGGTTATGACCTTCATTTCCGTCGGAAATTTTCCGTTTTTTTTTCTCAACTTTTTGTTGTTGGGGCGTTTTCCGAAAAAAAATAATGGCTAAACGAATACAAAATGAAAAAAAGAAAACATAAATCAAACCTAACCTAACTGACTCGCCATGTGATGGAATCACTAATTCTTACCCTATTGGCCTGGTTCTCGTGCATCATTGGAGTTACCACAATGCCTCGTATGTTGGTCTGGACATTTACATTCGTTCTTGCACTTAAGACACTTTACTGAGGTCGGGAGAACACCATGAGATCGATAAATTGCTATAATTTCTTCTTTTTTAAAAAAAAAAATGCAATTAACTCCATATAATTGAAGTGACACCCATCGCAAACTTCCATGGTCAGAAATGAATTTGAATTTCGAAATATGAGACTCGAAATAAAAATCAATTTTGATTGGCCCAAAAATACCTTTAATTAAACCAAAAATCATTTTAATTGGTTGCAAAAAAAAACCCCCTCTTGATTGGCCGTGTGACGTGTACGGGAACACATGCGCGTGATGATTTATGAAGGAGACACGCAGTGTGGGAGGTGAGGTAGACGATAATGGTGGAAGATTAATGGAAGAAAATAGAGAAAATTTTGGATACTCTATCTCCGTTATTATGCATTTGTGTCGGTAATGTAATAGATAAAAATTATCTTGTAATTAGACGTCTTGTATGATACTAAATTAGGGGTAGGAATGTCCGGTGCAAAAGTGTAATAATACCAAAACCAAGAACAAGTTTCTCATTTGTCTGTAGATCATAAGATGATAAGTTTATGAACAAATTTGGATCACTTAATATGGTCCAGTAACTCTCGTCAAACAGAGCATTTAATTTGGCATTTAACCTTCTTTTTTGGGCTTTGTCAGTTTCAATAAGAAGTTGATATACAAAATCACGAATGCCAAATTAAATGCTCTGTTTGACGAGAGTTACTGGACCATATTGAGTGATCCAAATTTGTTCATAAACTTATCATCTTATGATCTACAGACAAATGAGAAACTTGTTCTTGGTTTTGGTAGGAAGTTTTCTATCACTCAACGGTGCGTTAATCCGCTTACTATTGCTAAAGGTTTAATCAACCTGGAAAAGAAGAAGTCGTCTGATGTTACAAATGAAGATATTTCCATAGCTAAAGGTTGTATACATAGTGTTTTAAATAAGAAATTTGCTTCAAACATTCCAAAAAGATTTGAAACAGCCTTGATGAACTTGAAAAGAAATAAGAATATCCATATTACCAAGGCTGATAAGTCTAATGCTATTGTTATCGTGGATAAAAGTGACTACAGTAAGTCCCCAAGTTACGTACATAATGGGGACCAAAAGGTTGTACTTAACTCGAAATGTATGTAACTCGATAATTTCCGCGAGTTTCTTTGGAAAATCCTGTGCTGTTTTCCAATCAGCACTCGCCGCCTCACCAGTCACTCGAACATTATGCAGCTTATTTCGCACCTTGAATCGGTTAAACCACCCATTGCTAGCATTGAATGTCACAGTATCATCAGGGTGATCTTTCTTTAGGTCGTTGAAAAGACTTAGGGCTTTCTCCTGAATCATACTGAGACACAGAGGCTTACGTTTTTGTGTGCAGTCCTCGATCCACAGCGCAAGATATTTTTCCATTTCTTCCAGAACCTTCCCTCTTCTTTTAGTTATAATCGTAGATTGCATTGGCACTGCAGATTTCACATGTTCCTTGATCTTTTCTTTGCCCTTATCAATTGTATTAACAGTTGACCGACTCAGGTTAAATTTGCGGGCAACATTGGTCAACTTTTCACCACTTTCAAGCAGTTTTATTATGTCCATTTTTACCTCTAGTGAGATTGCTTGACGTTTCGTAGCACTCCCACTAGCTTCACCACTCTTACGCTTTACACCAGTCATTGCACACAGAGTAAAGTGTACAAAATAGGGCAGAAATTCACAGGAGAAGTACTGTATGCACAATGACCACACTTGTTGTTTTGGTGCGTCTAGCATGTCGTCTGCATGGTCAGTGATAGTGGCGGCGCGGTGCGGCTGGCTCGCCCGCCAAATTTAAAAATTGCTCGCCCTTTTAAGACAATATTTTTGCAATTAAAGACTTCAGAAACGATGTACGTATCGGCCGTTTGTACGTAATTCAGATGTACGTAATTCGGGGACGAACTGTACTATGATAAGATGAATTTATTACTTAGTGATGAAAGCACGTATTGTGAGCCTACGAAAGATCCCCTGGAAAATATTAATAAGTTATCTAATTCCGAAATGAAGATGTTATTGAAAAAGAACCCCGATCTCACTAAACAGCTCTCTCAAATCAATCCCACTTTACCTTATATGTATGGCTTGATCAAAACCCACAAGCTTAATAATCCATTACGTCCTATCATGAGTTCTGTGGGGTCTGTTACTTACAAATTATCCAAGTGGCTGGTAAAGATGATATCCCCTCTTACAGGCCAAATATCTAATTCACATATACACAATAGCAGTGATTTAATTGATAAACTCAAGAAACACAACGAACCTTGCGAATTAATAAGTTTTGATGTAAATTCACTGTTCACTAGAGTACCTGTCAAAGACTTACTTTCATTTCTTAAAGATAAATTACAACTGCTTGATTTAACTATTGAACATGATACTTTCCTGAAATTGATAGAGTTATGCGTAACTGACAATGTGTTTAGAGCAAATGGGAAGTTCTACAAGCAAATATTTGGTATGAGCATGGGTAATTGTCTTTCTGCTCCTCTAGCCTGTATTTATATGGAGTTTTTTGAGTCTAGATTACTACCCAATATAGTGGACTATATTCCTCCATGGTATAGATATGTAGATGATGTTCTTTGTCTTTGGCCTAAAAACAGTGACCCATTGGAATTTTTAGACAAGCTTAATAATATTGTCCCTAGTATCACGTTCAAAATTGAAAGAGAAATAAATGAATCCCTTCCATTTCTTGATAAGCTTATCATGAGAAATGGCCAAAACTATAAATTTAAGGTATATAGAAAGCCCACACAGGTAGACAGTTTCATTCACTTTTTATTGAATCACCTTGAGTCTCCCAAAATGTCAGTTTTTTCTGTTATGTTCTTAAGATGTCTGCGTATTTGTGACTCTGAATTTATTGACGATGAATTGAAACACATTCGTTCTATTGCACATAAACTTGGGTACCCTTCTGTGTTTGTTGATCGTTGTTTTAATAGGGCTAAAAAATCCTTTCATTCCTCTCAAACCAGACAAGTTCCTACACTTAAGAATATTTTGACTCTGCCCTATCGTAATGAATTTGTCCCGTTAGTTCGGTCCCTCAAGCTTCTAAATATTAATGTTGTTTTCAAGTATGACTCAACCATTACTAATATGTTAATAAGGAATAGCCCAAGTTTGAATGTAAATGGAAGTGTTTATTGTATTCCATGTAGCAAATGTAATTGTAATTATGTAGGTCAGACAGGAAAAACACTGCAGCTCAGAATCAAACAACATAAGTATAATATCAGAACTGCATCTGAAAGCAGTGCCTTGTTCGTTCATGTTAGGAATAATAATCACCCCATTGCTTGGAAAAAAGCTTAGAAGTATTCAAATCATCTTGTGTCACTGAAAGACTTCTTGTTGAAGCTAGTTTGATTAAGGAATTAAAATCAATAAACCTTAGTGATGGTCAGTTCAAAACTGATAATATGTTACATAAATTTATTTGTCAGTGGCCCAAGGTTAAAAATGCTTTGAAAACCTTTGATCTAGATGTATGATAGTTATTTTGTGGGTCCCTTTTTTCTGACCTGACTTGGCTAGTCACGTCACCACCCTTCTCTTAAGCTCCTCTACGTGTGTGTTGGTGTGGGGATTAGTGGATGTCATCATTTTGACCTGACCTCATGTTTTTAGGTCACCCTGTATATTTAAGCCTCTCTCTGTCCATGTAATCCAGTTGCCTCTGAAGATGTCTTGAATAAAGACGAAAGCTAAGGTACTCCGCGGTTTCCATTTTCCCGTGTGATTTTATCAAGATATATATATATTACCCTATATACATAAATTACAGTGAAATTGAAGAACATAAGTATAATGGGGGAGCAGTACAGTATGGGTTGTACGGATGTAAGGTTGAACAAGAGGACAGAGCTGTCAGGATTATGTCTAGTTGGCAAATACAGCTACTCCTCGACTTACGACCACCCGGACATACGACTGCCCCAGTCGTACCAAATTTTTTCAAATTACATCTTTTCGAGTCCCGACGTTAGTGATTGCACTGTATACTGACAAAAAAAAATTTTGTAATTCCATTTTAAATTTCTGGCATGCTTAAAGTGAGAGTTTTGTGGTGCTGAGAAGAAAAAGAGACACCCATTTTAGATTTTCTATGTATCATCACATTTTTGACTTGTGACCAATTCGACTTGCAACCTGGATTTGGGTCCCTAACCCCATCGTAAGTCAGCAGTGGCTGTATGTTTATTGCAATGATAATTTCCGATAAAACGGTTTTGATGGTACAATAAAAGCTGTTATTGTAAATAACAGCTCCTCCCTGACTTAGATGGGGTTATGGACCCAAATCCAGGTCGTAAGTCTAAAATGCTTAAATAATACATAGAAAATCTAAAATGGGTGTCTCTTTTTCTTCTCAACATCACAAAACTCTCAACTTTAAGCTTGCCAGCCATTTTAAAGTGAATTACAAGCAAAAATTTTGTCTGTACTGACATTGGGACTCGAAAAAACGTAATTTGACAACATTTTGGAACGACTGAGGCAGGTCGTAAGTCGGGGAGGAGCTGTAGTAGGTATTGCAAGAAATATTAATACTTAGACAAAACTGTATATATTTTTTAAGAGATGATTTAAAGGAAGGGAGTGTAGTCTTTGCTCGGATGGGTGGGGGTAAGTTCTTTCACACCGTGATATTTTATGGAGGTCTGGGACTGAGAGGAGCACATGGGGGGTGGTCTTAGTAGCTCTAGGTGCCTTTAGTTGTATCTCTGATTATTCCGGAACTGGAAATAATTATTGTCAAGCAAGTGATTGATAGATTGTAAACAAAGAGGGCACAGCAGTAGCTGTTAATATCTTCGAATTTTAACATTTTCAATTTAGCAAATTTTTCGTTAGTGTGATCTGTTTTTTTCAAGTAGGTCATTGTCCATACAACTCTCTTTTGTGCAGTAACCAGAGAGTGTGCTTTTGAAGAGCCAAAGGCCCCTCATAGTGTGTGACAGTGTATCAGGTGTTGGTAAACAAGATCATGATAGATTTCTTTCATTGCTGTGAGAGTGAGTGACTGTTGTGTGTGATACATGAAACCGCACTGTTTGATGACTTTTCTGTGAATGTCTTGTATGTGGTTTCTCCAGTTAATTTTCTCATCAACAATAACTCCGAAGAATTTAGTATTTTGTTCGCTTTTGAGGACTATATTACCAAGGTACAAGGGGTTCAAGTCTGGAGGTAAGTTTTTTCTTCTGTGAAAGATCGTGTAGTGGGTTTTCTCAAGGTTTAAAGTCAGTTTATTACGTATTACCCAGGTCCTGACTTTAGTTAATTCAGTGTTCATAGTTCTCATCAAGGAATGGAGGTCTGAGTTGCTGGCATAGAGATTACTATCGTCTGCAAATAAGTTGTATTTTATGAGTGAGCTGGCGTGGACTATGTCGTTTATGTGTACTGTACAACAAAAACAGTACTGGACCGAGAATGGTGAGGAAAGGTCTCTGTAGGATTCCTCCTTTGTTGTTGTTAGTCTTGTCAAGGGCTATTTTGAAGCACAGTACTGTTCCTGCTGATTGGTTTACTAGTCTCTGTGTGAAGAAACATTTCCTTACGTCATTCTGCATGATAAGTTTGTAAGCTTAGAGTCATGCTCCATTGTATTGGTGTATGACATCTAAAAAGAATGGCCGGGATTCATGTTTTCCATCCCTTTTAAATTTTGAATGTGTATGAGTTGTGCCTTTTTGTGTCTTGTCTGAAGGGTTGTTAGTCCTCCGGCCCTCAGTTTATTTGGATAACCGAGATGACAGAGTTCAGGGATTATTTTAATCACCATGTTGCACCTTTTCTAATGATGTTTGGTCTTTTTGAAGGTAGTGTTTACATGCCCTGTATCCAGTAATCCAGACTGGGACATACTTGAGATCTGTACAGTTAAAGGAGCATTTTCATATCTTTGTATTTGAAGGCTATGCTTTATAATTCCCAAATCTTAATTTTTTTTTTTTTTCACTACTGCCTCCACTTGTTCTGCCGCCTTCAGTGACTGATCTATGACAACACCAATATCTTTCTCCTTATCGACAGTATCCAGGAAAGTGTTACTAACAGAATGGTGGTGATTTAGGTTGTTGCATCCTACATGCAGTCTTGCATTTTGTGTTGTTAAAGGTCTTTTGCCAGTCTCAAGACCATTTGAACAGCTTGTGCAGATCTTTTTGCATGGTTGCAACATCGTCTTGACTTGCAATCTTCCCAAATATCTTCATGTCATCCACAAACCTAACAATATGTCTTGATATAATTTCATCTGTCATTTATGTAGATCTCAACAGGTTGGATTCAAGAATAAAACTTTGTGCTATACTACTGAGAAATGTTTTCCATTCTGAATGTACTCCATTTATGACCACCCTTTGTGTCTTGTCATTGAACCTGTTGTTAATGCACTTCAAAATTTTGCCTATGATTCTATGTGGCTGGATTTTAGAGACTACCTGTGAATGTGGGACTTTGTCAAGTGCCCGAGATAAGTCCACGTATTACGCCCGAGATCAAAGGTTTGCTTGACCCCAAATAAGATAAAACAGCACACTTGCATCAGAAAACAGTCAGGATAAGTCAGTTCAGAGACTCCGTTTCACCACGGGGATCAAAATTTTGACAGTGACTGTACAACTCATCCACTGGTAGACCTTGGTCCATGTAATGTGTTACCATTTCTAGGAAATTGAATAAGTGTGTCAAACAGGATATTCTCTATGGAACCGTGTGATACATTGATCAGACTACTCGGTTAGGTGTTGGAAGATTGTGTCCTTCAGAATTTTCTCAAGAGTTTGTGTATATAGTGAGATGACATAAAGCAAGGGTCAGGTGATTGTGGGCCAGAGTTAGTTTTTCCCTGATGTGGACTTTGTCCACCATTGCTACCGCTGTTGTCAAGAGTATATCCAGAATGTTTTTTCTCAGTAGGTTCCTTCATGTGTTGTGTCTTGAAGGTCAAGGTATGCTCCTCAGCTTGTATGGTAAGAGTCACCCAGTCTACTGTCTGTTCTGGATGACATTGGAGTCTGTCCACTTCTCCCTGTGAGGTTGAGTCAGCCTTATAACACACACCTACTGTTACCTTGCTTTTTGTTCTCTGCTAT